>JBAGKP010000014.1:26302850-26323370 GCA_037177255.1 Melanotaenia maccullochi | reverse complement strand
ACCAGTCAAGCACCAGTCATGAACCAGTCAAGGATCCATCATGGAAACAGGGGAACTTTTAAAGCGCTACTACTGTAACTGTAATCCAATAATAAATCAGATCTTTGGCAATTACCAGTTTCTAACATTACGTAAAACTACATTCTGTACATAAAAAAAAGGTTATGTTATACCACTTCCTGTGTTCAGGGCAGCCATGTTGGATTTTTAGGTTGGGCTTCATGAGGTTATTCAGACAGAAATCTGACTTTCCCTTCTGGGAACTGAGGAATTCTCACTTGAAGTAGAATGCACCACTTATCCTGAACCTTTCAGTATGCAAACAGACCTCCATTACACCCTTGCCAAACAGTTGGAGTTCTACACTTGCAATGCTTTGATAAAAATTACAGTACAAATTGCAAGACAGACTTGACATCCTTCTGTTTTCTATATGTATCATATTTTAAGTCACACAAAAGGTTTCTATTATTTTCCTGCACTGCTGATTAATCTAAAAGAAGTTGTATTTTGTTTTTGTGTGTGTGTTTTTTTACTTGTTTTTCCATTTTTGGACTTTGTTAAAAGCAAAATGACAAAACATACAGTACATATATTTTTTTCCCTGCATTTAAAAAAAACTGCAGTTTTTCAAGATCTGCAGTTTAATTAAAGGTTGTTTTTACATTTTTAGTTTTAAAGAAATGAAAAGGATTTGATTAAATTAGTATCCAGAATAATCACAGTCTCAGTCTATAATTTAATACATCACATATATACTATGTAGTATGTGTATACACTCACTGGCAACTTTATCAGGTTGAACACCTGTTTAATTGAATAATCAGCCGATCACACGGCAGCATTTAGTCATGAAGACATGGTCGACATGGTTGTTGGTTTATACCACATTCTGAGTATTTCAGAAACTGCTGATCTACTGGGATTTTTACACACAACCATCTCTTGATGTCAGAATTCAGAGGAGAGTGGGTAGATTTGTTGGGAATGATAAAAAATGCTGATAAATCAACTAAAATAAGCACTAGTTCCAACTCAGGTATGCAGAACAGCATCTCTGAAACACAACACATCCAACCTTGAAGCAGATGGGCTACAGCAGCAGAAGACCACATCAGGTGCCTCCTGTCAACTAAGAACAGGAGACTGAGGCTACAATTCACACACACTCACCAACATTGGACAATAGATGGAGAAATATTGCTGGTCTGATGAGTCTGTTTCAGCTCCACATTCAGATGGCAGGCTCAAAATAGGTATAAACATGATAGCATGGATCCATCCTGCCTTGTGTTAAGGTTCCAGGATGGTGATGGTGGAATGGTGCGGGGACTATTTTCTTGGCACACCTTGGACTACATTTAGCTGGATAATGCTGTCACAAAGCTCAGATCATCTCCACCTGCTTTCTTCAACATGACATTGAGTTCACTGGACTCCAACGGCCTCCACAGTCACCAGATCTCAGTCCAGTAGAGCAGCTTTCGGGTGTGGTGGAACGGGAGATTCTCATCATGGATGAAGCCGACAAACCTGCAGCAACTGTGTGATGCTGTCATGTCAACATGGAGAAAAACCTCTGAGGAAGGTTTTCATCACCTTGTTCAGTCTATGACACCAAGAATTAAGGCAGGTCTGAAGGAAAAGGGGTGTTAAGGAAAAGCCTCCAGGTGCTTTGGACCAGCAAACAGCTGGTTTCTGGAGGACGTCATTGCTTTCCAGTAATCCTAAAACCATTAATTGTGTTTACTGGACATTGTGGTGTATTTTCCATTATATTTCTACTTTATCCAAATAACTAAAGTGTCTGCAGATAATAAAGGTGTTTTAATATAGTTTTATAGTCTGTGTAATTCAGTTCACCACTGTTTAACATATAATAAGGTTAATTTCTACTTATGCATTGCGATCAATGCCTTTTATCATTTTTATGACCTTTACATTGAGACGAATGCGAGTGATGCAGCTTTGTGTCACACTGGTGTCTAAGCCAAATTTACCTTCAGGGACAATGAAGTTGACCTAATCTTTTCTAATCTCATACACATACTTGGAAATGCTGCACAAATGATCAGTCATTGATCATCGCACCGATCGATCAAACCTTTGCAAGGGCACTTAAACAGACATAAGGTGAAATAATAAAATAATTAAGCAGGTTTGAGAAAAAAAAAGTTCTGAAAAGAGCAGCAAAGCATAGACATACAGACACAATCAATAGTTACCTACAACAAGGCTGCACATTCAGCATGCGGAGCTGCTTTCTGCAGTGCCGCTGCATCGACTGGCTCCAGGTTTACATTATTTTACCCACGATCCTCCGTGGCCACATTTAGCCACTCGTTACAGCAGTGTCATTGCTATGTCGGAAATTCAAGTACAGTTCATATAAATCATAAATACATCAAACCTTCTGGACAGCAGCAATGAAATGCTTCATTCTACAAAAGACAGAGACATACTGACATATATTCAGTCCTTGATTTTTTCTTAAATCGAGCGATGAGGTTTTAATTAAATCAACAACTTCCTTGCTGAGGAAGGATCTGTCACAGCTTCATACGTTCTGTCAGCTTGCAGAATTAATTACAGCACACAGACTGCCCTGACCAAAATAATTAGTGATCTGACATTTAACACACACTCGGAAAAGTCAGTGTTGATTTATTTTGGAACTTATTGAGCCGTTTGACATTAATACGTGGACATTTGACTTGCTTCTCTGATTGTTTTATAACAGCTAGAGAAGTCGGTAACATTGTTTCATTGCAATGACTCATTATACTTAAGGTTTAAGGTTTTTCATTCTGCAATACGAATCTTTCATTTTCTTTAACCCTTTAAAAAGATGGCATTATTTTTCAGTATAAAGAAATACCCAGAGGATTTCTTAGTCCATATTTATCAGGTATTACCTTCTTTGATGATCTGTTGTCCACCCACACAGCTGTCTACAGCAGGAAACCTGAAGCAATTTGAAGAACATATAGGTGACTCAACTGGCATCCTCCTGGTTCCCCTGTTAGTGTTCCCACCTGTTATAGTGGCAAACTGCCTTTTTCTGTTCCATATCGGCTTTTCTTTCTTTTATTTTATCCTAAATTCTAACTAATCAGGTGTTGAATCATTCAGAGTAGAATAAACCACCGGCATTGATGTACAGTATCTATAATGTGTTGGTTACATTTCAAAATGCATGATAATAATCAGCTTGTCATCTAAACAGAATATATGCCTGCTTATCTCAAAGTCTTGCTTTCGGGCATTTCTCAGTACTGACTCACTCCACAGTCTTTTTTGGAATAAACTATGGATAACTTTTCCTGGCTTTGACCCAAAATCCATTCAGTGAACACGATCTGTCAGAACTCATGAGTCAACCTCAGTGCAACTAAAATCTCAGTGAGCTGCACAGCCAGTTCTGCAAATGTTGACATCCTATTTTAAACCTGTTTAATTTAAGTTGCAGATGTCTCCACAGTTCTTAGCAAAAGCCATTTGTATTGACACTGAGGGTTTTCTTTGTTGTGATGTGGATGAAGTTGGGCTGTTTTCAGAGCAGAGACTGCACTGCAGAAGCAGTGTATGAAAAACTAACTCCAAAGCTAACAGCCACCCTGAGTAGCAATACCTTAAAGTAATTGTCTCATGTCAATGGAGGAATTGATGCTTCGGTTCATTGAGATTTGGAGACTTTAATTTATGCACAACTCTCCTATGGTCACAACGTTTCAACCAGGCTGAGGTCTGGATCGGACTAGGCCATTCTGTTGTAGATTTGCAGCTGCGTTTGGAATAATTGTCTTGTTGCATGACCCAAATTCAGCCAAATTAGATGTCAGACAGATGGCCTCGCATTTACCTCTAGAAAACTTTAGTTTACAGAAGAATTCTTGATCAGCTTAATGACTACAAAGTGTCCAGGTGCTGTGCTTTCTGCCACTGAATTTATCTATCACACAAGTTCAATAACGAATGACCTGACGCGCTGGACAGACTACATCTCTCGGCTGGCCTGGGAACACCTCAAGATCCCTCCGGATGAGCTGGTGAATGTGGTCGAGGAGAGGTAAGTCTGGGTTTCCCTGCTTAGGCAGCTGCCCCCGCGAAAATGGTTGTATGGATGGATGAAGGTAAAATGCAGAAGTGAACTGATGTGAGCGTGTTTTTTGCTAAGCCAATGTCATACCATCAACCTCCCTGTTACAGAGCAGCAGCTACTAGTACAATAATACCTCAAATCAATAGTACATTTTTTATGTATTTTATTTTTTATCAATAACTAAAGTGTTATCCATTACTTTGTTTTTTATTATTGGAAAACGGGCATGACATTATAATTATTTCAAATTCTTTAGCACTTACTGAAAATTTTGTGAACTTTTTTGTCATGTTAATTAATGATCAATTTAACAGGTTTTGTCAAGATGAACTGAGTAATTTAAACTAGTATTGAGCTACTGAATTAAAAGTACAATGAATAACTTTTAAGTGTCATCTTTGAAAAGAAGTCTACAGCATGTATACCTCCATGCCCAATTACCATTTTACATACTCATTATGTTTAATTTGATTCAACTTCACATTCATTTAAATTTTTGTTTGTCAAAGTACATCTGACTCATTCAAAATGAGTGTTAAATAAAACTTGGTTAAAATGAAGTTATATCTGCTAAATTAATTCTAATGAAGACAATCTTACATGGCACAGTTTATCCTTGGCTTCCATAATTACCTGCTAGACCAGTGGTTCCCAACCATGGGTCCAAGGGTATTTAAATAATAAATACATTATTTATGGTGAGAATCTCACTAATAAAAGCATAAAACCAAAGATGGTTTCAACACGTTGTGGCCGTGGGTCCATGGCTTTTTAGTATTCACATGAAGGGGATTCTCAAGGAAAATAGGTTGGGAACCACTGTGCTAGACCTCTTTATCAGGCCAAAAAAGATATTTTTTTACAAGAATGCACAAGTCCCAGAGGCCTTTAAGTAGCTGCAAACCAATAACTCTAAACTACCAAACAAGCCCAAATGATCACTCTTCCACCACCATGCTTGACAGTTTATTTAAGGTGACTGTGCTGCCTTGATGTTTCTGGTTTCTGCGACATTTGGTTCTCTGTCTCATCTGTCCAAAGGACATTGTTCCAGAAGTCTTGTGGTCTGTTTAGATACAGCTTAGCAAAAAAAGGCTGTGCTCCCCTGATTTTTGTTTTTTGTTTGTTTAATCTTTTGTTGTTTTTTTTAGAAATAAGAGGTTTTCTCCTGCAACCCTGACAAGATAAACTGACATGCACATGAACATTTAACATGCTACATGAGACATCTACAGTCTGAAATGTTACTCTTGAGGGGTTTTGCAGTTTCTGTGGGCATTGTACAGCCTGACCTTGAAGTGAACTTGCTGGGGTGTCCACTCCTGGGAATACTGGCAACTGTCTTGAATGTTTTCCATTTGTGAAAAATCTTTTCAGTAGAATGACTTCAAACTGTCTGGAAACGGCCTTATGACCCTTTCCAGGTGGATTGGCAGCAACAATGTCTCTTTAAAATGTGTGATGATGTCTTTCTATTCCGTATGTGCACTGCAATTAATCTGATTTGATTTTCTGAAAGCCTTCATGGGGTTATATAGAATAGATGCATTTCAGTCATCACATCTAAACAGTTCAAACTATAACATTTTATAGACAATACTGTACCACATTACTGCCCAGGCTCACTGTGCACAAATACACTCACATGCATGCTCACAGTAAGAAAGACATGTACAAACAGACACATCCTTCATCCACGGAGACCTGACTGATAGCCTGATCCATTTCCTGTATCCATTAAAGGCGGCCCTAGATTATGCAATTCATCCCAAGGCTATCATCCACCTCTATCAATAATAAACATCTCTATGAAACTAGGGCTAGCCTCTGAGGATGGAGAAGGCACCGCCTAGCACGTTCCACTTCTGCTGGAACCCTCCGCCTTCTCAGCCCAGACTGAGCACAACATTTGCCTTCCACAGACCTCCCCGCCCCTAACCCCCCCCACCACCACCACAACCCCCTCGGACATTCTTTGCTTCTCACACTTATCAAAGCTGCAGCTTTATCAGCTCTGACAGAGACGTCTCAGTGCCTATGGTGGTGGCAGAGAGCACCTGTGGCTCCTGACAAGAGACAGACGCTTCCGTCCGAGATTCCTCTGTGAGTCTGCGTGATTGATTTCTAACGCAGCATTTTTGAAGAAGATAGTCTTTTCATACACAACAAATGCAGTGTAAATGAATGAGTAGCCATTCCTTTGTGGTATCAGTGGTCTTCCTGAGATTCAGTTCAACAACTTTTTACCCCATCAGTTTACATTTCAGCATTTTCCTGCTGTTTTATTCACTTCACTGAAAAAAGAGACATTTTATTTTACAAATGTTTTGTTGGATAAGGACAATTCAAAATACGAAAGGGGTTAAACGCACCCTACCACTCCAGGATCCAGACCTTTGTGCTGAAAAAAAAAACAGCAGGGTGGCCTTTGCTTTAAGCTCCCTGCATATTTATGTCTTCCTGTGAAGCTTTCAAGCTGTGCAGAATAATTGCCTTTTTTCAGATTTGCTTGGTCATTTGTTGAATAATTTATAAGGACAGCAGGAGCAATTCTGACTGATAGTATTAATTATTTGAATCTATCATACAGATAAAGACGGGATAATGGCTTATTTAAATTCTGTTATTTCAAATATCTAATTAGAGGTTTGTGGTGTGCAGCAACATAATGTTCTTGTATTTATTTATTTATTTCTTGTTTAGAAAAAGGAAGAATATTCTGCCTTTTGTATAAATTTAAGTGATTAAAGGCTTCAGACTTATCATTGTTTTTGCTTAAAATTAGATTTCTCTAAGCCACTTAATCCCAATCATCATAAATTCATCATGTTAGCTTACAATATTCCCACTGCAGTTTCCCTTGATTTATATATTGGAATAACAGTGCAATCATCTTGATAAATCTACACTTAGTGAGGTACATTACTACTGTTCTAAATTAAGATTTAATGTAAAGTGTATGCAAATTTTTCGTCACCCTGGAGCTCCCTAACATTTACCTTCATTTCAGACCTAAAAATAGTATTATATGGCTAACTTATTAACATAACTGGGGATGGCCAGATCACACATATGCCAATGTCAGACTGATTTCCTCTTTTATACAACAAAGTGTTATAAAAATTCTAAATAACAGATCCTCATGGAAAGGATTTTTTTTAAAAGAACAATGACCAAGTTCTGCTTGTATGTAAGATTAAGAAAAAGCATCAGTTTGACTTTAAAAGACATTAAAAAACCATTCAGCAGACAAACAAACACTACCTTCATGGTGGAGTCAATAAAAGCTTTTCTTTACCTTTCTGTGAAAATCAGATACAGATTTTTGCAAAAACCATCTGAACAAGAATTTTCTGCTTTCTTTGTTTTGCTCACAGTCAAGCACGAGGGTGGATCAATCATGCTTTGGGCTTGTGCTGCAGCCAGAGATGGAAAACTGGTCGAGGGAACAAAGGATTCAAATGCATATATCAGCAAATTCCTGGGCAAAATAGTAGAATGATTCTAAAATAAAAATCACTTCAGAATCCACAGTGGCTTTCCAGAGATTAAAGAAGAAGGTTTTTCTATGATCGGCCCCAGATCTACAAATCTTTGCAACTCTCTGGCAAAACCTCCAGAAAAAAACAAGTAGACATATTTTTCAGAAATGATGAGCAGCATTTTGTTATCTTGGATCTTTAAAATGTGGGAATATAAAACTGAATAAATGTATATACTTTTAACTTTTGTAAATCAATTAATCTTTTACTTACTTGACTATTTGCAGTAGCACATTCACACAGCAGAAAATGCATCAACATGTTTTTGTGCTCCATTTGAACTCATAAGAGGGTATTTTCCTATTTCCCAGTTGGACCAGTCAGCTGGAACGTCCACCATAGTTGGATTGAGGAACCTTATCAGTACTCAAACTCAAAATCTAAAACTGTGACAGCTAAAATAACAGAAGAAAAAATTGATGAAAGTCTGTGTCTCCTACTGGTTTTCCTACTTCCTGCTGGAACACTGGCAACGTGAATGTGGCGTCATTCCCAGCTCCGAGTGCTGACGACCATTAGTCTCATTTCAGGGAACTGACACATTCATGTGGGAAAAAACAAACCTCCTGATGATGGCTCACAAAGTTAGACAAGGACTGATGTGATTGGTGTGGATGAGATAACGGTCACTGTCAGAGTTTGGGTCAATTTCCTTTCAGTTCATATTTTTATCAGCATCTTGCTGGCAACACGGGCTCCACTAAAGTCAAAGTCAAATAATCAATAAGACCAACTAAAGCTGCAGAAAAATTCAGAGATCTAAAGGCACAGTAAGGTTTGTTTTATTACAGAAAGATTTTAGCAAAGAAAAGTCGTACCGCACGACAGCTGAAGACTAATGGAAGCAGTCAAGGTCAGATAAGGAGACTGGGAGGGGAAAAATCAACAATGAAGCCCTGAGGAGCAGCCTCGGAGTGACAAATCTGTTCTGTGCCTGACACTGTTGTATTCCACAGACCTCCTGGACGGAGGAGTGTCAACCACTGTCTGTGTAAGTGACAAACTCTTTTCCCATGATGCCTTGCCTTGTTTACGTACACCGGTCAAGTGCTTACAATAGAGGAAAAGATCCATGCAAGACAAAGATGGAGCAGCAGAGGACAGGAACGAGGGAGGGCGAGAGAGGAAGAGACAGCAACAGTTTTGTGAAGGAGATGGAAGTTGCTGTGACAACAGGAAGATGGAGAGAGATAGAGAGAGACTGGGATGTGGCTGGCTTGTGCTTCTGCTCTTTAACCGCTTGGCAGTCCTCTCTTGATTAGGACCTCACTCTCCAGTCCCTGCGGAGTCTCCCCAGCCGAATCGCCAGAGACAGTTTCCTCTGTAATAGTGTCTGACAGGCCAGCCAGAGCCACAGAGGAGCTGACACAGATGCTCCGTTTTTCAGGAGAGATGGCTGACACAATCCCTTCCCAAGACCAGCATCTTCCTCCACTGGTGTCAAACTGTAGCAGGCAGCTCCAACTGTTTGGATAAATGAAGCTTTATAAAGGAATCGCAGAGCTGCTGTACTGCCAAACTTCAGTACACTGCAGCTTATCCATCATAAAACCCAGATTTTTTCATTATTAACATTTCTACTTTGAATCAGTCTTTTAATCTTTTGTTTATTTTCAGAAACGTGTTTCCTGTGATAACCTTTCTCGCTAATTTTAATTAGTACATTTATCCTGCAATGACAAGAGGTACACTGCAAAGAGCCAAGACCTGGGGAATAACTACTAAACTAAATATTTTCTTAGAAATGAACCTTGGCCCTGCTGAGCTGCCTTCACTATTTTGAGGACATATGCTTCTCCCATTATAATCATTCTGCAGGAATTCTTCAAATATTTGAATGATAAAACGTAATAGCATTTAAATAAACTTATCAGGAAAATCCAAAGATGTTCAAAAACATGAAGCATTTTAAAACATTTAGGAGTGGAACAAAATGCCTACATCTACAAAATCCCATTCACCACCCAGTTAGAGCAGATGACTATCTCAAAACCTCAGCGGGATAAAAAAAAAATCTATTGGCATGGAATAAAGCAACCACAGCAAATAGAATCATTTCAGGATTTTTTAGGTCTAACTGGGCATAATTTGAAGCACTCATACTTTCCTACACATAGAAATAAGCAGGAAGATTATGTGTATTTGTGGCTTTGAGAAAGCTGCATGACAGGAAACGTCAGCACTGGCAAATTAAAGCATTTGAAGAAATTGGCGCTTTAGTTTTGGCAAAACAACGGAAGGACAAATCAATAAATCTGCTTAGTTGAAATGTCTATTTGTAATTCAATTTTCTAGTTTTACTGTTTATGAAGCACAAAGTGAGAAAACTCCACATTACTGGTGCCAATTTTAAACAGCTTCAACTATGTCGTCAGCCTTGAGAATGAGAGATTAATAAATAATTAGAAATTAAATCAATTCAAGCAGAAACTGAAATAAAACAGGAATTTTCCCTAAAAACTGCATCTCCTTGAGTTTTAATTACTTCTACTGAGTTGTTACTACAGCAAAGTGATCTATACCATCCCCCACTGTGACAGAGCTTAACTTAGTCTTTTCAGAGTTTGGTATTTGGTGTTTTGTTGCAGCTCCTGAAAACTTAGCTTTTGCTTCATTGGTGAACAGAAATATTGATTTTGTTAAAAAGTGCAGAGCACCGGCCTGTGCTACTTTATATTTTCATAAACTATAGGGATGTAAATCACAAGTGTGATTATGATATATCAGTTTAGATTCAATGTTTGCTGGTATTACAAGTTTTGCTGTAATTAGATTAAATTCAAGATGATCCAGGAGCCAGAGATCGATATGAAATCATATCCTGATTTAACATAATCACCTCCTTTCAGATCAAATCCCTGCAAGCGATGCATCAATACGAATGTTCCACACTGAATAAATCAGACCAGAGTCGATGTGCTCTGTGTCTGATGTGTAGGTTAGGAAATCTGTGTAAAACTGCAGGTGTTGCTGGTATCTGAGTTTAGTCTGATGTTGGTCTTCGTTTGTTGATCTTCTGCAGGTTAGTGTCGAGGTCAAAATTACACTCCTGCTTGTCATCCATCATACAGGTGACTCCTGTGTACTCTCACAGATCATGTTACAGTTCAGGATCTTTTGCTGGATCTTTGACACCATGGATCACGTCACATGATTAGATAACATGGCTGTTAAATTATTAATGCGAATCAGTTGTTTTACCAATGAATTATTAAGCATAAGGATGGATTACATGTTTCAGAAGGTTTGTATTTGATTTATAATGTATGGATTTAATGCAGAAATGCTATATAAACATGCATATAAATATAGACTTTACTAAGAATAAAATATTCCACTTTCATGTAAAAGTATTTTGGGGTTAATGAAACCTTAAATTTGCCTTTAGAGGCTATTTAAAAATTACACAAAAACAAAATGAGCAAAATAATAGTTTCTTTAGCCTGCATTGTGTGTTAGCTGCCAGGGAGCTCATACATGGGATGGAGAGGCAGGCGGACAAGCCGGGTCATGGCAGGTGAGCTTTAGTACTCAGAGTTGTAACTTGCTCTACATGATTAATGAAATAAAATCAAATTTATAATACATCAAACTGAAATGTTTACCTGGCCTTCACATAAAATTATACATTCTGAGTCTTAGTGTAGTTATATATATATATAGACCCGCATTTCGAAATAAATTCAACTTTATTCAAAAACTCCAGTCTGTTCACATGGCCCTTGATAACAAGATGATAAATGAATGCAAATATATGGAATGAGGTCTGCATCAGAAGCTATCCATTCCACCTGGTTCTGTGAGTATTTCTGTGAAATTGTAGATATTTCCTAATTTTACATTCCTTATTATTTGGTGTTTGAGAAGAGATGAAGATGTGTGTGAATGGAGGGATGAGGAGAAGAAGCTGGGGGAGTGAGAGTGGTAAACAAATGCGATTGGTTACTGTGTGTGCATATGTGGGATTTTGAGAAGTGTGCATCAAAATGTTTTCAAATGTTCTTGTTTAGTGCAATATGAAGGACATGCTGCCCTTCCACCCACCCATCAACATCATATGAACCCACATTATGTCTCATCCCTCTTTGATGTGTTGCGAGCTTCAACATTCAGGCCATCACAAGGCAAACATTCGACAGCTTCCGGCAGTGAAAAGTGGGAGAGCAATTTGAGGTCAGGCATTACAGTCAATGGTATCCACATCAAACAACCAGCAGGGAGCATACTGGAGGGCCAAATAAGAACCAACATTATCCTAAACTCTAAAAATATATAGAAGTCAGTAAAAGACATTTCAAGATGAACATGTGAGATGATGCTGAATGTGTGGAAGACGATACATGAAAAGGAACAAGATTTCTTTTTTAAAAATTTTAAACTTCAGCCTTTGACAACAATTTTATTTTATTGTTTATCTGGGTAATTCCTATTTATTATGTTTTAATTATTTATATATACATATAAAAAAGAATATACAAATTTTATATAGTTGTACACTAAAGCTTGAAAATCTGTTTAGAATTTAATTCATTTTGTGAACCAAATCCATAACTTTTATAGTTTTTAATAAACCTTTATTTAACCAGATTAGAGATCAAGAATCTTTGCTAGGGAAAATATAAGAAGAATATAATTGTAAAGTACATGATGACAATAAATAAAGATTTCATACAATTTAACAGGTAAACTTTACTTAAAGCGTTCCATGTAGATGCAGCAGAAACACCAGCAAGTCTAAAAATACTGCCAGTCTGAAAATAATACTTGAGACATAATGACCCTGATTCCTGCTCATCTTACTGACATGAGGGTGGTGCATGAGCTTTACTGTTGTAACAGCCTGCACACTCTCCGGGTGATTCAGGGTCCGCCAGCTGAATCACTTTAGGACTCACCCAAGCAGGTAAATGATGCTAGTTGGATTATTGAAGAGTAATGTCAGGCATTACTCCTGAAAACAAATATCAGACTGTATGTTATATATCCACAATTACAAAGTAGGTTTCTAGTCTCAGCTATTATTAGCATGTAGCTGATGCTAGCGTAATAATACTGCTGTTAGTGTCCACACCTGTCACAACTGTCACAACTGTCCTAACACCTTTATCACTCTCAGTAGAAAAAACAGGATGGGGAGACATAAAAGACATCTATCTGGACTGAGTGGTACAGATCAATGAGTAAATGTCAAAAGGAAAGTTATCCTACTCAGTCCTACTCATCTATTTAAGTTTCTGTGAGACACATTGATACGATGAGTCATCTTATTGCTCTCTTTCAGATGAAATTCAAATCTCCTTTTTTCCTCAGAGACATTCACAACTTGTCAAACCCAACACAACAGCCTGAAAGCAGAAGTGGCAGATTTGGCTACTGTTTTCCAGAAGTGCACCACCCCCGTCAGATGCATATAGCTTATTAGCTGCACCTGTGAAGGTCTGGATGTAAGCCATCGCATGGTGACTCATTCAAGGGGTTTGCCACTCTTTTCCTATTGGATTGCATCATGTTGGTTTTTGAATTGCATCCCCTTGCTTAACGTGTTAAGCTTTTAATTAAAACTAAAACCTTTTTATTCTCTCATACTTTTTCCAGTTTAAGCCATGGTCCAAGAGCCATGCTATAATGAGCTAGTTCACAGTGAATGAAATGAAATGAAAGTGAATGAAACAGTGAGGAAACAGAATCTAAAAGCCTTGACATGAACCTTTGTCTCCTGGGTTAAAGTCCAATGACTCATTCTGCTGACAATGCTTTCGTCACTAATGTATGTGGGAATGAAAAGACACTTCAGAATACCATGATGTGAATTTAGGTCACCATAAAAAAACAAACATGACATCTGGGAAGGTTCTCATACATCCAGGCTATGGCATCCAACACGTGTTAAGCCAAGTCAGCCAACCTGAGCAAAAGAAGCATAACAAACACTGTAGTAACAGCTGGTTTGCAGTAAATATTTTTGGAGTATATTTTTTACTGATGCCAAGTGCCTGTTGTGTTTTGACCTGCCACAACCATTCTCGTGATCAAAATGGCAGACCACTGGTGCTGTGTTTTTTTGTTTCCAAACCTGGAAATAAAAACTTTGTGCCCACATTTCCGATGCTACCAGGCAGCACCGATTCAAGAAGATTTCAAGGAGTATATTCATTAGTTCAAAGTATTTTCACAGTAGGAAGTTATCATTAATTGCATGTCAGGGTGAAGTAATTGATGACTTTAGTTTGCATTCTTTTATTTTTCTGCAACTTCACAGTTAGCAATGTTTTCCTGTCGTTCCAAGATCCGTGATGTCTTTAGACGTTTGTACCGACTTTTTTTCCAAGATAAAACAAGGCCATGTAAATGTGTAAATAAGCATTTACATACTGTAGCACATAGTAAAATATGTATTATTTAAATTGTTGTTGGTGTGGGCGTGTTTGACATTAGAGACATTGCCGGACTGGTGTGCTGGTCTGCTTTCTCTGGAGGATGATGTGAACTTGATGTCATGGATGTGGAGATGGTTAAGGCACCCCAGGATAAGAGGGTGGTTGGAGCTGTTTGGACCGAATACACAGTTCTACGCAGCACAATACCACTAAGCATGGTTGTTCCTTGTGAAGGAGAGAAAATTGTGTTACTGAATAAAAAGGTTTGTGTTTGTTGTGCACCGACTAATATGTGTCCCAGTGTTATTGTTGAACAACAGTTATTAAAATTTACCAAACCAGTTACCACTGAATTTATTTATTGTCAAACAAATGTACTTCGATGTGATAAATTCAAAATGCTACATACCAATGTATTTTGCAACATGAAACTGATCGTTGGGGAAAAGTAAACAAGTGCCATTACAAACATTTCTGAGGTAAACAAGAAAAAAGTCACTACAGAAATATATTCTAAATAACATAATCCTGAAATACTGGGATTATTTCCTTAAAATATTAGAGTTGCAGTTTTTTCTGACTGATTAACAACATAAAGCTTTTAAAGAGGACTGGAATTGCAGGACAGTGGAATATAAAACAAAATGCACACAGTTCAGCTACAAATGTGACCAGGGGCATTAAATCTGCCTGCCTACATACGGAAACGAGGCCTGCCGGCTGCAGGAACCTGCCTGTGCTGTACACATCCTAGACTTTTAGGACCGTTCCCCAGGCTCGTATGGGCCAGTTGAGGCTAATGTCTGGATTTTGTCTAGATAACGTTCCCTTGTCTGATTATTTTTGTCTCCATAATGAACAGCACTCTTACATTTTTCTCCACCAATTTATTTATGTGTTCCTCGATTTAAGTGGTCGCCGTTTCACTCTGTGGTGTCTGCAAATATGGCGTCCGCGTCCTACATTGCAACGTGTAATTGCTTTATAAGTCTCTTTCCATTTTCATGAAATCAAGACGCTAGTTCTGTCTTAGTTGTGAGTGACAAAGAAGGTTTGTTGCATTACTAATGACTGCAAGAGGTCACTTGGACACACAAAATGCACACAACCCATTTACAAACTTTTAATGGGCAAATATTGCCTCAAATGTGCACTTTCCCCCCTCTGAAGTTGAACTAGAATAGGATTTGTCAGGATCTTTGCGTATGAACATTTGTGCTGCCAGTGTCACTCCAACAATAATGGCAAGTTAAAATAACAAGCACTATTCAGGCTTGAAATGTCCCATTATTTCTGCACACACACACACACTACACTTGTTACGGCAGTATTATCAGAAATCTTTAGAGCAGTTTCTTTTTCTTCTAAACAGCCAGAAGGAAAAATCTTTCTGACTATAAAACTTCTCATAAAAGTTTTGTGGAAAACTTTGAACGCGTGTAAAATCTCATTAAATAGTGAAATCTCAAACTGCTCTTTGCTTTACACAGCAGTCTATTTATGTAGTAACGGGGTTTACCAGAACTATGGACCAGCATTATGTATAAATAATTATTTCAGGGATCACATAATGGAGAGAAAGATAAAAAAAAAAAAAAAGGTACTGGTTTAATTTACAGTTCTGGCAAAGTTCCTTGCAGAAAAATCAATAGATACAAAGATGAGAAACTACAAAAGTATAATCATAAACACAAGTTTTATGATCTGACCTATTGCTATGCTGCAGCTTCCCAATAGCAAACATGGCTGTAACAATATCTACACATATGCATGGATTTAGTAATAAACTATTCAAAATCATTGATCGAAATATCAATCAGACATTTATGAAGTAATCATCAACAGCTAATTATGTGGATTAAATGCTGTAACAGTTACAATATTTATGTTTTTGAGGATAAAAGGTTATTACTAGATAAGTATTTAATTTCATACAAAAAACCTTTTATTTTGTGTAAATGTTCATTTTCTTCTTTGAAATTTTCATTTAATACAGATAATAAAATACTAAAAATACAATATGATTTTTTTATTAACCAAAATGTATTAACTAATTTTGATGAGGAAAATGATCAAATCAGACTATATTGGCTATTATAACAAAATTCTATCTTCAAGTTTTACACTATTTCCTGCTTAAATGTCCACAAAAACAAATATTTCTTGACATGACATGGACATTTTAAAGGTCAATATACAGAAAGCTGTGTAGCCGGTTTTTTGTTCTAAGAACAGATTGTTTTTTTATTTAAACGTCTGATTGAACGGAGGAATACAAATGTATTTTAGTTGCTTTTTAAAATGTTATCTGAGTGGAATTGATTGTGTTAAATCTGCATGACATATCGCTGGCTGGCCAACGTAATTATATAGAAATCAAATTGTGTTTGCATCTTGGTGAAATCAGCTACATCCGGACATTTTAAATGTGTAAGTCTGCAGTGAGGTTGTTGTACACGTGTGTCAAATCCAGCTAAGAACACCTCTTGGTATCATTTTAAAATAAGGGCTTCCACATGGGCATAGAATTGGGTTCGGACAATAGGGACCAGAAAGTCCAGCAAGTCCTGAGTTTTTAGAGAGATCAGTTTTCTCTGTATTCTATTTGCAAACAGTGGTCATAATTAATTATGAGTTAATGATTTGTTACTTATTAAGTAGTCATTTTAGCAGTGATCCAAAAAGGTTAACTAGAAGAATAAGAATTGTGTAAAGCCAGCATGCTTTTAGAAACAACTCAAAATCAGCTCCAATGCAGCCTATGACTTACTGGGCAATGGTTGCTCCTTCAGTTGCTGTGCACTACCTGTGCAACTCAATTTAAGAAAGTATGGTACTAGTATAGATACTTGTTTGATGCCAAAGTGAAACTGTTAAAAAATCCCAATACAGTGTTCACTTGAACCACTATGTTTAATAGGCTTAAGTTATTTAGAGGACAAAAATTCCCTTTTCTCTTGTCCCAGTTTTGAGGCACTACTTGCTAAGCTACCCTCAAAGTCCCACTCCCAGCTTCTCCAAACTGAGCGAGTTCTAGCCTCTGTCTACTGCAAGAAACTAAGTGTCCTTAAGCACATCACAGAATCTAGTTTAAAAAATAATAATAAAATAGGAAATTAATGAGATACTAAATCCTATATACAATATAAATAAGTGCTATATGTTTGAGGATATTTTCTACTCTTACAGATTCTCTGTTTAAAGTGAATTCATCTACATTAATCATGTCCTCTGTGCATGCTTAAGTGGAACACAGGTGTGTGTTTTATGTGTCCTTAGAAGAAATCTTTCTAATGACTCCCATTTTTAACAACTTTTTTTTTACAAAGCATCAATACTGAGAGCAATTAAATGTTCTGTTTACCGGTCGGTGGACAGTTTTATCTCAAGTGTTTCATGGTGCCGTGAATGCACATATTTTTAGAGTGGACGACCCCTTTGGGAATCAGCAATGTGATCTGACATTAACATAGCCAAACTGGTGAGAAGAGCTTCCCCCAGCAGCTATTGTGAGATGAATTATAAGGAAATGTTACCTGATTAGTCAGGGTCTTGTAGTACAAACCTGTTATTTTAGGTGCATGTTGTTTTGCAGCAGTTTGAATCCGTGTAGCAAAAGAAAGTCTTGGTTTTTTTCAAGAGTCAGTGTGTGGGGACTCTAATGCATCTTGGCAATGAATAGTGTCCATTGATTCAACCACATCAAACTCACTTCCTCTTCACAAAGCCCCTTGCATGCCTCTTCCTCTGGATTAATTTATTTATTTTGGTTTGTATGTGCGTTGGAAAAAGGATGTGTGCATGCATCCATAGATTCAGTTAGAACCAAGGAAGTCCATAGTGAATGGAAATTTATACTACTTTCATGTCTCCTCTGACTGTCCTGAATAAACTGTCAACTGGAGAAAAGTCTCGAACCCATTTATCTGACACTGAATGAGAGTGATTGATTACTTCGGGGCATTGCAACACTTGCTAGGCTGGGAAGGTCATGTTTATGCTGCCTGATGAAATAAAGACGTGACATCAGGATTCCCTCCACACGCAAACTGAGGATGCATAGCTGAGTTAACCTCAGACTCACGGTATCAAGCCAGAAAT
Source organism: Melanotaenia maccullochi (assembly GCA_037177255.1). NCBI lineage: Eukaryota > Metazoa > Chordata > Actinopteri > Atheriniformes > Melanotaeniidae > Melanotaenia > Melanotaenia maccullochi. Next base: position 26,305,248 of record JBAGKP010000014.1, on the reverse strand, counting down.
TGTGGTGTGACCTGCTCTTTCCTGAGAGCACAGAGAGCGTCTCAGTGCACATGACAGTAGTATCAGTGTGAGATCTCCTGAAGAGGAATGGAGCTGTAATGTCATTTATCTACAGGCTTCTGTTAACGTTTGCTCCCAGGGAAGTACAAAATTGAGATAAAAGCTGGCCAATCGAGTGTCAGCCTGCCTAGTGCCTGCTTGCGCTGATGACGTGCTGATAAAAGCAACGGATGGGAGTACGCGCTACGTCTTTAAATCTCAGTGGCTTCATTTATCTAGGGCTCTTCATCAGCAAAGCTTGCAAACGTTATACCAAAATCAATACTCAGCTAACTGGCTTGCTTCTTTGTTATTATAGGTTTGGTTGTAAAGTTAACTATGAGTCATTATCAAGAACTGCTAAATTTCCTGGATTTATGCCATTAACGAATCTCTGGTCCCATAGGTGACAGTCTTGTTTATGAACATGGAGGCTGTGCAGTAGTTCAGGATTATGACAGAGGTCCACAGGAAACTTTAAACTATGCAAAATGTCACTTTATGGTAATATCTTTTTTAATCCAGAAAACAGACATCAATCCTTCTAATTATGTGTCTACTATTATACTATAACTGATAAGCAACAACACTGAACCCACTGGCTGGGGAAGAACACAACACTAATCGGCTTCCTCACCTAAATATTATAGCACACCAAGCATAACCCTGCCATACTGGTGGTATCCCAAAGTAACTGCATAACCTTGCCCTTTTAGAACTGCTCAGGAAAAAATACAAGAAACCCAAAGCATTGATTTGGCTTCTGAACCTCTGGGATCCCAATTTAGTTGAACATCTGCAGCACAAGCATCACCAATAAAGGTCCAAAATCGCAACCCAAAGTATCCAAAGGATCTCATGCTAAAGTTCTGGTCCCAAACATGAAATAATGTGACATGAGAGGTTCCTCATCCATGCCTCAGTAGGTCAGTGCTACATGTTAGTGACAAAAGGGAGCTCTACACATTATAAGCAGGGTTCTATGTTGCAACATAAGGGTGTGCAGAAAAACAGGTCACATATTCTGGTTCCAGACCTACTGGTAGAGGATGTTTGAGAATTTTCATACCAAGACCCACTCTGATACCATGGAGGGACTCCCACCATGAAGCACTTTATTTTCAGAGGATCCAGCTTAAAACACCATAGTGATAACACTGTGAAAAACCTGTATTTCATAGAAGGAATCTATCTTGTCATTACTGGTCACTCACTTAAAACAGTTTTGCAAGCACTACTTAGCCATGTTGCATACTTAGAAACCACTATCACATAGCATATGGACATTTTCCTCAGCCAAGAGCAGTGTGTCAGCCACTTGGAAATATAGTGACTTTTTCTGTTTTTCAAGGAACGGGGGCTTTTCTTTTAAAAGTAGCTTGACAGGAAAGAAGGCAAAAAGAATGAGATGGGGATGACCTCCAGGAAAGGGTCACAGACCAGGAGTTGAACCAGAACCACAGAAGAAAATACATGAATCTGAGTTGGTCCAATGTTCCAACCACGTTTGAATGCAGCACGCATTTGCGGATTGACAAGGAGCTGAGAGTGTGAAAAGTCTCAAAAAATGACATGCACATAGAAGCTGATCTGTGTGCAACAGGACGTGTGTGCATATACGGTACATAGTTTGTATGCACGGGAAGATTTTCAAGTGTGAAAATAATCAGATCTGTGAGGAAGAAGTGAAAAGTTTGTATTCAAATGTTAGTTTTTCTCTAACTAATTATGTCCACATTCATAAAGTTCTTTTAAATTTGTTCAGATTATATTTGTGTATGGATTGAAACATACATTTATAGTTAGCTAAAGTGGAACAAGAATTGTCACACACAAATAATTGCATACAAACTTCTACTCTACCAGTGGGTAGCTATGTCCAGTTTTTCAAGTCTATGGATATGTGCTAAACTGAGCTATGGCCAGACAGTTGGTTTTCAGGGTAAGCAAAAAAGCAAACTGCTATAATGGAAAACTCAGAGAAGCAGTAAAAAAAACATCACAGCTCTTACCTTAAAATCACAAATGCATGTCACCATGTTCCCAATTCTGAGACACTCCCCGTCAAACTTGCATGTGTTGGTGTCGCACAGGAATAGATCTGTGTCCCGGTCATCAAAGCCTGCAGGACCAAAACCAAAGGATTCATAAGTGACTAAGTGTTTCTCTGCTCAGCCCTCAAGCAGCTCTAACCTAAGCCCCGTCCTGGGTTGGTCATAATGAGTGTGCGCTATTAGTCATGGCTCCCAAAGGACAGTGCACTCTTTGATCAAACACTGTGTAATTTAAAAAGACAATGCTATTACAGTGCTTGCCCTTTTCTGTCAAATAATAAAACACATTTAAAACTGATAAAAGA
>JBAGKP010000014.1:26253962-26275710 GCA_037177255.1 Melanotaenia maccullochi | reverse complement strand
TTCTGTACAGTCCTCTGAGACAACTTGTTGTGATATAGGGCTATACAAATAAATTTGATTTGATTTGATTTGATTTAGTATTTGGCTAGGCTTACTGTGTGTGTGGCGTTTGTTTGTTACTTACCGTCCTCATCCCATACGCACCTTTGCTTGGGTCAAAACCGAGGCAATGTCCAATCAGCTGTTAAGATGCCAACATTAAAATACAGCAAGTCTTTCTTGTGTTAACTTATATTTCTGCATATTCCAGCATAAAACCTTTATTATTCACAAGCCAGATGTCAGCAGTGATGGAAACAAAGTATCCTTCTTAGAGTGTATCCATCAAATTAGCCTCCATTATGCAGTATTTTCTCAAGGTATCCTGCAAATGTTTTTCTCTGCAGCAGCTTGACACAGCTTTTGGTCGGCATTTTTTCTACAATGTGTTGGAATGATTCTGAGTCTACAGTGGAAATGGCAACATGTCCTTGACAACATAGCCAGCAACGAGCTTCTTCAGTTCAGCAGCACTATGTCCTGGTGCTCTTAAGTCCATTTTCACCCGTTGAGCAGGAGATGGGGTGTTGGAATTGGACGTGATAGCCAAAGCGTTCTTGGGTGGATTTCTTAATGAGTTTTACATTCCTGTACTGGCTTGCTAGGTGATTGCTAAATTTGAGGTGGAATTTTCCGTCGTAGATAAACAGCTTTCTTTCCACACAGTGTACCGTGGACGCTAATGTTTTTGTCACTTTTTACTGAGTCAAACTCAAAGTAATGTGGGTACTTTCAAGTATTAAATGCTGCATGGTCCTGCTCTCTCCCACACTCCATGTGATCTCTTGTTGATCTACACAAGTATCTATTACCACTGACGTTGCATACGCTCATACGTCATTGTCATGAGACACTCTCAAATAAAATCACGTCCAGGAGAACAGTGTTAAAGGCTGAGCCGAAGTCAACAAAAAGCATCCTAACGCTGGAGTTGAGGTGCTGCAGGTGAGTCAAGGCCATGTTAAGTGCTTTCAAGACAGCATCCTCTGTATAACGGTTCTCCCTGTAGGCAAAGTACAGGCTGTCCAGGCCGGGAAAACATCCTTGATGTGCTTTAGGAAAGTCCATTCAAAACGCTTCAGGATGGCTGGGGTGAGAGCGATGGGGTGATAATCATTGAAGCAAGAAATGGTTGTTTTTTGGGGCACAGGCACAATGATGGAGGACTTCAGGCAGACAGGAACCTGGGAAAGCTGCAGGAACAAGTTGATGATGTCCAGAAAAACCTCTGCCAGTTGGTCTGCACACAATTTTAGTGTCTAACCTGACACTATCTGGACCCACAGCCTTGTTGATTTTTCCTCAGGGCGGAGGTCACTTGGTGCAGCTGCCGGGTAAGAGGTTGATGCTGCGCCTCTGGCTGTGGAGGGTGAACAGTACTTCTACTGCTTGGAGTGTTGATGTTTAGTCGAAACGTGCAAAGAAGCTGTTCAAGTAGTGAGGCAGCGTGGGGTCATGGCTGACCTGCTGGTCTCTTTGCTTGTACTTTGTGAAGGTCTTGATGCCTTTGAGGCCGTCTGTAAGTATTTATTGGTGGTAAAGGTCATGGTGTCCTGGATAATCAAGGACACCATGAGAGCTCATGTAAAAGCTAGCACTGACAATTAGCTCAAATTTTCTTCACTTATTACATGAGATGATGACAGTTGTTCTGATATATAATTCATTACTTCCCATAAATCTCACATTTTTTCAAAGGTTTTATGACCCACTCTATGCCAAGTCTAAGTACCACCCCCTGCAGTTACTCTGAATTTTGATGAAAGACTGAATAAATCATTAATGTTTTAAAACTTAAATGCAAGAAGTTGATCTGATGGTACTTATAGACAAAACAGAAAAGAAACAATCTTTTCAGAAGAAATGTGGTTAGAATGCCAAATACAAAATGAGGGATATTAATAAGCAAAAGAAATCAGCCAAAGCAGACCCATTCATACCAAAAGTGCTACAGCAGCATTTACTTTAGTTGGAGAAAATGCACTCATCTGTGATTCTGTTCTAAGTAGCTGTTGATTCTCAGTTTATGTCCATCAACACAAATACAAAGAGTTCCCTTCCATGACTTTTCTGGGTTCAATACAAAGTGCACAGAACAAATAGTAGCCAAACCGCATGACTTGGTGAGTGCTTTTAGATCAGACTTTCAAAGAAAAGTGTGTGTACCAAACAATAGTGGCTTAAAAAGAAACAACCAGACTGAAATCATCCCTTTCATTTTCTTTTACTTTACAGTCCAGCTATGAAGTTGAATCCTGGAATTTTTTATTTGACCCACTTCTCTTCATCCAGCAGCCTTCTGCCTGCAGTTCCTGATGCTTTCTCCACTCCACTACTCACACTTATTCTGGGAGGCGCAACACAGTACCTGCTCAAGCTCAAGCATCCATGAGGACCGAATATAAACTGCTGCCATGTTTTTTGGTTCTCGCTGTGTTTTAGCTCCTGTCCTGTTGGGTTCTAGCGAGACTTTCATGAGACTAAAGATGGCTCCTCATTAGCTGTTGTGCTCACTCAGGCTACTTCCATGCAGAGCCCTTTACCTCCAGGTGGCAATCTCCTTTTTGCCACCAGCACCTGGCTCACGAGGCTAAATCCTGACTGTGTAATTGTTCTGTCTGCCATTCCAGCCTTCCATAGTGTGTATTCCAGCAGGGGTTTCTAACAGACTTTCGCTGGGTCAAATGTAAGCTACAAGACATAAAACATACATTAAGTTTTAAAGAAACATGTTCACAACTCCATCTGAACAGTTATAGACTGGGTTGGTAATGACACTGATGGTTGCTGTAGTGCCTGACAGCAGAGTGTGTTTTCGACCAATTCATGGCTGACCAACGACAGATTGGTCACACGCTCTGAATCATCCTTGCTGAGGCGATATCAAACTATTCATCCTCCTGAAATAGCTTTGCACACTTTGTTTCATTCCTGCAAAGTAGCAACAAGGGGAACAGGATATAAAAACAAAAATCAAATTATCGCTGAAACGCATTTCATATGAAAAAATGGGGAAATTACAAGTTTGTATCTGAGTTACTGTATGTAGAGTGTTTGATCTATCCTTTAGGAGTAAATTTGTGGTGTGGCCAACATTGTCCTGGCCCTGGTTCTTATCCTTGCAGTAACCAACTGAACATTTGGTGGTACAACTTACTGGGAGAGCGCAGATTTGCTTTGGTTGTTGGCCAACAAAAAACGTTGCTCTCCATTATGTTTCTTTTTCTACACACAGTGCCAATAGATCTGGTACTTTGATTTGTCTGTATTTCATTTTTCCTTTTGTTTATTTTTAGTGAGCCAAATTAATTGCATGTGCACATGTCCAATAAACACAAGACTAAATTCACTTCTGTTAGTTAATTTATTCTGATGATTGTTACCTCACAGCTTGAAACATAAAGAGGATTACAACGTCTTTCTTGCCAAGAACAAAAAGATGTTTGTTTCAAATGTGATTTTCAATTCTCTAAGATTTTTTTGATTGCTGTCACCTCCAAAACATTCAAAAGAACTAATTTTGATCGGCAGACGTGGAACTAACCAGCAACACTTAAATTAAATCTGGTTGTGTTGGTTTTCTAAAATCTAGGGGGCTGGCACAGTTAATTTTCTTTCGTTTTATTTTGAAATTTAGGAATGGCTGAAGTAATTGAATTTGCACAGAAACTAAACAGTCATTTCTACAATATCTAATCTTCTGTCTTGACCTTATTTATCTGTGCATTAGTGTGATACCTAGACTGGTGTCAGTGCACCCATGCAGGCTTGTTGAGAATGAGGTTGTCCTAATAGCAGGCTAGCCCCAGGCTAAAGGCTAATTACATTTGTGACTTACTGAAATGTACACCGTTTCCTGAGAGAGCATTCTGGAATAACACTCAGCCTTGTATCGGATAACTGATGATTGATTTTTACCTCATAATTACTTTGAAGCATTAATAAATCATCCATTTATTTAGTAAATCCAGGAGCTGCCAGTGTTGTGAGAATCATCTGCTGATGTGTTAGCCATGAAAAAAGTTGAAAGGTTAGAGTGCACAGAAGTGTATAGTATATAATTGTGTCAGTGTGTAAAGTGATTATCAAGATACAACATCACAACATGATACAAGGGCTTTGGAAGCATACTCATGTAGTGTGTGTGTGCGTGTGTGTGTGCGTGTGTGTGTTTGCATATGCTGTATGAACTTGTATGAATCCTACTGCACACAAACTTACAGGGACTTAATGTATAAGTGGGTGCAAAGTACAGTAGCTTTTAGGGTTAAAACTTGATTTTCAGAACAGGTATCAACAGGAAATCTGTATGGGCAGTATTCACTGACCGGCCTCTTTATTAGGTACACCTGTTCAATTGTTAGTCAAAGCAAACAGCTAATCAGCTAACAACATGGGAGCAACTCAGTACATTTAGTCATGTAGAGATGGTCCAGATGACTTACTGAAGTTCAAAGAGAGCATCAGAATGAGGAATAAAGAGGATTTAAGTAACTTTGAACATGGCATAGTTGTTGGTCTTAGTATTTCAGAAACTTCTGATCTACTGGAATTTTCACACACTACCATCTCTAGGGTTTACAGAGAATGGTCTGACAAAGAGAAAATATGCAGTGAGTGGCAGCTGTCTGGATGAAAAATGCCTCGTTAATATCAGAGTTAGAGAAGAATGTGCAGACATGTCTTAGAGGCAACAGCATCTCTGAACACACAACACATCCAATCTTGGAGTAGATGGACTACAGCAGCAGACCACACCGGGTGCCTCCTGTCAGATAAGACCAGGAAACTGAGGCTACAATTCACACAGATTCACCAACACTGGACAATAGAAGATAGAGAAACGTTGCTGGTCTGATGAGTCTCCATTTCAGTTCCACATTTAGATGGTAGGCTCAGAATTTAGTAGAAAAAAACATGAAAACCTGGATTTATCTTGACTTTGAGTTTCTTAGTACTAACTGCTAATTGAGCATTGTTTAAACACTATTGTATTGTTGCTGACCATGTCCATCCCTTTATGACCAGAGTGTAGCATCTTCTGATGCTACTTCCAGCAGCATAATGCACCATGTCACAAAGCTCAAATCATCTCCACCTGCTTTCTAGAACATGACAATGAGTTCACTGGACTCCAACGGCCTCCACAGTCACCAGATCTCAATCCAGCAGCAGAACAGCTTTGGGATGTGGTGGAACGGGAGATTCTCAACATGGATGCAGCCGACAAACCTGCAACAACTGTGTGATGCTGTCATGTCACTATGGTGCAAAACATCTGAGGAATGTTTCCAACGCCTTGTTGAAATTATATAAAGGAACCCAACCTAGTACTAGCAATGTAATGAACACATACATGTATGCCATATATGTATGTGTTTGTATATGAACTTGTGTGTGTGTGTTCATTTTTAAATTCTTGACTCTGAGATTGAAAACAGAAATTGGTCTAAAAGTCTGTAAATTTTCCAAACTTCAAGATCAAAAGTGGCCATTTGAAACCAGCTTCATATTAGTTTAAATTACTGAGTGTCCAAATATAGCATTCAATGCCCTGCTGTTTAGGGTTGCAGTGGGCTGGTGGTGGTGGAGTCTTTTCTACCTGGAAATCTTCTCATTATGGGATGGTCATGTTACCTACATCACCATACTGCAAATGTCAAAATCTATTATACCTGATATAGTTTTGAATACTTGAACCAAACCAAATTTGTTACTGAGCCACTTTCCTCAAAAGTGTCTGGTTTGATTGGTCTTTACCTGAGTTTTAACTGACCAAGGGAAATCTTATGTCTTGGACACAAACAGCCCAAAAAGAGTAATAATGAGTGCCACACAAGTAACTGGCTGCAGGCAAATGTGAGCAAAGACTGTTTGCAAAGAATGTGTGACCTGGTCACAAGAGCAACTGCATGTGATGATTAAACAGAATGTAAATTTTTCCTGATCATTACTGTTTAACCTTCACCAAGTTGTTTTAGGTTCTAACCCAAACCAATGATGTAACCTAACGCCAGAAAATTTCATCATATTGTGTTACATTTACATTTACCAAGGCAACCAGCAAAATGGCATCAATGAAGGGGAATTTTACTTTGAATAATGCTTGTATCCTGCAAGTTTTAGTTATTTCCCTGCTCCAACACACCTGACTAAAATCAAATGGATCCAACACTTCTTCACAATAAACCAATAATTTCAGTCAGGTGTGTTAGATCAGGGAAACAATGAAAATCTGCAGGATACCGGCCCTCAAGGACGGGAGTTTGACACCCCTGTGTTAGACTATCTACATTACTCCAATTTATAACAACTTTAAATACACAAAAGAATTACTTAGCTAACAAAACTAATCAGGAAGAGTAAAAAGTATTTTCTTACTAGCAACTGATCTTAAGATTTCATACATCAATCTTCACCTCAGGTCATATAAAAGTCAATTTCTACAAGTCATCAATGTGGTCATTATAAGTAGACAATTTTTTTTTTTGCCGTGTGACACAATTCACGACTAGTTTTCAGGGTTTAGAGAGAGAGTTTCTTTCAAATCTAAGCCTTAGAAAGTAGAAATACTCTGCCTGTTATTGTTGCCGATTTGGACAAGCTCACTCATACATATGCTGTCAGAACCTGGATCTTTACATTAATGTCCAGTTTGTAGTGTTGGGCCGTCTAAGCGTTCTGTAGTAAGTTTCTATAACTTACTGATCTTCACTGGTGTTTCTAACCCAAACCAATGATGCACAAAATTCACGCACAATATTACTCTCAAGAGTTTCTTCTCTTGCTTGTATGAATTTCTGCCATGATATAGAAATTAAATCATCAAGCAGTAATGTAATTACATTCATTCACCTGGGACATTCTTCTTCTGTGTTTGTGTGGGAACTCTTGTGCTCTGCAGTAATTATATAGGAACAGATGTGCACATGTATGCATTGTAAAAGGCTCAGTGGATCAGCAACTTGCACACAAAGTGTGCCAACCGTACTCGCCCTAATCCAAATGGCCCGTGTCTCTCCCTGAATATTGATTTGAATGAGCAGGTGCTGGGGAGTGGGACAAAAGGCATTAAACAGCTTGTCTCTTCTGATTGCAGGCAGCCACTCTCCTCTGGGTTGGACACATACAAAAGGGGAAAGCTACACTGGATCTGTCCCTTCATGTGTTTGAACTTCACCTTTCCTTTACATATTCCTGTGGAGTAGCAACCAGTTAGAAGACAAACTGAAAAGATTTAATCTCTGATTATATGGCAATATAATTTTGAAATTTACAGGGCAAAAAATACAATATTATTGACAAAGGACATTTCCCAACAATTTCCCAGCATTGGAAACTGTTGATGTGTCTAATAACAGAAATCTGTATAATTTAGAAACACTATCTGCACACATGGTGTTACGTACACACTATATGCAAGGTTTTTTTAAATGTGCTAAAATATTGGAACTTTAAAACATGTGACAGGTAGATTTGGCTTAGATTTTCTAGGTTATGGTAATCCTAAGAGTCTGGTTAAAGGCAACTGGCCATCCTTTCTTGGCTCTTGGAATCATTTCACCTCCAATCTCAACAGTTTCTTCAGTTCTTGTGTCCAGATTTAAGTTCAGAACTGAAGACACCTTTCAGATGACAGGAAAAAGTTCTTAAAGGACCAAGAAAGAAGTCTGGTTGCCTTTATCCGACTGCTTTGGACATGACAGAGATGTGACTTCACTTGATAACAACGGATTAGATTTGTATAGCACTTTTCACGGCACTCAAAGTGCTTCACATTGTATCCACTATTTATTCATACCTGGGGATGGTAAGCTTCATGTGTAGCCACAGTGGAAATGTGACACCACCTCTCTGAACAGCAAACATTCTTACATATTCATACACCTTGATGCCCCATGGAGGGTGAAGTGTATTGCCCAAGGACAAAACAACAGATTAACTGGGGGAGCAGTATTCGAACCATCAACCTTCTGGCCTTTGGACAACGTGCTCTACCATCTGCCTCTGCTGCCCTGTAGCAGTGTCTCAGTTTATGGTGGTGAATTGGGAAATGATAAGTATTCATCGGCTTTTTAATTCTGTTGGGTAGCTTTCATGTGATATAAAGGAAACTATGAGGCACAAACACTAGAATTTGTAAGCTCATAATTAAAGACTAACTTCAGAACTTTTGCAGATTTTCTCAGTAATGTGACTCCATACCAACAACTAATTTCTACCTGTACTGTGAGCTCTCCCCAGCCAGTAAAAGACAGTCTTACAGTATCTCTTGCTCTGACCATCTCTCTCTGTGTTTTCTTCTCTTCCTGTCTTGTGTTTCTTTGTTGAATTAGCCACAGTGCCAGTTCAAAGTGGCTGGTGTGTATATTTCTGCTTGCTAGCGTGTGGTGCGAGACTCAGCTGCAACGTATTGCGGTGTCCTGGATGGAAAAGTTGTATAGAGCAGTTTCTCATTCTAGGGATGCTTTGGGCAGCAACAGCTCCAGAAATGCACATAACAGACATCACTGTACCGTCAAACTAGTTCACAATGTAAAGTAGGTTACAGGTTGGAAAGTTATGTAGTGTGACTTTAATGTCCACCATTCTTCCAAATGCGGGCTGGAATAAATTTTTGTAGGCACCCTGTTTGGCAGATGATGAATGAAGCAAAACATATTGGTTATTTGTTCATGACGTATCGTACATCCTTTGGCTGTGTACTTACTAACACATGGATATCAAACTCTGGTTTTCCAGGGCTTCTGTCCTACAGGTTTTACATGCTTTGCTGCTGCAACATCTGATTCAAATCAACAGAATCTAGTCTCTTGTTGTCAGGTTCTGCAAAATGACTTAATTTGAGTCAAGTGTATTGAAGTTTGGAACATTTAAAGCCTGCAGGACGGAGGACCTGGAGGACCAGGGTTTGACATCCCTGCTTTAGCGTGCATAATGTCTTTTGCACACTGTTGCCTGAAACAAGTGCAACTAAAGAAAGAGCAAACTTTAAACAAAGTTTGTGAAGTATGGTGGTTTGACAGTGTAAAGAATGAGACTGGTTACAAGGAAAGGAAGGACAATACTGAAATATGCATGACATGAATGCTGAGGATGGACAGAGGTTTCTGTCCATATACAGTACATATGTCCATTAGAATCCATGTTGATGTTTCACTTAAGCATAAAATGCATCTCTATATATATTTATCAGAAGAATTCCATAGTGAGATGCTGCCTGAATAAATGAGCAAATTTAGTTTCTTTTATACGTTGTCTTTAGGTTGACTCATTATTGTGCTGCATCACACAACAACAAAGGGGAAGGCAAAGGAAAATGTCACACATTATTACTCAGTGTGGGTTTTTATGATAAGAAAATATCACTGGTAATGTCAGGGAGGGCACCAGAGCCGAAACAACAGGGCGAGTTCATGATCTGTTAGATTATTTGTTTGCTTGAGATTTTTCATCTTTAACTTATTTGCACAAATAATACAAAAGACAGCAGGGAGAAAATGTCAATATGACACAGGAACACTGCCAAAAAATGCATTATAGGAAAGCATATTAAATAAAAAGCAATGATGCACACACTGATGGAAGCAAAAAGTGTTTGAGAGACGTACTATCTGAAGAGACATGATGTGTTTACACCCATTTACGCACCTTATTTTTCACTGGCCAAGTAGATTTAAATTGAAGTTAATCTGATCCATTATTAAAGACTAACATACTAATTATTGTTTCAAAGATAGAAATATGCCGATAATTTATCACTACATTATACCAGATGGAGAGACTTATTGACGGGTTTGTGGCTACAAAGAATTATTCATTTGACTATAATTAGATTGTTATTATACCCAGACCACAGACCAAATACATCAAAGCCTGCAAATGGTTCCTACATTTGCAGAGTACATCAGTCCTGTGTTCTGGTCAGTCAGTGGCAATAATGCAAAAAAAAAAAAAAAATAAAGATAAAGAGAGAAAATAATCTGCATTCAAGACTCCAAGTTTGCATCCTTGAGAAGTGGTACACTGGAAGGGAAATCATTCACAAGATTAATCCCTTAATTGCCTGCTGTCTCTCTGGGTGCGCAAGACACACAACGCTTGGAAAAGCGCTGTAAAGATATCAGTGAAAATCAAGTCTGGTCAACCCATTAAAACAGGGAGTATCCCTGCATGCTCTTTGCACAAGGGTACCTCCTTTTCTTATGGTTTGTGTCAAGGAATGTAACAGGATAGTTGTGTTTTATTTTTCCTTTATGCTAGCTTCATTGAGTGGTTGGTGTTATATATGTAATTGTGAGAAAAACGTACACCAAACTTGTCAGATAGTCACTTTTAGTCTGAATCGGTCTATTTAGGCTACATAAGCATGGCCCATGTTTGAGAAAGATTAAATCTAAACATACAAACCCTTCATTACAGGAAACACTGATGATTAGTGTCTTTATAGGGTAACATTTTCACCCTGAAATCACCCTTGGCTGTGCCTCTGCAACTGTCACTTGACACAATTTCTATATGCTGACAGAATGAAGCTGCCCATGTCTCGGCTGAAGAGATAAGGTCATACAAATTGGGGATGGGGAGATCAATTATTTTACAAGTGGCAAATTAAGTTAAGGAGAATTTCTTCAAGTTAAAAAAAAGTCAAGATGGAGGGACTGAGGGTCCGAGAATATTGGCTTTTCACATGAAGACCTTTGAGTTTTTGTACTTTTGATTTGCTTATCTTTTGAGATAACCTTGTCAGTGCTTGACACAGCCTTGAAACTAAATCCTGAAAGGTCAGTAAGGACAGCAGTGAACCAAAATCAATACCAGTGGCAGTGATCACAGAGGACATTTTTAGTTACACAGGTTTTCTCACTTGAAAAATAACTTTATCTAGCGTTGTGATACCCATGTAGTGTGTATAGATAAGATAATAAAGAAATGCTGTTGTGTAAATTTGTGTCTTCCTTTTAAAACATAAAATCTAAATAACTTATTTTATTTAGAAACAGTTTTGAGATAAAGATGTCTGCCATTGCATGATGCTGTAACAAGGTTTGTAGGGCACACATATTTTGAGTGACAGCAGACAGTTATGATAAATTAGCACAATAGCCAATGGCAAAGGAAAGAACTATATTGAGACGATGTTATCTAGGCTACATGGAGGCAGAAGGAATGTGCTGTTGTCAAACTTAAATCTTAATTTTCATGACTGACCTGCAGGTTGATTTGCTTCACATGTAAAGACATGGAAACGCAAACGGACACCTCTCTCCTTAGGCTTCAGATAAATGATGGATAGCTATGTGTTGCTTTATTTGAGCTTCCGCTGGACATCTCAACAAGACTAACATCAAGTAACAATCATTTTGTAAGTGGTATACAGCTGTCTTCTTCTAATAATATACAGTATATTGAAGCTTTTTTCGCAAACGATGCAAACACAAAGCAAATCCTTTAAACTCTATTTAGTGGAAAGTTGTTAGAACATTTCATGTGTTCCAGAGTTTTATAAATCAAAACTAAAACTAATTAAATATGGTAATTAGGCTTCAGACCTGCTCTTTTGACACAATTTACCTCTGGCATGTCTAAATTCTCTCTGGTAACTGAATTCATGATACATAATTGTTATATGTGTCTATATGAATTAAACCACAAGGTGTCAAAGCACAGATATTTGGAAAGATGAGTCTAAAACACAATAAAACCATTTATAACCAACCTGGCCTTGAGCAAATTATTTAGTGACACTGGAGGTTCGGTCAAAGGTCAGGGTCACTCTGAAGATTATTCTCTGTTAGACTCAAACCTTGCTCAGAGGTATTTTTCAGCAAACTCTAAGACCTCTGAGCTGCACATAACTCAAAGGGGGACAATCCCTTGAAGACTTACTTCACAGTCTGTCAACTCTGAGTCTTTGATACGATCTACACTCACACACTCTTTATTAGCAACAAGAACTTACAGGGACTTTCTGGGAATGTGGGTACAAAGTGATTCTTGAGGGTTAAGACTTGATTTTAGGATCAGGAGTCAATGGAAATTCCCTACAGGCAATAAACACTGACCTGCCACTTCGTTAGGTAACCTGTTCAGTTGCTTGCTAACCCCTTAATGCCTGAAAATGTACTTACCAAATAAATAAATATATCAGGAAGATATTAACAAAAACAAAAAGACTGGAACAAAAAATTACAATTTAATATTTAATTAAATCAATAACAATAAATAGATAAATATTATTAATACATAAATAATATAGAAAATAAAAAATTTAAAAATAAGACTGAAAATAAGCAAATAAATTAATAGAACAGAATAACTAGACATAAAGATATAAAATTAAACAGAGGTGTTTGATGCACGTTTGCGATAGCATGAAGGGGTTAATAACGACCAAACAGTCTATGAAATGATGTTTTTTTGTTAAAACACAGGGCATATCAGCATAAATCTGATTTCCCTGTACATGTAAAATGCTTCAGATGTGGACCTAAGTCCGGTTTATCAGGTTCACTTTGATGAATAATCTTCTGCCTGAGCATCATTTGACTTTACGTCTGCTGTAAACCATCACCTGCTTTGTACTAAAGGTTGCTGTGTACACCAGCACTGCGAATAAGTAGTAAAGTATACCTGTAGAAAAATGTTAGGATTCTTTGGCTTCCTGAGTATTCGCTAATCAATACCTCCCCCAAAAAAGTTTTTTTTATTGGATTTTGGTCCAAACAATCCATGTCAGTAAAACTTCAAGACCACAAATATGTTTCTTCAATATTTCCCACAGAATAAATTTGCATGAACTTAACTGAGCAGGAATTTGTGTCTATCCTGCAGCTACTTCTTTCTTCATACAGAGATATTAAAATATAGCCAGCCTTCTTAGCTTTTGATTGACGAATGAAGCTTAACAGGTAACTTCAAGGAGGAAGATCCTTTCCTATACATCTGCTCTCATTCACTGGCTTTGGGCTTTTCATTCTGCTGTGCTTTGTAGCTTATTTTTTCCCACGGTGTCAAACTCTCCTCATTCTTAAGTTTCTGTCATCACAACTCTGGTCTTATCATTTTCCTGCCTGGTACTTTTGGACCCACTCATTTTAAACCCCACCATTTTAAAAAGTCTTTTGTTCTGTCACTCTCCCTCCGGGGTGACTTTTGTGCAACACACCGCCACTTCATCCTGATACCAAAGGAGCCTCGTCAGAAGCATTTATCACCACCTCTCTCTGTTCATCCACGATGTCTAGACAGCAGGGGTCCCATCCCATTCCTTCATTTATGATGCTCCACTGTGATGATGCAGTGGAGTCTGTTCACCAAACAAAACTGTCTCAAAGTTCAGTTTTGCACATAAATACATTTCATTATATCTTTTTAATTGATCTTTTCTTATTAAATTCAACTGAGAGTACAGAAGTTTTAATGTTGCCTCCAAGGACCACAATAGCTAAAAACTGCTGACCCTCCTCTGAAATTCAGAAACAGAGACTGTTTGAATGTGTAACTTTAAATGGCCAGCGAGAAAAGATACCTGGAGGTGTTTGTAAAAATGTCTGTAAAATATTACACATTTTATACTGGGACTTTCTGCTTGTTACTCAATTTTTTAGGACTTGGAAAACCATCAGTCTGCGATGTCATTGTGTTTTACAGTCAAAAATCTCCATGAGGTCATTGAGAGTCCATGAGTGGGAAATACTTTACTAAAAAAAACCACAAGAGACAAATTGGGTCTGGATAGCTGTACAAGTTGTTCCAAACCTCTAGAAAATGTCTTCATTAATTGTACCTTTGCAGATGTGCAAGTTACCAGTCAAGACTGACAGCATAAGTCACAGAACAGAAAATGCTATAGGCCTGTACGTGCTGATGAGCACCAAAACTGTTCTCTTTTCATGCCATTTGCACAAATTCTAAAGCAACTCATTTAAGTAGGACATGTGTTTTAAGTGTACAGCATCAGTTGTGTGTTTACAGGAGGAGCAGTTGCAATTCAAGGAAAAAACATATCTTAATGTGTAGCATTATCACATTTTATGCTTTAAAGGGGTACTTCACCTAGAAATGTGTTATTTGCTGTAAACAACACAGAATTATGTAATTGGGTAAAAAAAATGGCAGATAACACCCCTGGTAAAACCAGGTTTGTTTTTCATGACACAGAGAAGTTATCTACTTCACGAGAAATTTTAAAAACCCAAAAGCCCCTCCATCCAGATGCAGGTAGGCAGGGCCTCAACTTGCAGGCATAGAAAACCCCACCCACCAACGCATATGAAGGGATGTGAACTTATCTGGAGTAGATTTGCTAGTTTCAGACTTCTATTCTTTCACAGAGTTTCTGATGAAATATTCCTGCAATGGGAGGGATTTGTACATTTGAGGGGTGTAAAAGTAACATCAGACTTTATTTTTACCTGCTGATCCTCATCTGGCGACAGACAGAAGCTCAAATCATAGCAGCAGCAACTAACAGCAGCGCTTCCTGCAGCTGCCACAACATGCCATGAGTCTCCACAGCTTTCCAGAGCTGCTGGAGCTGCTGACAGGCCAGCTAACAGCGGTAACGGCTCAGACTGATACGGTTCAGGTCCACCTTGTTCATGTGTAGCTAAGGAGATTCAGGAGGGTAAAGGTCTTCCACCTCAAAGACCACTCTGTGGCGTAGGTGCTTTGTGAATCTCACTTTGCAACTTGCCAGTACAATGAGCTGCTGTCTGTCAATCATTTCTGCCTGTGTATCCCGACCTGCAGTGTTAGCTTTGATTTTTAATGTCATGTTGTAGAGTTTTATCTTTTGTCTGAAGAATGACAAAAAAACATATTTTTTTGGAAAATCAAAATTATTTCACTATATGATTCTCTCTATGCATGATACCAAAAAGTATTGTTATAAAAACAACCAAATATTTCCAATTTTAATATTTGATATGTTGCCTTTGTAGCATTTTCAACTTAATGTAAAGTTTACAGAATCACTGCATTCAGGGTGATGCATACAAAGTGGACACAAAGCATCATTCCTGTTTCCTATGCCGAGATCCCCAACGTCACCAGCATGTGCACTAAAAAAATACACTAAATATGAACGTATAAAAGAAATATACATTAAATTGGAATATGTGAAAAAAATTTTACAAGCAAAAATTCCAATGGAAATTGAGTTTTTAAAAGAGCCTTTTTTTAAGTTTTTTATTTTTTTATTTTACCTCTCAACCTCGACTCGGGTATTTCAACCATTAAGTAGGGAAAAAAACATAGTACTCCTCCATTTGTTCTGGTATGCAAGTACAACTTATTATAGCCCAATTATACCTCACATGTAAAAGAAAAGGTGATCCAAAAATGAACTTCTTAGAATAAAATCCACTGCTGTTTTCATCATTCTTCATTAATTTACTGTGAACTTCCCTGCAGGATCCTTTCAGTGACCTCTTTTCCCTGCACTCAGGGCTTCAAAAAGAAAAATGTTAACATTAAAAGGAAAGAAGCTTTGAATGGTTCTTCAACCAAGGTCTCAATTGCAGTACTTATAAACCTGAACTGCATCATTATACAATAAGAAGTAAAAGCTTTACAATCTTTACTCACAGTTATTCAAAACACTTCAGACATAGGCTACTGCTCTTTTTATAGTCAGCTTGCTTTGAATGTTCTGCTACAGGTCAATTGAAGAAAATCCAAATGTGCCCCTGTAGGCCGGAGAGGCCACATCATACTCCCAGACCCCTTAAAGTAATTAATGTTGCAGTTGGCTCACACTCTGAAATCCTTCTTAAATCTTCTCATCTGTGAGGGAGGGATCCTGAAGACCTCTGGGCCTCCAGCAGCAGTGAAGCAGCCACAGACTGTCATGTCATTTGCTTGAGCAGCCCACTCGGCTAATTGGTTAGGCAGAGTTCATTTGGCCCCCTCTTTAATTTGGCTAGCCACTGGGAATAGGAAGCGAGAGTAATTATGGAGTCGAATTAAATGTAGTTTTCACAAATGACTCAGAGGAGACTGATGGCACACACAGGTTGGCTTAATAGGTGGTGAAACTGTCCAAAAGCCAAATGACCACTAGTCATCATTTGCTGGAATGTTAAAGTTTGAATGAGTACTACATGGTAATGATTTGGGGAAAGTTAGATTTTTTCCCCACAACTTTAACCTTAAATGGTATGTGTTTAAAAGTTTTAAACAACATCATTTTTGCTCCAACTGACGGACACAGTAGGTTCCATAATAATCTTATGCTGATGAGAACATTGCTACCCTGCTCACTTCTGTGGTTTGCCCACAATTATAGTAAGGCAAGTAAATGTCAATCATTTTCACCTGTGCTTGTGAAAACATGTGTTTAACTTATTTCATGTACCCAAAATACCAAAGACAAGCAACATTAGGTGGAAGAATTTAGAAATATTTTTTTTTCTACCACATTGCCCCACTGAGATCAAATATGGCCTGAGTAGTTAATAGTAGCAGCACCAGACTACATTAACAAACAAGTCAACAGTAAGTGGTGGCAATACACAATCTACTAATTGACAGAAAAGTATGAAACCAGCTAGCTCAGCAGCTAGTCCAGCTATCCTTGGCAAGCTAGTAGCCAAAGCAGTTGATGATTCAGTAGGTTTCAAGTTTAGGCACAACAAGTACCAACATATAAGTTGTAATGTTGAGTGAAGTAGCTTTTCCAGTTGGCTCATTAGTTGGCTTTGGATTAGCCAAGGCTTAGCATAGCAGAAGTGGTATGATCTAAAGAGTACTTACGTTCAATGTAAGGCTATGCTTTAATAGGGGAAAACAAGTACCTCTTGTCTTGTCTTTTCTCCAGAGTTGGTCCTTGACCTAATTGTTATCTCCTAAAG
The DNA here is from genome assembly GCA_037177255.1 of Melanotaenia maccullochi. Lineage (NCBI taxonomy): Eukaryota > Metazoa > Chordata > Actinopteri > Atheriniformes > Melanotaeniidae > Melanotaenia > Melanotaenia maccullochi. The sequence goes on along the minus strand of JBAGKP010000014.1, from coordinate 26,258,815 downwards.
TGAGCTGTTATGATCAGAAAGGAGCACGTAGCCTTCACTGTACTTTTTCTAGGCTAGCATGGACGTTTCAAAGCAGCTTTTGAAAGAAGACATGCATGCTTTTATTAAAGTACTAGAAGGTTTCCAGTGTAAAGTGCTTAAACCTCCAATAAACACTTTATACAGCAGGCTAGCAAACTAGAAGATTTCACCACCATGGGCTACTTTGTCAATAGCATCTTACAAACAGAAGTTAATAAACTGAATGAGAGTCTAAACACTTATATTAAGCTATAAGCTATAAATGGTTAATATACTTTACATCAAAATTCCTTTAAATTCTTTATCTAATTCAGTCTAATAAGACCATTGCATAAAGGCAATATTATACAGAACATATTTGTATACAAAGATATTATACTAAATATTTCTTTATTATAAGGTTTGATCATTTAAAAAGGAAAGAATATGAGCAGAAAAACTGTAAATGTTGCTGAAACAAACTGTTTACTCACACCCTTGTCCACAGTTGGTATGGTTGGACGTATGATTGCACATTGCTTTTAATGTTGTGATCACGAGGAATCATGAGATGCAGTTATCTTATTTCTTCTATAAAAGATGTACCATCATCCCCTTTTCCAAAGATAATCATATACGAGTTGGAGCTGCTCTTTTTGAGTATTTAGATCAATCAAACAGCACTGTGAGCACAGCAGGTGTTTTGGGAAATAGGGTGCAGATGAATAAAATGTCCAGACAGAAGTGCTAAAATTGAGTGTCCAGATGGAAACAGCTATTATCTATGGCTAGAAGGCATGGTTTCTGGAAATACAACATCACATAACACAAACTGGATACTGAAACACGATAATGTTATTAAAAGAAGAAATATCGATACTGTGCAGACATACAGATGATAGTATCGGGGTTTAATCTTTACTTATAAAACAAAAATGCTTTTGACTGCAGATTAGTTTTTATTCAACTTTATCTTATCTTCTAATCTGAGAGTACTTAATTCCCAATTGAGCAGAACAAAACATGTTTTAATTCAGACTGGAACAATGCGTATTTGTGAATGCTTACAGCCCAAATACTGCAGTTTAAATCCAATACCATGGCGGTCTTATTTGAGGAAACAGATGTTTCCACGTTGCCAATGTATTTTACATCTTGTACTCTCAAGCTTTTATGAGTACACGCATTCATCCATCTGCCTTCAGCCAGAACAGAAGAATTTCCAAGACAGATTTTTTAATTTTTTTTACATTGCAGGGAGATATCAGCTGGAAATATTACATTTTTAAGGAGTGAATGACTAGAGGGGCCCACAAACCTGCCTAACACAAAAAAATCCCCACTTCAGTTTGAATATAAATTAAACATGATATTGTTTAGTTATTTTTACAGATACAGGCAGCAGGATATGATTTTATACTACAATCTGCTTTAGCATCATATTCAGTAATGAGAATATTACTCTTCTCATTTATCACAAAAGGAGCTAAAGACGAATTTCCGAAATGTCAAACTAGTCTTTGAACCAAATGAATGTTTGAAGAGGAACATTCTCCTAAGCCTTTTACTTTGACAGACTATATCATGTAATAATTCATCTTGACTAACTTGAATGAGGTACCTCTTCGGGAGTGATTAAACGTGTGGCTGTCAAATTAAATTAGAGCAAAGATGCATATCTCCATCAGAGTTTTGTGCACTTAAAGCAGTGCAGCTCACACTGGTGAAGGAGCAATAGTAACATCAGAAGCTGAAGTAATAAAAAGTTGCATATTTGGGATGTTACTGAATCCTAAGCATCAGCATTCAGTTATACAATTTGCCTAAGATGAAATAGGTGCATAAAAGATTATTTGAACATATATAAGCCACCCAATTAACTTCGCTATATTTGGATTTGTGAAGAAAAAAAATGTTCCTGCCTCTTGTATTTATGTGCAGCTGTCAAGCTTAAAAAAACACATATCATACTTCATTCTGATGAATGTCTGATGATTGCATTTCTCCATTCACTTACACAATGACCTGCAGATGCTCTTTCAGGATCTAAGCCACCACATATCTTTTAACCAAACAACATGCTGGTTCTTGCTCCCAAAAAATAAAGATGCAAATCAGCGGCCAGAGATTTGATACTAAATCATCTCTTGGAGGAGGCTGAGCACATTAAGGCTGGCTCGGTGGGAGATTGGAGCCGGGTACGCCCCTGCAGCTCTTCCTCAGTAATCTGACATATGCAGTGATTTGCACTATTACAAGCTTTGAGGCCGTGATCAAAGGAATGAAACAGGGCTAGGAAACAAAAACAGAAAAACAAAAGAACAAATGATTTTGTTCCGACCCAAGTTTGATGTTTACCCCTTGCTCATCACAAGCTCTCCGCCTACAGACTTCACACATCCATCTCCATGTTTCATTTCCCTCTCTTCTTTTACCCCATCCACCCCCTCCATCGGCCTTTCCCTCATGTATTTAGAAAATAAATAATTTTCTTCTGAAAAATGTATTTGAAGCCAGCGAGACTGCAGACCACATACAGTAAAGCCAACACAATAACACGGTTAATGTTACTGTCTTGGCAAGTGGCAACTAATAACCAATGAGAATTTGTAGCACAGACAGATATGTTTGCAGCTGGGTCTGTACTGCAATATCATCCAAAACAAACTTCACAACATCCTGCTGAGTTTGTTCTGGTGCAAGTTCTGAAAGAGCAGTTTTTTAAGAAAAAAAAAGAAAAAAAGTAGACTGGACCTGCCTCTCCGCTGCTTATAGCTGGGACAGGCTCCAGCTTCCCCGCAACCCCGAATTGGATTATGTGGTAAAGAAAATCGATGAATGAATAAATAAATGAAAGAAATACACTCTCGATTGAGCTATGAAGCATAAAACATAAGTACTATTCCACAATACACTGATTCAAAATAGGTTATTTCAAATAAAATTTAGCTCCTATTTGAATTGAGGAAATGTAGTAAAAGATAAATAAATTTTATGTAAGAATTGGCTTGGAATATATGAAAGCCAATAAAGTAACAAATACCTGAGATTTGTGTGTATTTGAATAAATGTAGTTATTTCATGTGCTTTTTTGATGGATCTTCAAAGAACCATTGATAAGGTTTTGAAGGTTCTTTGTTAAAGATGCACTACTTTTTCTCAGTGATGTGCCTCCTACTGACGGCTAATTCAGCACCCACCTTGCATCCTACCTGATCTGTGTACTACCACTCGACCTTGTACTCTCTCCAGACAGTAAAACCAGTCTTAAGTTCACGCTTGTCTTATCTCTTCTCTGTCTCTGGCTCTCTTTTGTTTTCTCTCTTCCTCCTAATCGTCTTCTAACATTTCCAGGCTGAATCAGCCACAATGTGCCTCCAAAACAGTCAGTTTTGTTTACATCTAGCATGTGACGTGCGCAAAGGGAAACTCAGCTGCAACGTCAAGCAGTGCTCTAGATAAAAAAGTTGCATAGTGCAGTTTTTCAGCAGCGGGACGCTACTGGGCAGCGACAGAAATCCACATAATTGATGTCACTGTGTCATCAAACGAGTCTGAAAAGTTGTCAGGTCTAAAAGTTACAGAGTGGGTATTTAACGGATGTCGTAGTTAGAATTTGGGTATTTCTTTTGCATTTTTGAACAATTTGAATATCTTCTCAAACAGTAAAGTTTGTCTCTCAGTTTGTCTGCCAGAATATTTGTGGGGTTTTCATACAGCAGGCACTACCCTGACTTTGCACTTAGGACACATGTAATGAGCTGTCAAGCTTCATTTTCAAGAATCTCTCCATGCACCACCGGTGTTGAGAATAAAAGCTGATGCAATGGATAATTCTTTAACTGCTGTCACGTCTTTGCTGTGGGTACTACAAAGTAACTGAAGTGCACACTCGAGAGAACATGCTGTACTCATCCGAGGGCTCTGAAGATAATAAATTCTGTGCTCAATATGGTTGAAAATGGTTGCATATCTGTTGTAGGATTCGTAAATTGCTCACTCCTGCCTCAGATAAGACCTAATGTGCATGCTGTAACATTTTGGGTTGGACCCTGAGTCTAGTCTAGAAATAATATGCAAACGAATGAGTGATCGAATGTATTGACTGGTCAACCAGTTGATGTTAGGGTGCTTTCATTGGCTATTCTGCTTTCAAAATCTAGAACTAAATATTTGCTTCTGATCGGCCAGCTGATGCTGACAAAGCTCATTGCCTACACATACTGCAGCTTTTTGCTTTCTTGAATGACTTTTTCTCTGTTGATTATGTCATTTGAGTTGTTGTTCTTTGAATTTATGTCTACCATTTTAGCTCAGTGAGAGTGTCTGTTGTGTTTACTGTATTGTGTAATGCTGTTTACACTAACCAGAAGGTATCCAAAGTGCTTTAAATCAGAGTCATAAAAAAGTGCATCAAAAAAAAAAAAACATAAAATAATTCAAGTGCCTTGGTCCAGGTGCAAGCAGTTGGGGGGTGGGTGGGGGGTGTGTTCGGTCCTTTTCAGTGGCAAACCAACATTTTGGAAGACTCTTCCCTACAATCTACACACTCACACTGATCTGCCTCTATTCAAGGCCAAACTTACGGCCTGTTTAGTTTAAAAGGCCTTTGGCTTGTAGTATTTTGTTTTGATGTGTTTTATACTTTTACTACTGTCCGTGTTATCTATTAGTTTTAATTAGTTTTGTTTGTGCTTTTACCACTTTCTATTATATTCCCTTTATTTTCAAGCCCCTTGTTCAGCTTAAGTGCTGTTGTAAAGTGCTATAGAAATAACCTTTGATTGATTGATTGATTGATTGATTGATTGATTGATTGATTGATTGATTGATTGATTGATTGATTGATTGAT
>JBAGKP010000014.1:26218100-26233583 GCA_037177255.1 Melanotaenia maccullochi | reverse complement strand
GGGCCTGCCAGGCCTGACCGGCATCCTCCCCCACCATCTGAGCCAACTCACCACCAGGTGGTGATCAGTTGACAGCTACGCCCCTCTCTTCGGCCGCAAGTCCGACGACATGACTACAAAGTCGATCATCGAACTGCAGCCTAGAATGTCCTGGTGCCAAGTGCACATGTGGACACTCTTGTGTCTGAACAAGGTGTTCGTTATGGACAATCCATGATGAGCACAGAAGTCCAACAACAAAGTACCACTCAGATTTGGATTAGGGGGGGCGTTCCTCCCAATCACGCCCCTCCAGGACTCGCTGTCGTTGCCCACGTGAGCATTAAAGTCCCCCCGGAAGGACCCCCCCAAGGACTCCAAAAAGGGTGGGTACTCTGAACTGCTATTCGGTGCATAAGCACAAACAGCAGTCTGGACCCGTCTCCCCATCTGAAGGCAGATGGAGGCTACCCTTTCGTTCACCGGGGTAAACCCCAATGTACAGGCGCCAAGTTGGGGGGCAATGAGCATGCCCACACCTGCTCGGGGCCTCTCACCTTGGCCCTTGTTTTTTCATCATCATAAGGGTGATCGGAGCCGTGCTTCATCTGGTCCCTCCCCTAGACACCTGTTTGCCATGGGTGACCCTACCAGGGGCATGCGCCCCCGACAACATAGCCGCTAGAATCATCAGGACGCACAAACTCCTCCACCACGATAAGGTGGCGGCTCTAAAAAAATTTTAACTACATCAAAAACTCAACAAAATTATGTTACCAGCAAAGTTGGAAAACTGCATAACATATATGCAGCTGAGATATACCAGTCATAGGAGATAGGCCTCATATTATTGTAAGATAACTTTGTATTAGTAGAAATCGCTAAAACCAAAACATTTTGCCACTACCACCTCCCACAGAGAAATGACATCCAGCAGCTAAAAACTAAATCAAATTTAAATATTTAAGTATGTTTTATTTCCTGGGACAGTGTTGGACACTAAAAGACTTAACTGGTAAATAATGAAATTCAGGTAAATTAATTAAACAAAAATATGTATATTTATAGGAATATATATATTTTTTTTGTTTAGTTTTTTTTTGTTTGTTTTTTTTTTGTTGGTGTTTGTTGTGTTTCCAGCTTATGCTATTGCTATAATTTTCCTCAGTTGTTTGTTGGTTGGCTTTTGTTGGCTGAAGTTATTGTCTTATGAACGACAGATATGAGTCCAAGCTAGTGACCATGATTTTTGGAGTCCCCCAGTGGTCAGTTCTTAGATCCTCTTCTGTTCAATTTATATATGCTGCATTTGGGTCAAATATTATAGAACTTTAACATCAAATATCAGTTAAGCAGCTGAATCATAACTTTATGTGTTGACCACAGCCCAACAGCCTTATTGTGTCAGTGTCTGCAACAAAAATCACCTGGATGAGAGACAGTTTTCTAAAATTATAATAAGAGAAAACCAAAATTATTCTGTTTGGTAGCAAAGAGAATAGAGTCAGCACTGGCATAGACCTGGAGACTCTTAAAATCACCGACCAAGTCTGTAACCTTGGAGTGTTGATAGACTCAGATCTGACTTTTAACAGCCACATCAAAGTTGTCACTGAGACGCATTTAACCAACTCAGAAACAAGAGAATTAAAAGTTTAGTCTCCCAGAAAGACCTGGAAAAACTCATCCATGCATTCATCTCCAGTAGACGGAATTACTGTTATGGTCTGTTAACAGGACTTCCTAAAAAGAGCATAAACATCCACAGTTCAACCAGAATACTGCTGCAGTGCAGTGCAGTGCAGTGCTGCAAGTTTTAACCAGGACTAAAAGATCTGAACACATCACACCTGTTTTAAAATTTTTACAAAGGCTTCCAGTCAGTCACAGTATAAATTTTAAAACCCTTCTGATCATCTCAGAACGGTTTAGGCCCAGAATACATCTGTGATATGTTTAGAGAATATAAACCTAGCAGAGCTCTTATACCCAAGGACTCAAGTCCATTGATCTAGACTAGAGTCCAGACTATACATGGAGAAGTATCTTTTAGCTGTTATGCTGGAAACAAGTGGAACAAACTACCAGTGGTGATAAAAATTTTTAGCAAGGACCTTATTGTCCCTCCCTGCTGGACTGTCTCTGGACATTACCTTGGAGCCCCTGTTTCAATAAACACATTTCTTGTTTCATATTCCATCACTGTGTGTGGCTCAATTTCCGGGTTCCCCCCTTGACAACTCATTACAGCTTTTATTGTTTAATATAAAACACTTTGAGTTGTCTTGTACTAAAATGAACTATACAAATAAACTAGCCTTGTCTTGCCTTTGTTGCTGTCTTGATAAATAGCAACTGAAACACACACCTTGTTTGGAAAACTCTACCTCATATGGTGATCATTTTTGAAGCCCAAAACTACAAAATCCAGCTTTGAACCTATGATAAAAAAAAAATTTAATTTCCATTTACATACTTTTTAAATTGTAGCCTTTTTGGCATACGGATGGTTCATCATTACAAACTTACATCGTTACAAACCTACAAAACTACAGAATAACTTGGTAGATTACTAGATTTTTGATTTTAGTTCTTCTGTTACAGATTATAAGGGCTCAGTTGTTCTCTATGATTAAATCCTTCTGTATGTTCTCAGCAGTCATTTCATGCACATTTAACAATGTGTTTCAGAGAGTTTGCAGATGCTTACATTAAACCAGTAAACAGAGCAGAACCTACAGTAATTTGGGGAACAGTTTTGCACGGGATAGCTCAGTGGAAAGATCAAAGAAGACAGAAATTATAACATTTTTTGGAAGAAAGGCTGTGAGTCCAGAGCTACAAACACATCTATGATGTTACCTCGCCTAAGCTAAGTAGCAGAGGACCGTTGCCATGATTGCTGTTGAACTCTGCATTGTCTTAGACGTATTACCTAACAACCATGTGTAAAGGATGTATCAAATGTTTGTGGGCAGTGACATTTTACACATTTAAAAAAGATGCAACTTATGTATATAAAGTGAACATAAATGAGAAACAGAAAAGTGGAAAAACAGAAAACTGCGACACCAAAGATACAGAATAAAATCAAGTAAATGATGTCAAATGTGAGACATTTATGCACAATCAAATATTACCTTTCACACCACGTTATATATTAGATCCATTTGAAAAGTGAATAAAGAGGCAACATGTGTAGACAAATTACTAATAATTACTATTAAAATAATGTGGTCGCTGTGGAAACATGCTCGTATGGCACAAGACTCTGGAGTGAACAGATTTTCTGAGACCATCAAGACTTACTGAATGGCTCATGAACCGGTTCCAACCACAGTGTGCTGTGCTTTTGGACCTCTGTGATGCTTTGGGCCCAGCGTTACAGAGATGCACCAGGAGGAAACACACCGTGCCAGTCCCTCTGCAAGTGCTGCCAACACTCCGGCAACTGGCAACTTCCAGAGGAACCTGGCTGACAGGTCAGGAATATCACAGCCAACCTTCAACCGTTTTATGTCAGACATGTTAGATGGCATCACTGGTTTGTCACAATGTTTCAGTAACTTTCCAACACTGAGGTAGAACAGGCAAACAAAACAATGCAGTTTACAGCAATGTCCAGTTTCCATAATCTGCGTTATTGACTGAACTAAAGCTGCAATAAGAGCACCAAGTGAGAAGAAAATAAAAATTACAATAATAATAATCCCAGAGGTTAATTGCATATTGGACATTAAATCTGCTGTCACTAACCAAAGCACTTTCGTTCTCTAAACGTCCACATCATATGTGATTCAATGCACTGCTCACTAATGTTGTGGGTCACTGGCCTGGGTCTACACTAACTGTGGTGATGGCTTCAATTGCAAGGATATGCAACCATATTTTGTTGTTGAAAACAAGGGCTTTAGGCAGATAATGAAAGGAACAGAACTGCACTATATTATGGTGTCTCCCAAACATCTTTCTGAAGAAGTCATCCCAACATGTACCAGGCAGTAAAAGAAAATTTGAAAAGTAGCTTCTGTGTTTCATTCTAAGACACAGCAGAGTGGGACACAGACTGTCTATATGCATATGGAAAACGTAAGAGGTGGATTTGTTTTTATTTTATTTCTTCTCACAATGCTTTTTTACTGTTGTCCCAATTTCTGTCCAGACAGTCTGTATTTCCCATAACTTCTTGGCCACCTTGTTAATAGCATTGATCGTGTCCCTCTACACCTGCAGGACTTCCTCTGAGAAAATGGCTGCTGCGGTGCTGCATGGAGTCTCTAGCCTCACCCTCTCCAATCATGGCTGCAGCACTACCCACCCAGCTGGAACACCCAGGAACTAGAAAGAAATATTATTTAACACTAAATAAACTGGTACAAATCTCAGATATATCTGTACATATTTATTTTATAATTAAAACAAAGGAGTAAATTACTGGCAAGCAGTGCCTTTTTCCCTCTTTTCCCTTCCTGAGCCATCATGGAAATGATATGATGAATATTTATTATAGGTGTTCACCTGACCTTTTATAGCCACCATGAGGGCGTAGCAAGGCGCTTCCTCACGTGCACTGTGCTGGAAAAAATCTTCGTGGGGAGAATCAAAAATGATGCTCAGTCAAATTGTCTTTTACAAATTTATTATAGCAAAGAGAAATATAAAAAAATCATGCAGTCAAGCGTGCAGAGAGATCTCTCTGAGCAAACAAGGAAGTTATATAGATCTCTGATCACGCCTTTACCAACTGTCATCATCATCACTTGATGGAGATCTCTATTAATAGCTGTTGCTAAGGGGCAACATAGAGAGAGTTCTTCGTAAAACGGAACCATTTGGAGAGAGTTTTTCATAAAACAAAACTAGACAAATTTTGAGACAGTACTGTAAGTTTTGTTTTTAGTGTGAAAAGGCCACATGATAATTTGTAAGTGTAACAGTAATGCTTCATCTTATGACAGCTTTAATAAGGTTTAGGCCAGCTCACATAATAATTTCCATCACAGCACCAACTTTAAAGTTGATTATGTGGGACGTGCACACTCTTTTATAAATCTGAACATTTGACTTTGAACACTCCTTTCTACACACACACACACAAACACACACAAAGAAGGATTTGGAGCATTTTCTGTGTCCTCTGCGTCCTTTATATGTGTAACTCGGGCCGCTTTTGAGGCCCTTGCAGATCTGTACCCTACTGGTGCAAACAGAGTAGTACTACTGTAGGAGCAGCATAAAGAAGAAGTGGACAATGTATTTAATGGCTCTATAGTGACCATAGCTCCCTTAACATTTACAAAACATGTGTCCTAAAATACCATCTGAACAAATGTAACACCCTCCAAGTGGTACTAAATCCCCAAACTCTACAGCACTGAGGTAGCTTAGTTGAAATGTGGCTTCCATGGCTTTTTTAGTGTTTAGAGGTCTATTTAAAACAGGAAGTACAGCAAATGTCTTTTGTTACATATTAAAATTGAATTTCGTTATAAAATAAATTTTGTTTCAGTAGCTTTATAGATCATTAATATTATGTAAATGCCGGTATGCCCCCCTTAATTTTCCCAAGTCTGTATACATGTCTGCTTACACGTGTGTGATTCAAAAATTTCATTTACGCTTAACTAAATGCCTCACAAAATATGCTGCCAGGGGTTTATCTATAGTCTATCCATTCTGTTGCACACTGAGTGCAGATTAGTGAGTTCAATCAGTGGGAGGAGACTGTGACTGTAGCAGGAGCAGTAACAATAATCCAGGTAGGTGGATAATTACAGTCACTATTGAGGTAACAGAAATACCATTATTATAAATTTAAATAGAATAGATGTGGCGATAGGAGAGTTAGAATTAGTCATATTTATGGTGGTTCTGCTTGTAATTGGACATTTCCCTTGTTATCAGTATTTGTGATTCTTGAAAACAACTTTTTCAAACAATGACCTAAAAAGAAGACATTTCTCATACTTTTCATGCTTCCAGTGTATCAAAAGACACCTTGACACATTAGTGTTTTTAAAAGTTGTGTGCATACATGAAGGGTTAAGGGACAACTTGTTCTAGGCTTGCAGGAAGCCATTTATGCATGTGGAGGCCTGCTCCATTGTGAGCATGCTTTTCTGGACATTGGAAGTGTTATGTGCACTTAGATGGCAGAAATGCTTGCATATGGTTATAGTTTTGTCTTCATGGATACGGTTCTGGGTGCTCATGTCTCATGCATACATTAGTTGTTAAATGCAAACCTTTATGGACTAATGATTTGTTAAAAGAGGCAAAGTACCAGGAGAAACACCCACAAAATCAGATGACATTAAACAGAAATTAAAATAAAGCATAACAACAGTAAAGATTAATTCACTCAGATAACCTACCTCCATGGAACCAGCTGAAAGGAGGAGTAACATGGTTATTACTTGAACTGATTTGTTCTCGGATGCCCTGATTTACAAATTAAACACTGCATTTGTAAAGCACTTCTCAAGAAATAAAATTACAAAGTGCTTCCCAAAACTTTTAAGTTTACCACTGAGGGGCTAAACTGCATTTTTTAGAGTATCTCAAACTAGAAAATGGGGCAAATGGGTACTATAGAGTTACAAGAATTGCTACAGTTTTAACACTTTAAATAGTCATGGATGGATGCATGACTTGTCATGGTTGCATCATACGTTTCCTGACACAAAGGAATGAAAATAACTGAAGGAGCATAAAACCCTCCGCAATAAGATTATGGCAGGCAGGCGGGGAAAGATGCAGTGGGGTAAATTTAGGAGACCTCACTTTGAAATTTTGTTTTTCTTTTATGTTGTTATTTTTTGGAGCTGTTAGGTTTAGGTACATAGTTTTTATTTGCCCTTCCAATTTATTTATTTATTTTAGATTACTTAATGTTAAAGGGTTGCTCCTGTATCAATGGTAAATGATGATGAAGGTCTGTGAGGGGCCTGCTGTATCAAACAACTGATGAAGATAAAAAAAAGGTGGTTTTCGCCCAAAGGATGGAATACAACAACTGGATTTCATTTAGCACTAGCAAAGCAAAAGGTGGAAGAGAAACAAATAATTTATACTATATTGACTAAAACATTCTGTGAAAGGGGAAACATCTGCATGCCTTGTAAAGCATCTCTAATAATTAAATAGGAAACGTTTTTCCACAGTCCTAAGACTTTCATTTCAGTTAAATGCACTTCCCTGGAAAACAAAGTGCTTTATGTAAGCATTCTTCTTTTATTTCCGCAGAGGCCAAGGTTAATTGTTGAGCCAACCTCCTGTTGAAAAGTCAACATCACATGTCGATGCCTTGGAATGATTATGATAATAAATCAAATTAAAGAAAAATTGGAACAAGGAAGCCACCCCATCATAGTAAGCCAAGAACTCAGCAGAGTGTGCTTGTTTAAATTAAACTAAATCACGATGCGTCCCTCAAGTGATTACAATGACTCTGCAATCACCTGAGACATGCAGCAGAAGACCCTTGAAACTAAAGGAAAGGAGGGGAAAAACAAAAAGAAAAAATCCTAATTAGCAAAATAAAGACAGCTTACTCAGCTCTGGGACACAACTAAGTCTTTCAGAAAGCTCTGGAGCCAGAGATCTGCAGACCTAGACCTGACCTCCACAGAAGCCAAGCCTCAGGCAACAAGGATGTTTATTTGAAAGATGAATCAGGTTGGGTTAGACATAAAAAGCACATTCCAGCATGTGTAAGTAACCTCCCACGAAACAACGAAGCAGCCCAATAAGCAGTAGATTTGACATTTTGATTGCCAGGGCTGCCCTGAAAATTGTAATTTCAGTCAGTCAACCTGTCTACTCAAACAGATAAATAGAAGGAACAATTATAGTATCTGCACCAGTCTCTAACCACCATGCTCTTAGTAGTTGGTTTCTGTTCTATTAGGTAGCAAATTACAATTGACATAAGTCTTGTCTTGTTAAATTGGCTGTAATTAAAACTCTTAAGTCTATGGGTCCATTAGGCCCACATGAACAACTGCCCCTCAGTCCCAAAGTGTCAAGCATGCATTTGGAGAAGGATAAAGGACATCTCAGCATATTGCTAATGAAAGTCTACACACGGCCACAATCTGACACTGTAAAACTAACTAAGTCAGGACAGAGTGATGAAAATATCTCCTCACCTTTACAGTCTTCTTTACCGAAGCAGAGTTGTCTGAGTTTGGTTGCTTCAGGCTAAGTTTAAATTATTTTCAGGTGACTTAGTTTCAGGAAAGTTAAAGGGAGAGTTTTAGTTAGAGGGAAACAAAGATTGATTAGTGGCTTTACATAAAAGGCTCTAGGATGAAGGATAAATACTCAGGGACACAATAGCACATCATTGGAAACTGACAAAAGCTCTCTTCAGACCATTTCAATCTCATTTAATGAATTCAAACAACAGCATTAATAAAATAATGGCTAAAGGCACTTTGATAACAGCTAAGTAGTTTTATAGCCATTTAGCCTGAAGAACTTCGTTGGTATAGCCGCAGATACAAACATTCAAACACAGCAGTAGGTGAAAAATGAAAGGATGCATCAACACATGTGAAGTTTGTTTCACATACATTCTGCCAGAACAGCATCAGTGTGATTTGGTACTTATTCTGCAAATCTCTGGAAGTTAACTGCAAGGATGAACACAATTCTTTGGAAAAGCATTTTTTCAACTACAACAAGAAAAAAGTGTTTCTTCGCTGGACAAATATAATCAATCAAAACAAGTCTGTATTGACTTCCAGCAACCCATCCATCTAAGGCAGGGGTCAGCAACCTTTACAGTCCAAACAGCCATTTTCCTCTCAGCCCAGTTAAATAAAACTTTAGAGCCACAAATGTTATGAGACTTTTTTAAAAAAAAAGACAACTTATAGGTTTTGATACATATCTATTATAATAAATAATTTGTTGTTATTTTTGAAGAACCACTTTTTTTGTGTGTTTTTAGGTTTTAAAATAAAGATAAACATAAAAGACTCTACAACAGGATGTAGATATTTGTGAAAAATACAAAAAAGTCTAGAAAAAATAGAAGAAAATAGACAAAGAGAAAAATTACTGCTACTTTTTAGCGTCATTATGTTGGGGAAATTCAATGCAATAATTCCATGAAAAAATGGAAAAAAAAAATACTAACAACCTGCATTTGTTATTATATCTACATTTAAAACCATTAGTTAGCTCTTTAGCATTTTTAGCCATGTATTAAGAGCCATTGAAGGTCCAGAGAGCCACTTGCAGCTCTGGAGCCGCAGGTTGCACACCCCTGGTCTAAGGAGACACGTGGCTACAATCTGGACCACAAACAACTCATATTGCCAAGTGAAACAAACATTTACTGCCTCTAATAAATCAGTAAAAAGATAACTTCAGAGGACTGCAAATGCCCCCATAACTTAGACCAACTCCAACCTATCTGCAAAGAGTAGAAGTACGTTGGATGAGCTCTTATTTGTTATCTTCCAGATAAACCTTTGACCTCATGGTGGCAACTTAAATCAGAAGCCCCTGGGCTGCTTATCTCAAAGTCTTCTGTTACTGGTCCTTTTTCACCAAAAGACATGCTAGTGGTACATGCATTCCTGCTTCCAGGCAGAACACAGAGTTCTCAGAAAGCTTCAAATATTAGCACTGATGCCTTTTTACAGCAAGTTAATCAACAGGAAATGGAGCTCACATGAGTCATATGAATGGCTGTATTTGTTAAGTCATAAATCAAGGCTTTTTCAAAGTGCTTTCTGTAAAAGTAGTAATGAATTTCTGTTGTGTTACATGGAACTTGAATTCCAATAAGACTAAAAGCGGACTTTTTATAAGTGTTGTGGAAATTTTCAAGAAGTTGTCATGACCTGACTCACAGGACAGACCACTGCCCAAGTCTGTAATGTACAAAGTGGTGGGGAGAGAAAAAAGAAGCCTGAGCAAAGTAACAAATGTCGACCAGAAATCAGAAGTTTCAGCTGAAGAAAGCAAGCCACTAAATATTCCATTTTTGTGGGGATGATGTAAAATGTGAGCTGGAGTGGACTAAGCTCACCTGATTTACGGGACTTTTTTAACTCTAGAGTGACTTTTTGTGGTATTCTGTTACTGTACATAAGTATTAAGTCACACCTCGTATCTTTGCATGCAGCCAGGAAAACAGGAAATAAAGGCAGTGATTTACTGAAACACGCAAACATAGATGGGAATAATCTGTGACAAAAAATAAAAATAAAAACAACATATCTTGAACTCTTTTAGACAAGCTTTTTAGTCATTTCCTTAAGCAGACTTCAGGCATGTATCTCCAGCCTTCTTGAAGGACTTTCCAAAGCTCTTTGGATGATTTTCTGCCTTTTATTTTATTCTCTGTTAAGATGATCCCACAAACTGCTTCAGTAATGTTGAGATCTGGGCTCCGGGGACGATTCATTGCTCCATCAGATCTGTTCTCTGTTCCATCAGCTTTTTCCACTCATTTTGTTTCCTTAAAATTGGCTTCTTGACAGCCACCCTTCGATGGAGACCATTTCTGATAAGGCTTCAGTGAGTAAAGAAGCACCACATGCATCACTCAGATCCAGAGTCAGATCTTTGCTAGATTTTTTGTTCCTCTTTCTTAAGGACATCACTTTCATCATCCATAGACAGTACTCTGGAAATTGCAGGACATCCATCAGAAGAGATGACTAAAGTAAGACTGAAGACTAGTTCATGACAGACATTATATGGGGTGTAATAAGGATGAAAGACC
This sequence comes from Melanotaenia maccullochi, assembly GCA_037177255.1. Lineage (NCBI taxonomy): Eukaryota > Metazoa > Chordata > Actinopteri > Atheriniformes > Melanotaeniidae > Melanotaenia > Melanotaenia maccullochi. The sequence goes on along the minus strand of JBAGKP010000014.1, from coordinate 26,222,860 downwards.
AGGGACATGATTAAGGCAATAGTTGATACTATGGTTTCAAACAGTAAATAAGAACGCTTAGCATGGAGATCCTTATACAATGACTATCAGAGGGAGATGTCATCAGTCCACAGATTCCAGTGCTTTACCCTCCTGTGTTACTTCACTTTTGCCTGCATGTGTGTTTATATGTTGTATAAGTGTATGGGTGTGGCTGCCTCTTGCTCCGGCAGCTTCTCCTGGCACAGCTGTTCTTCATCATGCACATTAACTCTACAGCATCTACACTCCTCTCACCACTACTCTGCTCCACATTGTTGTTTAACCCACAGAGGTAGCTGGCTATATTCTTTGTTGTTGACTTAGGCCTCCACTTTCCCCTGTTTAACTGAACATTCTTCTTGTCTCTCACCTACCTGCTCCTTGAGTCCCACAACTGAACTTTGTGGCAAATGTCCATGTAAATAAATACTCATTTGGACCTAACACACATTTAGTTTTTCCAGGCCAAATGGGTTGTATTTATGTCTTGTTTTTATAAACAACCCACATTAATGCACACCAATACAGCACTTCTTAGTGTATGCAGTGTTACAGGCTATGCACAGATGAGGAAGCAATGGCTTCCGTGTTCAACACTTTGACATATGGGATTGAACTGCCTACCTCCTGACCGGCAGGTGACACTTCTTCTTGAGCTATATACATCAAAATGAAATGAAACCTGCATGTTAGTTAAGGTAGAGCAACTGAAGCACATATTTAGCAAACCAATTTCATTTGCATGTCTGTTCTTTTGCTACACACATACTGTCACAGTGTTACTCATGTACCAGACATGCCATGGGTGGAACGTGACAGATAAATATGTTTTTTACAATACAGCATTGGAAAGCTAAGAGCCCTGAGATTTGAATGATACCATTCCAGGCTATAATGATAATGCAATTTAACTCCGAAGCCATGCTGCACTAGAGTAGCAGATGAAACTGCAACAAAAACGGTCCTTTACATCAGCAAGAGTCCGGTAAAAGTGGTCCAGTAAAATAGTTGGTCCACAACAAACATTTGATCCATTTTAAGGTGTTAACCCAGAAGCCATGCTGCTACTTGTTGTCAGTGCTGATGTTGTATTATAAAATACTTTTCCTGACACCAATTCATGACATAGTCTAAGTCTAGGAGGGATAAAGCCTGCCCAGCAGGAAGCAGTCCGGTTACAGCTGAGAAATACAACAGCAATTTTCTGTTTTTACATTAACGTGTGTGTGTGTGTGTGTGTGTGTGTGAGAGAGAGAGAGAGAGAGTGTGTGAGGGAGAGAGTGTGTGAATGAGTTGACTGGCTGAACTTAAAGGTTTCTAAATTATCCAAATAACACATTTTTATGTGTAATGTTACATCATGTCTTATTTCACACCCAACAGTCGGTTACCATGGTAAAAATGTATTGTATGTATTTAAGTTTGACCACAGCTCCTTCGTGGAGTCCATTAAAAACCTCACTGGCCTCCGCAGTAATTTATCTCTATTAGGTTTCACCACTTCATTCACAATTTTCTTACACAAATATGTGTAAAACCAACACTTAACAAGCATGCAAACACCCTCACTTAACACACTTAATACGATCGCCTGGTTGCCCTGTAATCTATTTAAATCCATCGTCACACCATCCATTGCTGCTTCCACTTCATGCCATAATTAATATGCAACAACAAAGGGAAGGATAATTGAATTTTCTTTCCATTTTTATAGAGCAGCAAGTACCATCCAGCGTGACACTTGATCAAAGGAGAGCTCCAGTTGACTGCATATGCTGACAGATGTGTTTCAGAGGAGTAATCAGTTCAGATGTGGGGTAAAGGGAGGAGCAGAAAGGAGTGGATTTTCAGCTTTACAAAGTTTATCTGCTGTGAGGAAAAAAAAACAGATAAAATACAGAAATATTCTAAATCAGGGTTTTCAAAGTTTGCTAGGTCTTTTAAAGCAGAACACATCAAGCTGCAAGCTAGTTCAGAATAACACTGTAAGGAATTTAAAGTCCAAGATCCAGAATATTTCATGTTGAAAATAAATTCTAATTGAAAAAAAATTATACTGTACACATAATGCACATAAAATCCAACGTAATGCATTCCTAATGTGTCAATGTTTGATTCCATTAAATAAAATTCTGGATGATCTTACAAAGCAAAGCAAGACTTGTAGCTATGAGAGCAATGGGCTGCACAGCTAGCATTAGCCGTGCCAGCTAAGCAAAAACAAAAACATGTCTGACAGTCAACATTGATGCAGTTTGAGAAGCAGGAAACACTGGACAACAGTCTGTCGAGCTTATAGGTTTGCAAGATGGCGGCATAAACAGACGCAGTCGCCCTGAGCCGCTTTGCGGTGTTACTTCTCAATTTTGTTGTACAATGACAATAAAGTTATTCTGATTTGGATTCTAATTGAGCACAGGGATAATAACGCTGGCCTGGTGAGACATCTTGATGAATCCCTGTGTGCTTATATAGCTAGTATTAAAAGAAACAATATAAAAGAGAAACCTTTAGCTATTCAGGACTTTTTCTTACCACAAAACACCATCACTGCATCTGTTGCCTGTTTCGCTGCTAAAGATAAACAAACTAACACCTGGATTTTTTATTTTTAAAAAATCCTACCTCCAAGTATATTTCTGTTAAATTGTCCTGCAATGTTTTTTATCTTTTCCACATTAATTACCAATAAGCCATGAATGAGAGAAGCATTGAGGGCCAAATATATCTTGTAGCATTGAACAGGTCATTAGTTGATGCTCTGTGGGCATTCCAATAAAATTAAAATTAAAGCTGCATGTGGTAGATAAAACAAAATCACAGCAAGTCTTTTAACCTTTTAAAGTTTGTAGACAAAAACTAAATATATTAAGGCCAAAAATACATATTGTGACTAATGAAACCACAGTATATCAAGAGTATGATAAAGGATGCTATTTTTAGTGCAAGTGTACATAAAACCATTTTTTTTTTTACTTTACTACATGCTGCTATTAATTTGATATAGCGCAGCTCATTATGCTGTAAAGCAGGCAACTGTTAAATAGCAAACTGTGGAGTCTGAACACCACATGAATGTAACATAAGTCAATGGGTGACTGCTCAAAAGACTCACCACTTCCATCTTAATTCCCATTCTGCAGGAGGATAAGTTTGAGAAATCGAACAAAGAGATAAGTTGATGCAGCAGATGGTTTCGTTTCAGAAAAAATGTAGAAATTTGTGAAAAAAAATATACTTTTTTTCCACAAATTTTCAAACATTTTTAAATTACCATCAATACCTGCTCACTGGATCCTTTATTCCATCCTTCAAAGAAAACTTACAAGTAATAAAATGAACAAACAACAATGCTAGCAAAGCTTGTTAAATTTGTCCTTACAGAAGCAAAACGCATTAGAGGAGAAAAAAAAATCGTCTTTTTTTTAATGCATCTTAATAAAAAAATTGCGGATTGGTTTAAACACATGAGCCTCACTCAAAATCAACATCTCATTCCTGTTTACTTCTTTACAACATTCTGTCACTGTCAATATCACTTGATTATAAGGTTGCATTTGCTTTTAGTGTCTAAAATTGTTGTACTGGTTCATCATGATAACATCTGGGGACACTTTTGCATACACTTCTTATTCCCTTTTACCCTTTTATTCTGAATGGGTGGTTGTATCTAAATGTCTCCAAACTTGTAACTGGTGCTGTATCAGAGATGACTAATGCACTTAGCAGCTCAACATAAATTTGGACATTTTAAGATATGCATACAGCAAAGTTATTTGGGTACCTCATAACATCTGTGTGTTATTTACAATAAACAGTCCAATTTGCCCATGTACTGCTGGGGACTCTTGTTTTAGTACATTCAACACAAGAATGTTTTCAGTGCTTTTAGACAAGACGTTGTTTTGTGCTTGTAAAAGGAACGCTGTAGAAATGGCTGCTGCCTCAGTATGCCTGATCCTGTTTGGATGGGTTGTACTGGAAACACAAATTTCCCTGAGGAATTCCAAAGGGATTAATAAAGTATTCTGATTCTGATTCTGATAAAGGCTGGCGGCCCAGATAAGAGGAGGCACCGCTCTGCTTTGCTGTGGTTGGCTGTTTTGCTAAGTGGTTCTTATGACGCGCCTTCGTCATCATAGAGTGTCAACATCATGTTCAAAGTGATTTCTATAGCATTCCAACAAGATTAGAGGGTTAATCCACTTAGCTGTTTTTTATTTCTTTTAATCAAAATATGTGCATGTGTGTTGCCTCTGCATCTTAGACTCACTTTGGGCATTTTCTGTTATTACAGTGATAGACACACACTCACAGCTGCAAGCCACAATCAGCTGCTGCCTGGTTGTCAAGTGTGAAGTTGATCTGCTCAGTTACTAGCCATAGGTTATGTTCGGTCAGAAGTCCACATCTTACTGAAAGTGAACCCTTCTGGGGGTAATTACTGAGCCCAGTCCATGTGTGTTGTCACATCTCTGATCATGCAGCTCCAGCTTGTTATATAAAAACATTCAATAGGATGGGGCAAAAGTTTATATATATATATATATATATATATATATATATATATATAAGCATATATATCATTTGTCAAAACAGGATGTCAAAATTTATGGATTATAGAAAAAAAAAAATGAAATAAAATAAAATAAAGTACACACAACATAATGACACCAAACGTAGCAGTAATATGCAAATAGATATATATATAAATATCTATCTATCTATACATATACATA
>JBAGKP010000014.1:26195913-26206055 GCA_037177255.1 Melanotaenia maccullochi | reverse complement strand
ATTTTAATTAAATTTATTTATCATAATAAGAGACCAGAGACTCACAATTTAACACATCCAATTTGTGTTTAAGATACAATGCAGTCATCCATACTGACGTTGTGACCCTGTTACCAACATTTAGACGATGGGTAAATGTTTTATCCATCATCTCTGAGTCAGTAAAACATGAGTAGCACGCAAATAAATCACAAGAAAACTTGAACATCTAAATTGTTTCATCAGTAATTTAATTGTGAAAAAATGCAAACACTGAAATGAGACCTGCTTTACAGTAAGAGTTAAACTCACTTAGTTTTGTTCCATTCGTAGCAACATGTTATATAGATAAGCATTTCCAATCCATAACTGTTCACATTCACACCTTAGATTCAATTTATTCTTCTATCAATTATGTTCACAATTTTATTCAGTTGCTAATTAAGTAGCAGGTAGTTAGTTAAAAATAATAATACTCAGGATGTAATCCTGCTCAATTTAAATTCAATTAAATTAAATTGAAATTCTTTATCCCTCACGGGAAGAAATACATAAAATATCCCCATTAAATAATGTTAAAGAGTGGTTGAGTTAGCAGACAAATTCTTAGTCAAGTACCATTTCAAGCTTTCTTTTTGTCTTTTTTGCACCTGTGTGAGCTCTAACCACAATGTATACCTGACCACCTGGTTCTTATGTGTTTGCTAACAACGTCTTATCTGTTGTTATTATAGCAGGATATTTGTATTGGTGCTTATTAACTGGATAGCACATTTTCTAACTCCTGTAAACATATTCAAGTGTTCCATCAGTGAAAGTTTACTTACTTAATTTCTGAACACAATGCTTTGGGCTGTAGACTCATAAATCAACTTAAGCTCCACCAGAAGTTTAGGCTGCAAGGTGAAAACCGAGATAAGACAAATAGGGAGAAGATCAGTAGAGTCTCTTGTTGAGAACAGAGGACCACAGGAGGAAGAAGGGATGATGATGCCCTAAAAGATGGAGGGAAAAATGATGGATGGAGGTCATGTCAGGACTCCACAGTGAGAACTACACTCTCCGATGAAGCATGGAAACGCAAAGGCAGAAAATAAGGATTGTGCTTGTCTTGTCTTCTCTGACCCTGCATCACTGACTGTAACATTGGCTCCATCTCCTTGTGGACACGGGGAGGACAAAAGCTGGTGAAAGTTATCTATGGCCTGTGGACAGAGCTTAATGGTGTGTTTGATTTGAAAAGTGAAAAGTAATGACAGACTGTCTTCTTGCCTGATATTTCATTTTAAGTAATAACACGTATTACATTTTAGGAATGAAACACATGATTAAGTGGGGAATTGACAGGATCCATTTAAGTAACTGGATAACCACAGCGAGCAGTGGCTCGACACACTAAACACAGCTTAGAGGGCTGATGAGGGAAGACTTTCAAATAAACATTTAAACCAAGATGGCTGAGAACAATTGTCAGCCAAACTTGAATGTTTTCTTTTTTGACATTTTTTTGTAAAGAAATGTTTAAATGGGATTTTGGGATGCTGAGCACACCGCTTTCCCCCAAAGCTTTCCTTTTTTATCTGCCATTCCCTTCTCTCTGCAGCTGGAAAAAAAGAACAATCTAGATTCTGAGAGAACATTAAAGATCCAGCCCTCAGGACAAACCCTGCTGGGTATACCTGTCAATCAAATCTCTCCCAGCGCAACTCACTGAAGGTTGATTTTCTCTGTGCAGATGACATCAGTGATAAAACGATCATCCATTTATCTCCAGGTTGTGTTAGAAATTACCAACAAGGCATTGTATTCCGGATGTGGATGCAGTTTCCATTGATCCTTCTCAAGATGAGTAAAACAGAAAGAATGGCAAGGACAAAACAAAATGAAAGAAAAAATTTAAAAAGTGGATTTTAGACCACTGACAGCATTAACTTTAAGGCTCCCACAGCTAAATGATGAAGCTGTCTCAGCTTCCTATTATTTAATGACAACTTGACCACAATTTCCAGCAGATGATCGTACAGGTGGCTGTAAGTATGATGTAAACATCATTATTCTATTTATTCCTATCCAATATGGAGGAGGAAAGATTCCATTGACACCTGGAAGGTGGCGTATAGGCCGGATAGTGATAGATATGTCAGCTACATAATCCCGGAGTGGAACACATCTTTAGCCTGGAAGTTTTATAGCTAAGACCAGCCCTCTTTTTTTGATGTGGAGTGCCCTGGATAAATGAAACATCTGTTCACAACTTACAATCCTGTAGTTTTTATTCTGAAAATCAAGACATTAAAAGCCTAATTTCATGTATTAATGTACTATATTACAAAAAACATTGACTAAAGATGTTTTATGTCTCTTTTATGAGAGAGCTGTGCTTGCAGCAGGTGCAGAAGCTAAACACACACCAATAGAAAGAGACTGTTATCACTCACACACCTCTAGAGACCAAAATTTATCTTCAAATGGAAGCAACTTGTGTTTCACACAAACCACTCCCTCTCCCTCATGTCCTCTTGTCTCTGTCCCCTTCTTTTTGTTATCAGCTTCTATCTGTACTTCCTGTCTCCTCACCTGTCTCTTCTGCCACACAGCATCAAAGATATTTATCGTAATGTTATTATTTATTTTTTTATGTCAGAGTTTATTTTGGATTTGACCAAATGAAATGTTTTTGATCAATTACACAAATAAGAAGAAAACATGATTTATACATAAAGTACTCACATCTGTTGGTGAGAGTGTAGTTCTGATGGAGTTTTTATGTTAAATGGAGTCTATAGATGCCTCTGGAATGACGAAACTTCTCTCTGTGGTCAGTAGCTACACTGGCAGTGACTTTAGTTCATTTTAAGCAACACAGGAATGTGCACCTCAGCATGTATTTAACCGTACAATTTACAATTGCAATCAGTCAAAATAACTTCGACTGATTGATGTTATTCTCCATCTTATCAATTAAATATTTTTCAGCAATTTCTTTTCTTTTTTTAAAACTCACAGTGGCTGTTTTATTCCCAGTACTGAATAGTTTAATGACATCTGCTCTGCTTAATGATGTACTCTGTAGGTAATCTTACCGGGCTGAATCTAGCCCTGCTGATTTAAGCTGATCTCAGGGACTATTAATCCAAGGAACACGTGCAGCTACTTATTGCCACATACTTATTTCATAACCATATTTATTGTCAGGGTTGTATTTCTGCCTTGGCTTCTATTTTGTTATGTTTTTTTTTGTGTGTGTATGTGTGTGTGTGTGTGTGTGTGTGTGTGTGTGACTCAGAACTCCTACTGGGCGTGGTGGTGGTGGCGGTGGAGGTGGTGCTAACAGGAGATTCTACTCTCCTGCTGCGGGTCTACTCAGCCTGCCTACATAAGAGCCAGTCTGTAGTCCACTCACCGCTAGACTGTTGCCTTACCTAGTGGTACAACGCCGGCCATTCGGAGATTCTTTGAGTTTCGTATTCAGTGGATGACTCCCAATGTTTGTTTTTCTTGTGAACTCACCTTTACAGAAGAGTTGCGTTCCCCAGTCTAAAAGACCACCACAAGGTCTGCTGCACCACCACCACCACCCCTGCCTCAGTTTTTGTGTTACTCCCCCAAGGACTCTAGATTCTCCAAACAAAACTTTGTTATTGCTTTACCAAATCCGCTATCTGCTCCTTCATGGGTCTGACCTGTCTTTCTACAAACTCTAACATTTGTTACTACAAATGTTACCAGTGATATTGCTACACATCCAACAGCTCCACATTTTCTCCCTCTGATATTACCTGACGTTTGTCAACACCCTAGCAGCACCTGTCCTCCTGTCCTCTTTATGTTGCCTCATTTTAACATCATCCCCGCTGTGTTATGGTTGATTCTCGGACATTTAAGGAGGTTTGTGCTGTGCATCTTTGCTGTTTGTGGAGTTGAAATATATCTGCTCATCAGTGCATGTTGGACTGATCACCGAGTAACGAGCAATGAACCGCTTGCTGCTGCAGCGCGCTGCCTTGCTTTGCATGCCTATAGCAGGCAGAAGAAGAAGTAGTTCCTTCCCACCCTGAAAGTTGATTTATTTTTTTTTATTTTTTTTTCTTCCCCAGCACACCGGCTCAAGAGCAATGTGGCTCACCAGAAATCTTCCCAAACTTCCAGATTTGCCACTCTGGCGTTGTACATGATAGTGTGATGTCACAGTAGCAACATTTACATGGAGCACTTTTGATCCAATCGAACGTCCAATCAGAATAAAAGGGCATCATGTCAGCTGATTCGATCAACCTTGATCAAAAACAGTGTTCAGTCTGATTGAGAGAGGTGGTTCAAACCTTTTCATGATTGGATCAACAGCAGAAAAGATAACCATGTACACACTCATTCTGACCGTTTTGTGGTGTATGTTGTTTATCCGCATGTTTGAACCACGTGGGAGTTATGTGATGTGAGTTTCAGAGATGACTTGAAAAATGGCGGCAACAAAACTGCATGTGGTGGAGACTATGTTTTTATTAGAAACTGAAAGAGTTAAGGATTACTGAGCATTTGGACGGTCAAAAGGTTCAAATTGAGGATGTAAAAAGTTACAATCGTATTAAATCTGTCCATCATGTGAATATAACTGATCGGATGACTTTATCTAGCATCCATGCAAACATGCCAGCTGGATTCTCCTATCAGATTTATTTAAATCGAATAGATGAAATATTTGTCCATGTAAACATAGCTAATGATGTGACATTCCTAGAATGCAGCAAAAAAAGAAAGGATGAGAATGGCAGACCCCCGGCAGTTTTCTTTATCAACATAAGGTTTTAAACAACAAAAAAGATCCAGTCTATTTAATAAAGACACTGTTTCTGCTTTGTACTTGTTGCCGATTACACAAGAAATGACAATTCTTTAACCCAATTAATGGATTGCAGTGTATCAAACTCCAACTTTTAGGGTCAGATTGGTAAAACTAGAACCCCTGCAGAAGGGTCCGAAAAATGTAGGATGGATCAGATTGGATATTTTGGCACCCTTCCTAGATTTTGCCTCTGGAAATGAAATAAAATGCAGATTAATCCATCCTGCACTGACCCACAGCCACTGGTGGGAACAGGGCTAAAGAGGAATCAAAAGAATATTTGTGATGTGGTGTAAAGAGCATTGATGTGGGAAGTAGAATTATCCAGCTGTAAATAATTGGACAAAACAGGAATTGTGCCGTCATTTAATCACATGTTAAATGTAGTAACAGATGTGGTTTCAGATCAGGAGTTGGAATCAGCTGTTGGATCATTAAGGGGGGTTTTTGACTGAGCTGGTTCTTTGGTGGTTTGGAAACAGAGTCTGCCTAAGCACCAGCTATTTGATTTTCGACTGCCCAGACACCAGCTCCTGGCTCTCAAAACTGGTTTGAACCAACTCTTTGCTTGGCCAGATGTCCGAACCGCTGCACATTTGTTGCATCAGAGGTCGGGGCGGGGCTGTCTGACAGACAAGAGCTTGTAAACAGACTGACATCCTCCAACATCCTCAAACCTACAACGCAATGGATGACAAGAAGCAAAACTGGTCAGAGGAGGAGATAACGTCTTTGTCGAGCTTCAGAGGGAGATGTCTGCTGCTGGCTATGAACGAACTGTGGACCAGCTAATCAACAAACTGAAAAAGCTAAAAAGAAGACTTTCTGGACCAGAAAAGGGAGCCGGGCAAGCAACGGGCAACCAAAAACCAATCTGCACTTTGAGATTTTAAATTCTATTCTAGGAGAACGGCCGGCTAACCATCTTCTGCCCATGGTGGATGACTCAGCGGTGAAAGCCCCAAATTCCACTGAACCCAGTAAGCGTAGAGGTATTTAATGGTGTTTGTACTACCACTGTGTATGAAGAGAAATTACCTGTAAATGACCTGATTTAAGATATGTTTGGGGCTGTAGGAAGCGTGGTTCATGCTAACACGCTAACATTACAAACAATAGCCAAACAAGCATGTCACATGACTTATGGTTACCGCTAACTACAGGAATCAGCTCGGTCTATCAGCAATGTAACTGTGCCTCTTACGTTATTTGACCGTGTTTTTTTTTTTTTTTTTTTTCTGGTTTGCTTAAAACAAAGTTGATGTAACTGGATATCAGGGACACAGACAAAACACTACTGCCTGTGGCGTGCAGCTCACCTTCCACAGGAATACCGTTGTCCTCATCCTCCTCATCCTTAGCTTCGTGAAACAGACCAGGTAGTAAATGTTAAGAACATGACCATTCCACTAACAAAGTGCATTAAAGCCATTCATAATTCTGTTCAGTCTTCTGGTTATATTTAGTTCTGAACACCACTAAAGATATGCCTACATCCCAGTTGCTTCAACTTAAATATCTAAAAAAAACAGTTAATACTGACCACTTATTGTATAATTCTTTTTTATTGTTAAAAATAAAAAAAAAAGATCTCATCTGACTTTTAAATTGGTGTAATATCCTGCCATACTGTCAATATTATTTTTAATGCCTGACTATTTAGATTTCTAAGAACTTTGCGTGCCCAACTAAGGTTTATGGAAATTGATAGTTGATATTGACTCTTTTTAATTTTTTTTGTGGTGAACAGGCAAACGGAAGTGGAACTCCAATGCAGATGTGCTTAAGTACCTCGGAGAAGAAAGCATATGATGACAGATAGAGAGATGAGCGGTTTACCTCTGCTTTGCTGCAAAGCCTGCAAAATGTGGAGGAGAGCAGTAATGCTACGATTGAGCTAATGGGGTGCAAGGTGACTGCAATGAAGCAATTCTTCGAAAAATAATGATGCCCCGCTTTTAGTGTTTATTTGTATTTTTCTTCTATTTTTTCAATAAAAACCGTAACCCCAAGGTGCGTGTTTTTTTTACATATGTATTTGTATTAAATAATGGCATACACATAAAAAATTTAAACCAAATCAGGGTGAACAGTCAAATCGGCTCATCTTTATTGATAAATTTACACCATTAGATAGAATGCGTGAACAATAAATTATATGCTAGACTGTTATTCCTCATCATGGCTAAAATATTCAATTAAAGCTGATCTGATGTCAGACCCTTCAACACTAGCTTTGTCAGGTATTGCTTTTACTGAAGGCTGACAGTGATCTGGTAAGTCTGGAAGCTCAAAGTAATCGCCATGCTCCTAACAAATATTGTGAATAATACAGCAGGTCATGGCTATTTTCTTGCACAGCTCTAGTTTGCAGTATTTTCTTTTCAGAAGTGACCTCCACCATCCTTTTAACCTCCCAAAATCCATTTCCACAACTGACCGTGCACAGGTGATCCTGTAGTTGTAGTTGTCGCTGTTCACGGGTGAACCTACCCATGTCCGAGAAGGGTTTCATAAGCCACTTTTGCCTTGGGGTAAGCGGGATCACCAATCCGGTAATGTCCAACTCCACAGCCAGAAATTGTGACCTTATTTTGCTCCAGTAACTGTCTAGTGCTGAGAAGTCCCCACAAATCAGACTGACACAGTATTCTAGCATCATGCACACTCCCTGAAAAAGCCAACACACACATCCCAAAAGAGTCCTTTTCCATCCACCACTGCTTGCAGAACAACTGAATGCCATCCTTTGTGGTTGTAGTAGTCCCCAGGATGATTTTCTGGTGCAATGATTGGAATATGGCTGCCATCTAAAGCACCCACACACTGGGGGCTCTCCAGCAGTTTTTAAAATATGTGGCCATCTCCAGTAACCTTGCTGAATCAGGAGTCCGGAGATGCACAGGAATAAACAATTTAATGGCAGCATTGCAGAAATCCTGCACACAGTTGAACACTGTGCTCAGACCTATCATGAAAAGATGGCTGATGGTCCTGTATTCACCACCGGTAGACAGCTCCCAGATGGCAATTGCTACCTTCTTCATGTCATTTTTAGAAAGGAAGAGTTTGGTCTGATCACATACTGGAACGATTCCTGCGACACCAGAAGTTCTTTACAAACTACTGCTCGTTAAAATCCAGAACAATGGAGTCCCACCAATTATCTTGACCAAGGATGTGCCCAGATAACAGTAGACCTCCGAATCCCAGTTCATCTTAATAACATCTATGAAAAAGGAAATAAATGTAATTACGTTTGTATAGCTCATATGTAATCGATATACGTAAAAACGTTGCCGTTTTCTGTGCTGGGTTATTAAACGTTGCCTGACAACCATTACCAGATGACTCCTCAATCGATAAATATGGAGACAAGTTTGGAAGGCCAAGAGTAGCATTTATAGGGAGAGAATGAACTTCTCCATGTTTACAATCGAACACTCTCCTTTGTTCCTCTGTAGGCGGCTGTGCCCGAATATGAGGGCCCGTTTGAGACATTATTTAGAATTACCCTCTCACAGACACATGTAAAATGTAAGTCATTCACACATTATACTGAAATATTGAAATTTCTTCTCATACACTATACTGAAATGCTTTCATATACCTAGGAAATTTCAGTATAGTATATAAGAGGCAGTTTCAGTATAGTGTATGAGAGGTTTTACTATAATGTGTGAATGATTTCAGTATAATATATAAGAGGTTTCAGTATAATGTTTTGGTGGAAATATGGGATAAACTTTGCCAGTGGCACAAAGTTTATCCCATATGTAAAGTTCTTTGGTCAGCGGTGTTTTTAAAGTGCTATATGAATAAAGTGAAATTGGTGTTTTCAATTGTTCTTATTTCTATGTTTACTCTCTTGTCAAATCATCTATGTTTACTATTTTCTTTTAATTCATTTTGATAAAGATTTAATCTTTCTTTAATTCTATGATTCCACAAAAAACAGGATCAAACTAACATATTATAACATCTTTTGGAAAACAGTGCATATAACCACATGTATTTACTAAAATAAAACTTCTGTGTTTAGTTATTCTTGTTTGGCTTTAAATACTGATAAAACCACTTTTGCACTCCTTCTAGTTTGCACTTTTTTAGTTTGATCCAGGTCTGTATATCGAACCACTTCGTACAATGAAAAAGTCCAAACTTGGCAAGTAAGTTTTCATTTGTATTAAATCAGTCAATTAGGTCAAACCTTCTTCTGCACAAGGATCAGACATGCGGCTCCTCACCTGCATGGCTGTGATCCAACCTGCCCCATCTGCCAAAGCTCCTTCACTTGTTTTTCTTCTGGCCTGCCGTTGCATCAGATTTGCACCCTGGGTGAAGTGCTGTTCTTCACTGATCACGGCTCTGACATATATTCACTGTGTGAGGCTGGACTCTGTCCTGTGACAGTATATAAAGTAGTGGAGGAGGAGGGCCAAGGAGGCCTTGATCCCCACACTCCTGTGGAAAACAGCTGGGTGTTAATTGAGGGGAGACCCTCGGAGGTACTGGACCCAGCTGCTGCTGGGGTGCTGCAGGGTTCAGGCCTCTTCAAAGTCCCTAAGTCCCAAGCCTGCTGCTCTCTTCTGTTTGCACAGCAAACCAGTAAAGGTGGGTCAAAAGTTCTTTGAGCTGAGCAGTGAAATTCAATAAATTTGTTTTAGAGAAGAAATAACAACACAGGCACATCAGTAATAGAAGCGTATATTCTTCAAGTTTTTTTTTTTTTTTTTTTTTTTTTTTTTTTTTAGCAGTGATTTATGGACTGCCTATGTGAAATTATTATTTGAAAGTAATTATTACGTATTGTAGCTAAGCCAGCATCCCCTGAATTAAATGAAAAAGTGACGTGACATTGCAGTTCTCTGCTTTATTCCAGCTGTATGACACTAATAATAGGTTTTTTAAAATCATTGTTGTTAACAATGAGTAAAGGACTGAAGGAATTGTGACTAGCTGAATTTCCCAACCTCCTCTGTGCTTTCAGGTGATTTACTGTGCCACTCAGTGCCATGTTCATGGGTGATTACTGTCAGGGAAGCTATTAATGAAGCAAGTTTAACTTCTCAACAGAATATTGATGAAGTGGCTTATCCTTGATAATTTTATTCCCATCAATTCTGTTTTGCGCTTTTATTTTCATCTGCTGCTGTTCCTGTTACTGGAAGCACCAAAAGACATTTTGTTTTGTAAGATTTGACCATTACATGTGTTTTAATTATTAATTCACTCATCAGGATTTTCACCTGTCTGTTAGTGAAGTTATGTTCAGTTTTAAATACTTATATATATTATATATACTTATATACTTATATAT
>JBAGKP010000014.1:26157719-26168625 GCA_037177255.1 Melanotaenia maccullochi | reverse complement strand
ATACTTTAAAGTATATCTATTCTCTATCTATTAATATTTGATATTTAGGGAAATTAGATGTGGAAGAGTGTAGCAGGTTATAAATGAGACCCCAGGTACTTCTTTCCACAGTATTAACCAAGTAGGTACTAATTTCCCACTTCCTTAATTAATATAGGTACTGTTCCACACTAAAATCTTTTACCTGAGGTTTTCCTTCCACGCGTGTTCATTGATTTTGGCCAGTGGAAACAAGCAACTTCTCTCAAATTAAGATATTTATTTTTACAATTAACAGCTAAAATCAGAATCCCTTTCCCTGAACCCAGTAGTTATACCTTGTCTAAACTAAACAATGATTGGATGCTATAACTAACTAGTCAGCAACATGTTAACCCAGCTTACACAATGTTCTTGTTAAGTGTGTTTTATTTTTCCCCAACTTGCAAAGCTGCAATTAAATATTTTAATTAAGGTCATACACAAGTTAAACATTCAAAGAAAAATTAAAATAATATCTAACACTATCTACCAAGACCAAGATTATGCATAATGTCCAAAGATTTTTTATTTTGGATTTATTTTGGGCATGTCTGTTTTGGTTAAAACTCTGTCAACTTCCCTTTTGTGTGAGTTTGTTAGGTCAGTTAGTTTTCAGTTCCTTATGTTGATGTTCTGTTTAGTTGACCTCTTTTAAGGGCCCAGAACTTTGGTTTAGGAATTTGTATTTTTGTTGTTTTTTTGGGAAAATTAAATGTCAAAAGACTTTTTCTTTAAAAAAAACCTCCTGTGCGCTCTTTATCCTTGGCCTCGGTCCCTCACATGCTACCAGTAATTATTTCCTGGATAGAAATGAGTTACGTCTGATTTAATTTAAAAAAATGATAAATAAAAACAAGTCAGGCTTTTAAATGGCTCTTTGACAGAAACAGCTTCTAAAGCTCCAGCTCCCTTCGAAGAGCCATCTATTTAACTCTACCAGGGTTTAACAGGATAACTGTGATTGTTCTTGAACGCTCCTCTGACAGAAATTTTAAGTGAAGGCACAATCTGCATCAGTCTTCTTTAAATTTAAAATAATACACTGCTTTGTAATTGACCAAAATTTATTTTTAAAAAATCTGAAACATTATTGTAATTTTATTATATTTTAATGAACTGAACAACAGGACAAAAAGTCCTATTTTATTCAATTATATCTGCAATCGAATGTTCGTAAGAGTATTCCAGAATGTTCAAACACCTTGATTTTCATGAATGTCTTCATCTTCATAAAAAAGTTGTAAAGACTTGAACAAATTTGTTCGTAAGAGCTGTTAGTGAATGATGCCCACTGTCTTTACTTGATGGGACCAAAGCAGGGGCATTTGTTGAGCCTGCAAAGATGAGGAATTTTCTGAATTTAGTTCATCAGCAATCAAACTATGTAAATTTGACATACAAAGACGAACACCATTGTTAGGAAAAAATTTACGCATAAATTAATTGCAACTTTTAATAAAATCTTTCATAAAACACAAATGTAAACATTTATTTAAGGACAATATGTTTAATCTTCCGTTTGTGTGAGTATATGTGAAACAGGTTCCGGGTGTTACCTGTACTTCAACACTCAAGTTCAGCAAATGTACCAACACACTGATTTTGAAAATAATCCTCTGATAATAACAGTTCTCCTTGACCTTCTTTACCAGCAGAGAAGATATGTGGTTTAATTAGCCATGCATAGAATGTGATAGGGATAAATTACATCACGTAAATGATGTACTCAGCCCCGTGGCCTTGTCTGAGGTGACTGCTCATTTTACGAAGTGCTTATGCTGAAGAACAATGTGGTTTAGGAGACGGATAACGGCCAAACCACAGAAAAGGATCTGACTTTCAACTACTTTTTTTTTTTTTTTTTTTACCAGAGTCCCAGAGACCAGCGACATAAAACTATGGAAAAACAAAGAAAACATTGCTACTTAAAGTGATTTCAAATGTGCTGTAGTTCTTGCAGGTTGCCATGGGGACTCAGGGCGGAGTCTGGAGCTACAGTTGACACCACCTGCAGCTCATCATCCGGCTTGTTATCCTGCTCAACTCCCTGCTATTTAGGGACAAGTAGGAGCTCCAGTCATCGCCAGATTGTCTCTAATTACTGTGTGGTTATTCGGCCAGCCTTGGTGATTTTTCTCTTACTGCTTTGCATTTAAACCTGACCTTATTATCTTAACTCCTCAGCACCTTGATATTCATGCCTTGGAACTAACTAGCAGCTCTAGACCAGGACTTCTCTTTCCACCAGCTCACCACCTAAAGTTTGTGCCTGCCTGCTTGCCCTGCCTGCCACCTAACTCTCTCATCGCAACTGGAGATCCTTCCCTGGTTTTACCCTTCCACCGTCATACCACCACCACCAATGTTTCGCCACCGCTATGGGCCTGTGGTGAAGCCGCACCATATATAAATATCGCACTACATTTTATTGACGCGGATTTCAACATGAAAACAAAATGTCTCCAGACTCACTATTTCCAGATCACACCGGGCAGCACATACTGGGACCTGGTGGAACGATGCTATCTGTATTACCACAGACAACACCTCAAATCCCCCCTTTCTAATCGTGCTAAATGATTGAGATCTCAATTTCAGTCAAAATAGTCAATGATCATTTTTCCCATAATCGAGCTGCCCTAACATATAACTCACACGTTTACACCCCCACGTTGCGTGGCAAAAAGCTAGTTGGGACCCACCCCCGCCATAGTGACTATTAACTGTTTCTCATCGGGGATTGTGAGATGACTTCACACTTTCCAAACCAGTTCAGCACTTAGGTGGGTAGGTCAGACAGGGGTATTTTGAAAAAAAATGTGCACTTGTTGGTGCTCAAAATCCATATGACTTTCCAAATTCATGGTTAAAAAAAAACTCAAACATCCAATTGAAGGAGATATTGGTACCCGATTTACCTTACCTTGACTTACAACTTTTTAGGCAACTGACAGTCATACTTTACAGTAAAAGAATTGAATGCATACAAATCAGATTAGAGGCTTCTAAATATTCATGGCAGGATGGGTATCAGACCTTCAGCGGTGGAAAGAGCCCCAAAGTATTTCCTTTTAATGTCAAAGCTGAGTAAGAAAACAGATGCAGATAACATTAATGCGATGTAAAAATTAGGGATCTCCTGGTGATTAGGAGTTAACATTACTAACAATTTCTGGGACAAAACATTACTATTTTAAGACTGTTTCGGTTATTGAGACATGTTCAACTTTTCACTAACACTGAAAACTGTCACCATGGTGATCTACCATGTTCAGAGAATATAAACCTAGCAGAGCTCTTAGATCCAAAGACTCTGGTCAACTAGTCCAGACTAAACATGGAGAAGCAGCATTTAGCTGTTATGCTGCAAACAAGTGGAACAAACTGTCAGTGATGATTAAAACTTAACCAAATGTAGACATTTTTAAATCCAGATTAAAAACATTTTTCTCATGCACCTATGCATGAATTCTGCACGGTAACTTTTAACTCATCTTGCTTTTAATAATTTTAATGTAATTTATTAAATTATTGTGATTCTTGCTATGTGTTGCTGCGTTTTACTATTCCTTAATATCTGTAATGCTTTTGTTTTATATAAAGCACTTTGAATTATCCTGTACAAGAAATGTGTTGTACAAATAAACTGCCTTGCCTTCTATGCTAAACATGCATAACCTGCTGTCCAACATTGTAAACAAAAACTGTGTGTGTGTGACTGTGTGTAGGTCTGTTTGTGTGTGTTTGTATTTGCGTGTGAGACTGTGTGTGTGCGTGTGTGTGCGTGTAACTGACAGTGTGTCTGTGACTCACGTTCCCTCCCCATGCTGCTCTGCCTGGCTAAAGCTTCTCTTTCCAGGGAGGGGGCAGAGAGGCTACCTTGTCCAGGTACTCCTGGTTAGCCTTCTTGTGCAGCTTTTCAAATGGACTTTCAGATTTGTGGGTTTTTTTCTCTTCCACATATTGAACCACATGCTTCTTCTACAAGGCACTTTTATGTTTGGCATGGTCATAATAAAAGAAATCCCAAAAAGGATGCTTTCTCCTAACTTTCTCTGTAGCATCAGGCTAGCCGGCGCGGGCGGACAGGCTGTTGACACGTGACGTCACAGACTTTCAGGTGCCATACAATGCAGACACCTGGCATAAATCTGGCAGAGCAAAGTAAATATATTTCATATCAACCCGGATGTATGAAATAAATTTACAAAAACAAAAACGAAGGACATTTTTGCTTTCATTTTAGTTAGTTTGTAAACACACAATACCGTTTCAGTTTTCGTTTTTTTAAAAACTCTCATTTTTATTTTTATTTCAGTTAATTTTAGTTTTCGTTTTTTCCGTTAGATTTTAACTTTAATAACCTTGGTCAGTTAACACACACATATACATTTAGAACTATTCTTTAAAATTAGTAAATATGACTATTAGTTTAATTAAATGGAAAGCATAAGTTTTACAGCTTTACTTTTGTCTAGACATGAAAAATTTAGCTAGCTTTTTATCAACATATGTCAACAAGCAAGCTTTTAAAGTTTTTTTTAAAAAACTGATTTAATAAGCACCAGTGCCCCTTGGGGAAAAAAAAAGGAAATTGACCTCAAATAAAATGTGATTAAACCGTGTAACGTACCGAAAATATGTTTGAAATCCAACCGATTGTGTCGTGTAAAATCTCTCTTCCACTAGGCTTCCCGAGTTCATTTCGGCGGCTCCGGAGCACTGATTAGAGTCTGCCGACTGACACGTTCCCATCCCCTGAAGCCAGCATACTCTGCTCTGTGTTTGAGTCATAAAACGGATGTGACTGTTACACGGATGTGCTAGCCTGGAGGCAGATCTGGTCCGGAGTCAGCTACTGTCTGTAAACCAAGAGAATAAAAAAGAATTAAGCATCAGATAAGAAATCCTGATGAGAGTAGCTGAAGTCAAAGAGAGACTTTTGATGAGTTAAACTTTGTTTCCACAACTTATTATTTTCTGAGTAAGTGGTCACGCAGAAAGGCTAGGAGCTCTTTGATTCTAAAAGAAGGCTAGTTTGACTCAGGTACTAGTAGGATTAGTTCTTGATATGTTTTGCACTCAATGATGTTATTTTTTACACTCTTTTGTTTGTGGCTTTTGAGGCAAAGTAATTCAGATGGTGCAGTGGATAGAAGTCAGAAATGCTAAATAACATTATATTGTGAACATTTATAATATTTTACTATGTATTTTTGAGTCATCATGATGTATATTTTCTATGATACTAAATAAACTAAATCTTTTAATAAGTTATTGGATTATAAATAAAATTTTGACAGATTTGTTTAACAAATTTCACACTTTTACAGCTGTGTTAATATTACACCACAAAAGCTTTTTTTTTGTCTGTTTTTGACAAACACCTCACTGTCAAAGGATGATTCTTTTTTTCCTTTTTCTCATTGCAAAATGATTTTTTTACATGTTGCCAACTTGCAAATGATATATTCACTTAAATCACAACAAATATCTACAGTATTTCAACTAATCTTTACACATAGGCCTATACAGTTTCAGAGAGAATTTTTCCACGCTGTGATGGTCTGTCCAGATGAAGCTGTGTATGGCCAGTAATTTTGCCCTTTGCCTTACCACACATTTTGCATTGACAGTGGTAACTATCTTTGGTTTGCTGCTTTTTTGGTTTTTCTTTTTTGCCTCTCATTTCTCGTTCCTGATCCTCAAAGGCTGCCTTTCGCAATCGCCATTCTCTGAACCGATTGTGAAAAGTTGGTGTTGTGGCTGGTTGAATTGGATCAGGTTGCTGCGATTTGGCTGGTCACCCAGAGAGTGTGACGCTGGCACTGGTGCCAACTGGGATGGCAACCAGTCCTGAGATCCTGGAGCTGATGGAGGCTGGAAGGAGGACCAGCCCTGAGATGCTGGAGCTGACGGTGGTTGGAAGGAGGACCAGTCCTAAGAATGAGATGTATCTTTGTGGGAGGTTAAAACCTCTGTTCCGCCGCCGCAGCGTGGGCGAATCACTTCTTCATCCTCCCGGTTTTCAGGTTCTTGGAACAGGCTCAGATGTTAGGTCCTGGGTTTCCAGAAGGGATTCCTTTGCCAAATCAACCTGTATAGGTAGCTGCACCCCTTGAAGCAATGAATCACGGTTGATTCTCTTCTGCCAATCCTGCAGCCTAGAAGGAAAAAATGAGCATACACAAAAAGAGCATTCAGAGGACCACGTAGATTTTTTTGTTAAAATTTGCTGGGACATCATATTCTATTTATTTATGTTTTAATTCCTAATCTAAAGCATGACTGTAAAAATTAACAGGAGAACACAGTAGTATTGTTTATTGTTACTAGTACCAGGTTGATGTTGTCCAGTATTTCGTTGCTGTCCTCAATCAGCTGTTTACATATATATATATATATATATATATATATATATATAAACAGATACCTCTCTGCTGCTTGCTGGCTTGGAGCAAAGCCACCGCGCTTCCTCGAAGCTCTCCATGGCCCTGACAAGGTGATCAAAGAGAATTTGGTTTGAGACTTGTCGATGGCATCCAGGCAAGAGTACAATTTTAATATCTCTGTTATTTCAGCGTTGGGCAGAGCCGTTATTGTACAGTTGAGGTTAACAAGGTACCCTGCCAGGCCATCAACTGCCTCCTATCCAGGAATTCCTCTAGGATCACATCGACCAAAAACAAAAATTATTGTGGCTAATTTAAAAGAATGGCAAACAAACATATTTGTAATGTTAACATTAATTAATTTATCGGAGTCTTTTCTAGAATTGTAATAGGCAGGCTTTTCTTAAATGGGGAGCTGACTGGACTGGGAGAAACATCACTGTCAAGTGTAGATTCCTAAAAGAATTATGTGTAAACAATAAAAAGTGTTACGGACAGTTGCTTTATGTCAAACAAAACAAGTGTTAATTTTTAAAGTCAGTTATACACAATCGACATATAAGAAAGATTCAGCTTGACAGTCAAAAGTTATGTATGATAGATGGTCAAAGTGCTACTATGTCATTACCTGTGATGAAGACTGGAATATGATGTCAGTAGCCTGAGGTATTGTGATATCAGGATATTCATCCAGCTTGACTTCCTTTAATGTCTCTGGCAGAATGATTTCATCCTGTCCACTCAGCAGATCTCCTCTGTTAGATTGTGCCTGCAAATATTCAACTGCAATCCGCTCACCTGCCACAAGTAGTAACCAGGAAAATGGGGAAAAATATGTATAGTCAGTGTGTGACCTGACATGTAATCAATATCTAGAAATTTGGTTATTAATGGAATATACCATGAGAATCTTACCGGTAGGTTTCCCTGGGAGTATGAATTCTGGCAAAAGTGCACTTTCCAGGACTGTTGCTCAATGTGTTCACATTGGACATCAGACGTACATCACAGATCTTTGTTTGAGATGTCCTGCTCATGTTAAGAACTTGCATAGATCTATTTATGTTCCATCTGGACACTCCCTCAAACATGTACATCTGAGTATGCAAAGTGTTATGACCTCAATAATCCAGGGGTTAAGGTCAATAACAAATCAGGCCGGAGTCGAATCAAACAGTATTAAAGATTTATTGTACAAAACAAATACCAAAACATAAACACAAATACTGCCTCCGGCTGAAAACAAATATAACAAAAGGTGTCCACGGTAGGTGCTTTAGCAATTATCTCTACAAACAAAAGGGTCTACCAGACGATTAACGTGCTGGGACAAATCAATAAAGAAACAAAACCACCGCTAAACGGTAAACACAAAATCCTCCTCCTGTTGAGGGAAAAACCAAACCAAAACCAGGTAGCCAAAATCACTCTAGTAACGTAACACAAAACACAGGTGTCTCTTCTAACCAAACCGAAGTCACTGTCACTGAAAAGCTCTCACAATGTTCATAACAGTATTGAGTTCCCAAACCAGCAAGACTGTGCTCAGTGCTCACAGCTGCCATGACTGAAGCCGGAGTGAACCATTTATGGGCGAGGCCTCCCAGCCGAGCGGTCCTTCGGGTGAGTCCGGAACGCCGGTCGACCAATCCTGGTGGAGTAGGGCGGAGTCGAGATGGCAGCTCCCACCGGCGACTGACGAGGCACAGCTGCTCCCAATAATAAGGCCTCAGGCTGGCAAGCTGGGGCCGTAACAAAAGCATTATACCACCACCCTGATAAGACAAAAATATCTGTAAGAAAACAAACAAAAAAAAATAAAATAATTCATTAACGAATATTTCAAGTATAGAGTTTTAACTTGCCCGGGATGAAACTATACTGGTACTTGTGAAGACTCTCTCGGGAGACAGAGTAGAACCCTCTGCCACATCTCAAGACATCAAGTTTTTTGTCTCCCTTCTCCAATCCAGTTCCAGTGTTTGTGTACAGCTGTCCAACAGGTGAGTCCTGAATGCAGGGCAAGCACTTCTGCTGTACCTCCAACACATGAGACATGCTCGCCTGATTTATGAAAGGTAAACCAGTTGTGTCTGTCATTTCCCATATGAAGTCCAGCAGCTACTGAAAAAGGACACGAGACTCCTCAACCCCTTGGGATCCCCTACGGCAGTGCTTGGCCAGTTCACTAGAAGTGTTGCTGGATAAGACCAGATTGTTAGTGAGTGTGTGACCCTGATTCTTCTTGATAAGCTGCTCCCTCTTATCCTGTTTGAGGCGCTGAATGTCACTTCTGTCCCATTCAAAAATGCAGCTGGACAGCTTGGGGCAGAATGTGCCATACAGTGGAGGGTGCTCAGTGGTAAGGCCATCGGTGAAGCGCCTCATGAAATTAAACACATCCAGTCTTACTTTGGATGTCCAAGGACACCCAAAGTGGGCATACTAATAAACATGACATTGCTTTGTTTATACCTTCTTGGTGGAGTCAAGTTTCAAAATTCTTCCAAATGTGGAAGTGATGACATCTTTCAGCTCATCCAGGTGGCTAAGAATTTCGTTTAAGTGCTCAGTTTCAAACCACAGGGTCAGGAGCAGAGGATGAGGTGGCTGTTGATAAACAGCTTTGGCTTTGGTACATGACGTTTTGTGGACCTCACAATCAGAGAGTTAGTCAATGGTTCCCCTTGCCCACTTCTCACTGTATATTTCTTAAAAGGCCTTACCAGATAGGAGGCATGCATTTACTGCACCTTGGATATTCTCCACCAACCAAATAGTATTTAGAGTCAATTACCTCTATGACTTTTGTATAAATCCCAGAGTGATGCATTTTCCTATTGCACTGTGGGCATTTTCGAGGGATGCCCCACATTCACATGGGAGCCCACAGGAACATTCACTGTCGGAAATAATCAAGTGGATCAGGGGTTGAGGTGGATTTGATGGGGCTTGAAGGATGAAACCAATTTTGATAGAGGTTTTGTCTTAGTACTTTTGTAAACTGCTTTAGCAAAAAACTCACCCAGTTCACCTCAGGGGCCACAGAGAGAGTTGTTGTTGTTTCTGTACTGGTGATGACGTCTCTTGGGCTAGGAGCAGGAATAATTGGTGGGGCAACTGTGTGATTTAGGCATTGTACTGCATGTGAGAGGTAATGGGATCGATGCCCATATTCTCCAAAGGTCTATTACTATATTTTCACTTCAACAATGGCTGTTAAATAAATCAGTGTCCTTCTGCTTTGCACGTGAAAAGTTGAAACCGAGAGAATAAAAATTAAATATCAGTTGATAATTGTGGATGTTCACCAGAGTACTTCAAATCATTTCAACAAAGGATAAAGGTGTTGGGTGGCGTTTTAACACTTTGGTGTTTGGTGGGTTTTCAGAAACACTCTTGATCAATGTTAAAGCTTTTGTAATAGAAGGTACCATGTACTGAGAAGTCAGAAATGCCAAGGAAAGCTTGACGCAACTCCCACGGTATGTGAAACTAAGACGACGAGGATGGGATTCGAACCCACGCGTGCAGAGCAGAATGGATTAGCAGTCCATCACCTTAACCTCTCGGTCAAAAATGGGGCAAAAGGGACTGCATGGGAGGGGGAAAGAAAAAAAAAAGAAGAGAAAGAGAGGGGGAAAAGAGGGGGAGGAAAGGAGAGGAAAAGGCATACCATTTCCATATTTCTTCTACACTTGTCTTCTCTCAACATTGTTTACACATTTCAGCACTTATTTGCAAGGTTTATCATCACTTTAATTTTTGTGCTTCTTGTGGGATTCGAACCTGTACTCACCCCAGTCCTCAACAGTACTTTGGACATTCCTAAAGCCTACTGTAGGTGGCAGCATGCACCAAAATTATGTATAACTGTCAATGTAAACTTTCCCATCATGTTTCTTTTCCTTTTTGGGGAAACTCAATCTAGAGACCAACATCTGTGCAGCACAAGTGAATAAACATCTCTGGTTGAAACTAAGAGTTTTGGGTTTTGTGAATACATGAAAAATTATGGTGGCTTTAATCCATTTAAAGGATGACACTTTCATCCAGTTTTTCAAGGGGAAAATAAAAATGTGAAGGCTGTTTTTGGCTCAAATAAAATTATTCAGCTTTTTTGTTGAACAGTAACAAAACAATGAACAGACGTAGAAAGACATTCAAACTTAGCAATACCAGCGTTCACTGATTCACATAACGGCTGGTATAGTGTAGTGAGTGTTTTAACTGTTCTTCCACTGGTCCAGGGTCAGTCCTGAGGCTGGGCAGTGCCAGCGGCCCTTCAGCTGGGTGTGTCCAGTACTTTTATTTTTCCCCTGGCCACACACCTTGCAGGTGTAGTGGTAGTGTTCCTTTACCAACCTTTTCTTTGTTGGTTCCCCCCTAGCCACTAACTCCTCGTCTTCCTTGGCAGCTTTATGGTGTCTCCAGGCACGCTGTCTTGGCTGAGGTAGAAGGCCGGAAGGCTGGAAGTGCTGGGAAGCAGGCTG
>JBAGKP010000014.1:26134032-26145478 GCA_037177255.1 Melanotaenia maccullochi | reverse complement strand
GGTGAATGTGACGTATATGTACAGCGCTTTGGATAAAAGCGCTATATAAGTACAGACCATTTACCATTTACCATTTACCCTAGGTGCCTCCAGTGTCGGCATTGCCAGTGTATGAATGTGTATGAATAATATGCACTTGTTATTTTTGTAATTCTAACGGTTTATCGAAAGTGGAATATGTTATTTTAAAGGTCTGATTCATTTGAGGAGTGTAGCATGAATACAGTCTCGGTCAGGAAAAATATTGCACACCTCAGCTGAACAGAGTCCCCATTGGGACCGACTCTAGCGGATATTTTCGAGTTTCACCTTCACTTTATTTTTTTTTTCAGTTTTTCACTTCCACTTCAATTATTGTGTAATAAATTAACAGCTAAAGGATTACTTTTTTGGACATTTGTACATCGATTCAGAATTCTCCTTGCCCAAAACTCAATGCATCTAAAAACGAATTCCCCTAGTCTATTTATGTTTAGGGATCCATGTCAAAGCAGTGCTATTCTGCACATGGAGCCTTATGGATTAAGTTCAGTTTCCTGGCTTTTTTTTCTACCTAGCTTTAGCAAAACACACTAGCAATAAGCTAGCACCTGTTGAAATGTTATTTTCTATTTTATTGTTACCAATATTAGAGTTACAAAGGGTTTTCTCCTGACAGATACTGAATTCTTACTAGTTAATTATTACCCAAAAGGAGGCATATTTAGCATTTTAGCATCAGAGTAGTTATTAGCTATGACGTCACACTAACCAGCACAAAATGGCAACGTCTTAGTTGAAAAAACTCACAAACTCAAAGTAAATGATACTTTAATTAGTTTGATCTAATCAGTTTCATTTTCACTTTTAAAATTTGATATGACACCATCCAACACTGTCTGTAATGTGAAAAATAGTAATAAAGTGAATGAAGAGTTAAGAAAGCAATAACTATACACAAAAGGTACATTTCCAAATAAAACAGCTTGAGAACTTTGTGGGTCTGACTTTTCCAGCTAGTGAATGTAGAATGAATCTATCATCCAGTTCCTTCAGACTTTTAAACTTTTCTGTCTCTTAAATATTCCTGTTAAAGTTTAGTAGATCTTAAACAACGAGTTAAGTTGTGATATGTGTTAAGTTTTCCTGTGAAACAGCTGAAAGCAAAGAATGTGTAAAGCATATTTCTGGCTCTAACAATAGTGAAATATTTTATATAACATTTCTTAACTGCAGCTTAAACTTTTGTTTGCCTCACTGTCTTTCATTTGAAACATAAAACACTACAAAAATCAAATTTCAAGCAGGAAACCAACCCACAACTAAGTTACTAAAAATTTGAAAGCAAATTTATTTTTTAAAAAATGTCAAATAAATATATATTTATGATACAGCATACTTTAGTTAATAAAAAAGTAAGAATTTTATACTAAAATGCAACTTTTTTGTATAATTACCTTTTATATGATCCTCATCCACAATTATCAACTGAAGTTTCTGCCCATTAATGTAAAATATACTAAATATAACATATATTACAATAATTATTCTCAGTAGTTAAGTGAAAATTATCTTAGACTTGACAGAAAACCAGTTTAAAAAAACCCTTTTGTCCTTTTGATGGGACTTAGTGCAAGTGCTGTATGGAGAATGTATTTATCTTTTCTTAACTAATACATTTGATTCCTGTGCATGCACGCTGAAAAATAAAAAATAAAAAAACTAATAATCATGCACGATGTACATAATCTTCTTTAAGTGATACATAATGAAAATTTACTATTAAAGAGAAACGGCTTAAAAAAGGAAAGTCCCTTAAAGCAAATAGATTAAATAATTCAAGATCTTTAATTTTCTCCATATTCTCTATGTCCTTTTAAATTCCAAACATGAAGATGAATACCTGGTAATACTATTTATTTATGCTTCCTTTTAAAGCCAATGGTTCTCCATTACCTGACATCTAGTTGCACATGATCTCTCAAATACAACGATCCAGCCCACAAATGCATGAGTCACAGTGTCAGGCCAGATGAATTGTTAACTAAACATTCACAGACAGGCCATTACCACCATAGATAAATGGACTGACCAGAGAATACAAAGACTGACAAGATAAACTAATACCTTCACTCTAGACGTTTGAATGAGACTGTCGGCCGGTTTCCTTAAAAAACTGAGAATACACAGCTTGGTCGAGGAAAGCTGTTTTGAGAATTTTGTGACCTCGGGCCAGTCACAGTCTATTGTCCTAAACAGCACACTGAAGCAGCTGATACGGCTTCTTAATAAAGCCCCAGAAGCTGTGAAATGATTGAAGCCAAAGGACATAGCTTTTATGGATGACCAGCTCCTGAGCCTTGTACTGAGATGTAACACAGTTCCAGGAAATCATTAAGAGCCACATTCAGCTCATTCAACTGCAACTGTTTTATTCATTTTGTGACATCAAGTCTCATTGAAATAGCAAAGAAATTGTGCAGGGACACGTGCTGTGTGCTTACCGAAATAATAATAATAATAATAATAATAATAATAATAATAATAATAATAATAATAATAATAATAGAAAATGTCTCGATGTAGCATAGCTTAATGAAAATATTAATTTTAAAATTAGTTTCTTTATTTTTCTCTTTCCACATTTAATCAATTATGAATTTGATGATGCAGAAGTATTTCCCATCTGATTACTTGATTAACTAACAGAATAACTGAATAATCAGTTAACAAACTAGCTTAAAGCTGCAAACCTAATACCTCACTTGTTCTTACCAGATCCGCATTAAACTCATTAATTCCAGATTGAATTAAAGGCAATGAATAATAAAAGGATTGGTAAACTTTGGCAGATTTTGTCAGTGAAGGCATCCCCTATCAGCGGCTCATTCAGCATCCATCTTGCATCCTACCTGTACTCTGATCTCTCTCCAGTCAGTAAAAGTAAGTGTGATATTAACAGTTGTCTTACAACTTTTTTCTCCTTGTGCAATAATGTCCTCTTGTGTTTCTTTGATGAATCAGCCACAGTATGAGTTCAAAGCAGCCACTGTGTTGATACCCAGTTACTAGTGTGTGATGCGGTGACTTAGCATCCCTGAAGAAAAAGTTGTAAATTGCGGTTTCTAGGCTTCAGGACACTGCTGGGCCTCAACAGCTTTAGAAATGTGCACAATAAATGTCACTGAGCCGTCAAAATAAGTGAAACATATATTTTAAGGTCAGAAAGTTACATAGTTCTACTTTAAAGCCACAGAGTATAAGAATTACTGACATGTAGTCATAAAGATGGGCATAGAAATGATTTCACATGCCAAGCTCAGTTGTGAATGGATGGTGGTTGTCAGCGGTCAAACTTCTTCCAGACATTGGCCAGAGCTGCATCCCATCTGCCTCATACATTCACGCTACATGTCAAACATACCCATCCAATCTGGGTTGTCCTGGGTGGGCTTCACACGTCTCCTCCTTTGCTGTTTGCTTCATGTTGGCTGCAGAGCTTGTAATCACTTTACATTGCCTGCTTTTGTTTTGAGACCATCTGCCATCATCCTGTAGTCTCCAGTTATATATAAATAGACTTTTAAGCTTGCCAGTTTCAAATTCAGTATTTTTTTGTCCCCCCCCCCCCCCATGCCAAAAAAAAACATGGTAATATTAATGTAGAATTCAGGACAAAACCAAATCTGCTACATTAACTGTAGTAGGACCCCAAAGTTTTAAAATGTGGGCCCATGGCATGTTTTCCATTGTTTGTCTGCTTATCTGTAGTGTTTAAAAATGTATTACCAGCAAAAACAAAAGCAAAGAAGATGCTGTACATAGCTGTTTGACATTTTTGCAGTAGGAAAGATGGTTCTTGACTATTGCATGATGGGACAATAATAATATTCAGCATTAAATCAGAGGTAGCAAAAGCCCAGAGAAGATACCAGTAAAGGGAAAGCAGTGAACCAACAGCCACTGACAATTAGCCGCCAGGGTGTGTCGTGTTCAATAAGACATTTCAAGTCAAAATTCACCTGGACAGGGCAGAATGAGCAATTGACTGACAACAGCCAGAGGTCTGCAGTCTGATCCCCGAATACCACTGCTTACAAACTCGACCCTGTCCAGGCAGACTGTAGCAGTTCTCCACATGCTCCAAGGTGCTATTCACCAGGACAGGACCAAGTAAGTGTGCGACTAACAGCAGCTGGGAACCACTCTGAAAGCTACCACTTGTCCAGTCAGCCCAGGGAGTGGCTCTGAGACAAAGCCAACACCTTATTCTTGCTGCCAGGCTGTTGGATTGTCATTAAAATATGATTTATTTTGCACAGGAGCACAAAACACGAGCAGAAGGATTAGATGGCTGAATAGTTGAGACAACGGACTGCTAATTAGTGCTTTGCATACGTGGGTTTAAGTCCCATTCTTGTCATGTTTCCGTCAAGTATCATGGGACATGTTAAAGACTTATAATCTCTCCTTTGTATTTCCTAACCGCACTCCTATTCTTACTACAAGGTTTCTTCCATTACACAGAGGCTGGCAGCACCAATTACAACATCAGTGGGGTTGTTGAGACCATCCTGATGGAACTGTTGGAAGTTATTGATAACAAGCCTATCTCCCACTGATATGACATGAGGTGCTTCCATAATTCCCCAGATTTTTTTCTTTTCTCTTTTTCTTTAGTTGGTCACTTGAATTCTACTTAACATGTCCAAATCAGTCTGTCACATCAGTATATTAAACAGCCATGTCCTTCTTTTTAGCATTTAGCTAAAGGCCTTCTGGAGAATTTGGGCATCAATTCTGTTGCCTCTCAGGTGAAAAGCAAGTGCTCTACTGTTTCAGACAATTTCCCTTCAAAATCTGCAAAAAGGGAGAAAAAAAATCATGCAACATTCTTACTATTATACACTGACCTGGTAGCTTTCAGATTATTACAGGCTTGAAAATGTAGCTTGT
Source organism: Melanotaenia maccullochi (assembly GCA_037177255.1). Lineage (NCBI taxonomy): Eukaryota > Metazoa > Chordata > Actinopteri > Atheriniformes > Melanotaeniidae > Melanotaenia > Melanotaenia maccullochi. Next base: position 26,140,543 of record JBAGKP010000014.1, on the reverse strand, counting down.
TTGACAAAAGAAATGGTATAAAATAAGACTAAATACAAAAGGAAATAAAAAACTCAACTGCTTGCATCTGTTACTTCCCAGAGTGGACAAATGTTCACTGCCTTCCCCCTCAACGTGCCTCCAGGAATTTAACCCATCATCAAACACTTCCCCCATATACTGTAATTTTCAGGGAAAGTATACGGGGAAAACACTCTCCCTCTGTCTGAAATCCTGTCTGAAATTACAGCGGCTCCAAAGCTACTGGTACTGATAATTAAATGGGGGGGGGGGGGTATTGTGCTATGTCCACCTTTCATGCTTTAAAAAAAAAAAGACTACAGATGAACATGATCATTTTCTTTAAACATATATTACTTTATTCTGAATGTTTTAACTGATTTCAACTTTTTTTTATTAAACATTTCCTATAATAACAGTGAATATTTAATATGCTACTTAAGTATTGTGACACAACATGTACTAATTATGAACAATACAACAACCACAGTTTGAAGACCAGTTGAAGCTCAAAGCAATTCAGTTAAAATTCTTAGTATAATAAAGTTTGACTTACAGCTCATCCCAGTTTGTAAAAATAAATTTAGGTTAAATAATATTCACAAACCATCAGCTGCATTATTTTTGGACAGCATGCTTTCTTTTGAGCTAACTGCTCACTGTGCATTGGGATATTTGACATTTAATACTTTAAGATAAATGAACCATATAGCTTCCAAACTTTGATTATATGTATTATTATGTCTTAAAAAAAAAAAGCTATCTCAAGTTTGAATTGTTTCAAGTTTACAATGATGACATTTTCCACTTATGCAGACTCTCACCAGCACTGCAGCTTTTTATTGCTGCACCATCTGAGTGACTCTGCCTCATTTTTTTGCACACATTGTCTCTTCAGAACAGCTGGAACTGAGTAAGATTCACCATAAGGGGTACAGTAATGTATACTGCTCCAGGCAAGCCACAGGTTTCCTGGCAGTTATGAGGCCCTAATAGCCCATATGCAGCAAAGGATGATGTTGACAATACTGAGAGAAGGGACAGGGAGAGAGAAGAGAGGGTGAAGACAGAGGCAGGGGTTGTATAATGAGAGGGGAGACCGTTAGGGTAGTTCATGATGGTGGCCTGGAGGAGACACTTTGTGGTATTTAAGTCTCCACACAGTTGTTGCAGGGTACTCCCTGTGTTTATTATTCCTCTCTGTGTATGCCTATAAGTATCATGATAATAAATTTGCCAGTAAATGTAATGTATAATCTGATAGCTCATAGTTGGACAGAGGCAATTAAATAAAAATCTGATGATAACCAGTAAGTTATGTGTTTTTGTCTTTGTTTTAGCATTTAAGGATACTTAAAAAATATCCTTAAATTTTATGAGGTACTTTATTTCTGAAAGTTCACAGATAAATGATGAAAATATTTAAAAAAGAAAGAAAAACTTTCCACATTGTGAAAATGCTTTGAGTTTTTCTTTATTGTATGTTATTTTATTATATTTATTTTTAAAGTTGGGCCAAAAATTTTGGGATAAATTGCGATTTGGATAAAACTATTAATTTGTGATAAGTTTAGGGGTATTAAAAATAAAAAGGTAGGTGATTTAATCATTAAATATTTTGCTGGCCTCAGTGCATTTAAATTTTGGTAGCCTACCTCAGTGAAGCAAGTAGAGCAAGTACATCCCTGATGGAGAACATGCACAGCTGGCTCATTTTAGTAGAAATCCAGTGTTGACAACAAGAAAAAAATATATTAAAACAGAAATCGTAAAATGTTCTAATTTTTGTGTCCTATCATGTCTCCATCCAACCAAGGTCACTGTTCCTGATTATATGCAACAAAGGACCATAAGCCAGGACTTGAACCCGGGCTGACTACATTGGGAAGCTTCAGTTTCTGTAGGGTTTAAATACTTTTGATGGTCAGTAAGGGTCTTTTTGCTCTTGTTTTAGGGATTTTTGGGGGAATCTTTTATGCATTAGTTTTTTTGTTTGTTTTGTTTTGTTTAGATCTGCCCACCAATTTGATGTAGGTCCACAAGAAAACGTTCAGAACAGTTCCACCTTTGATGGTCCATCATGGATTTTTAAGTACAGACAGTAGTTGCCTGACCTTAATGAAATATAATCACGAAGGTAAGAAGGAAAGTCTGCGTATAGATAGGGACGCCACTGAACTCTGGCATGAAGGATTCAGTGGTGAGTGAGAGCTTTGCAGCTCATCTCAAATTAATGGGCTGTGGTACACGCTGTCCAGAGAGTGTAAGAACTGAACAGAGGCATGCATATACAGCAGGTCACCAAAGCCAGTCAAAGGGAGGAAAAGTAGCTTTGACTTGCTTTTTTCTGGCAAGATAGGAAAAAAAGGATTTTTTCCTATAGCAAATTTCCAACCTAAGCTTGAGTTTCTTAACAAGGTTTTCAATGTGAAATCTAAAAGTTAAATGTTCATCAACTAAGATAGTTAAGTACTTGTACTGAGCCACAAACGTGAGTGACTGCCCTGGAAGGTTTTAACACTGGGGGGAGAGTCCAAACAATTTTATCATAGATGGAAACCAATCAATCGAAACCAATCAAAAATGTATTTATATAGCACTTTTCATACACAAGAACACCAAAAAGTTCTTTCACAACATTAACAACTAAATATCAGCAAAGCACAACCGGACTTGTTTTTGTTCTATTGGATTTCTTCTCTGAATGATTGCATCATTTCTGATTTGGCCCAAATGAACTGAAGCAATTACAGAACAGGGAAAAGAGAGAAAAAGCAAACAATGAGAAATTTAAAGTGTTAAACGATGGCAAAGCTACAAGAAATTAGATACAGCTATTAGATTCAAACTTACAGTTTATGTGGTTAGTTAGATGTAATATTATTAGGCCCATTTTTCTTTAATAGTGAAGTAGTGTGGAAAAGGAATCCTCACCTTCCTTCCTACTAAATTACACTTTTCCTTTTGTGCAACACAACAAGCATCTTTCTTGTGTTCTAGTCTTTCAGCTTTCAAATTAACCTTCACCACTCCTGTTAACTGTCAGTCACTACTTGATTACATTAGAAACTGAGGAAATGGTCCAGGGAAACCATTTTTTTCTCTATTTTGTCTGCTGTTTTGTGGACATCAGTTATTTTCATTTTAATTTGCATTACTCGAGTTTCTTATAGCAGCTGATGGCTGAGATAAAATCTGAAGAGTGAGAGTAAACTTTGAAATCTCCAGACTAAAACTAAACTGATAAAACCTTAACACAATAAAATGCTGATTAAGAAAATTAACAGCTGAAATCTTTTGTACTATAAAAAAGCACTTTTTTAAATAGTGCAAATAGTTTTTTAACCCTAAAATTATTACAAATCTAAAAACTGATGTGTTTAGTTAAAAGAAATGTCACAACTTGCCACTTTAAGCATCCAAACATTTTCATAACACATTAAAAAAAAAAAGACTATAATCTCACTCTAAGCTATAAATGGTTCAGCAGCTGATTCACTAAAATGACATCTTCTGAAAAATGTTTTCAGCCAATAATGCAGTTGTTACAGAAACAATGTTTTCTTTAAAAAGTTGTGCCTGATGGAAACCATCAAGTACAACATTAAACACTGAAACCTTGCTTGTCTTTTAACATTAATTAAAACACTTATAAACAATCATGTACCTGCTCCATCTCAACCTGAACTGCAGCCTCAGATTGCTTTCTTTTTTCTCTTTTCATTAGAATCATACATAATAAACGTCCTCTTTCGATGGCGTCACAAACAGGATAATATTCCTCTTTTCACTCGTTTGGCCCATGGTATTAATCTTGAGTTTCTGCTTTATGATTGTGCCGTCTCATGAGACGCCTGTCACAACTAACTTCTTTTGCAGTTTTGTTAACAACAATCAGTCTGGACCAGGAAGTCCTGCAGGGTCTTATCTCTGTTATCCTCCACCTCTTTGAAACTTCTCTGCTGCCGCTGCATATTGTATGTTCTCTATATCTGCATTAGGAAGTTAGAGAAAACAGGTTTAAAATGAAGATGCAAAGTACTAAAAGTTTCCACAAAGTCTGTGTCTAAAACTTTGGACTGAGATTACACAAATGAACCCCTACTGAGATTTGCTTATTAGAGTTTTGGAGCATGCAGTGATGTTTAAGACCCCATGATTAGGCTCAGAAGCCCCATGTTGTCTGTGGATCAGATCCTGCCACAGTCGGAGTTTTGCGTCTTCACACTCAGCTTTCTGGCTTTGCCCGATATCTCTAACATGACTTTGGGAAATGAGTATATAATGGAGGATTCAGCATTTGAGATTTACTATTGCTGAGACTGCATGTCTTAATAGAAAGGAAATATTTTAAGCTAACATAATTTTATTTATTATTTTTTGTTTTAATGCAAAGTCATACCCCAGGAAGACTACCTCTTAACTTGATCAATACGGAGGATGTTAACAGAATTTATCAAGCTTGAATGCCTGATGTAATATTGTTCTGCTATTGAGGCTTAATGGATGCAAAAATAAAAGTGGAGATGTATTGTGAAATGACAAACCAAGATTAAAGTGTCACCCAGGCCTTGCATGTTACCTTTTGGACCAATAAGTGAAATAATGAATTCATCTCAGACTCCATTTTATATCCATTAACAGAGTCCTTCCATCGCCAGAGACTTCATATCAATTTATTGGATTGTTTAATGTAATCATGCATAATGCAGGAGGATTAATTGGAAATGGCTGCACCAAGAAAGAACATTAAGGGGCTACTTAGAATCAAAAGAGGATTTGTTAAATGGTCCTTCAGTCTTGAGATACCAGTAAATTAATTCAGTAGTAGATCAGAGACATGTTTTGGAGAGTACATTTCGTATTGGAGGATGAATATGTCCTCTGTTTTTTCCGGATATGACAGGATATCAAGCTCTTATGGGTGCTTGAAAAAGTTCAAATAGAGTGCAATAGTGAGTCCATTCTCAGCTACTTAGACCTCGACGATAATGTCAGTGTCTGCCAATAGAGGACAGAGAATTAGGCACTTAGGCACAATAATGAAACTGAGGCTACAATTATCTTTAATTTTACCTTTAAATGATTGTTGGGTGAAAATTGAAAAATAAAATCATTATAGAGGGTTCAACATTGAATCCCTGATTTTCACGGAAGTCATTGACTTTAACACCTTTGTATAAATGGGTGCAAATTTTAGTCTTTCACATTCATCTGGCAGTTAAAAATCAAGCTGGGATACCTGCAGCAGATGCCAGAGTGTAATTTAATTGATTTCCAACTTCATTTAAAGGTTTTGAAGGGGGATTGAGGCTGCATTTAAGGCTAAAATAAAACAACATATGGCTCAGTAAAACACAACCTTTCACTTTCCGAACCACATAGCTTTTTTATGTCCCCATCATTACAAAATGCCCACTCTGATGGGAACATTAGCTAGCCATCCTTTTTTAAAAACAGAACATTTTCAACCTTTTCAGGAAGCCTCGTTCTTTTGTGTTATTTCTATTCAGGGTGGATACCTTCATCATTACAGATCCAGGAGACTGGCAAACAGGACATGTCCTACCCTGGGGTGATGCAGTAAAAGTGGAATAACAAAACCCGTACAAGTCCAGGATATTACTTCCCCCCCCCAACATCTGCCTCCTTCTTTTTCATCCTTTTTCTTTTTCTGTGTCTGCTGCCTTTAATGCAGCATTGCTCAAAACTCTCATTAGCATTATTATGGCAGCAGCTAGCATGACCTTTGTTCTCATTAGTCTGAATCCATTTGCCAAGTAAAAAGAAACAACTCAAGCCTAAGGCAGGTCAGGCCATTGTTACCGCTTTAGTTAGGCATACTTGCTTAAGTTCAGTACTGAAACCTGCAGCTGGTTATGGGATTTTAGCTTGGTGTGAGCATGTTGCTGACAACATCTCTCTTTTGAAATGTAATAAAACACAAAATCACATGCACACAAAGAGGCGCACCATTAGGAAAGAGGGTATACTCTTAGCCAATCTGCTCTGACAATAGGATAAGTATTTGCAAGTGAAATAGAGCATGTCGGAGGGGATTTCACTTTAAGGAAAAATTGTGGTAAAATTAATTACATAGGTTAAGGACACAATGAGGAAAAACAAAAGGCTGCATCAGAAAAAAAGGGAATCTGATCACAATGATTAATTTGGGAGATTGGGAAGTGCTTATGCATGGCAATTTGGGATTAATTACTTTGGGAAATTATCACAAAAAATGGTGCTCGGCGGCAATGAAAAAGGTAAGCAAAGTGGAATTTAATATGAACTATAGATAGATGACCATTTAAAGACCATTTCATTTTTAGAAAAAAATTTTATAGTTGCATTGACGTATTTTGGGTATGTTTAAAGGGAACGTATCATGCAAAATCCACTTTTTTAAGCCCTTAAATACCTGTTTTTGTCTTTTTCAAGCGTTCCGGAGTGCCGAAAAATGTAATTTATTCACTTCCGGTGCAGCATATAAATCTTATTATTCTTTTTGGGT
>JBAGKP010000014.1:25977116-25998782 GCA_037177255.1 Melanotaenia maccullochi | reverse complement strand
ACCAGAATTTCTTCAAAGCCGTCCGGAAGTCCTTCTCCATGGCCTCTCCAAACTCCTCCCATGCCTGAGTTTTTGCCTTAGCGACCGCCAAAGCTGCGCTCCGCTTGGCCCGCCGATACCCATCAGCTGCCTCTAGGGTCCCACAGGCCAAAAAGGCCGTATAGCACTCCTTCAGCTTGACAGCATCCCTTACTGCCGGTGTCCACCAACGAGTTTGGGGGTTACTGCCACGACAGGCACTGACGACCTTAGGGCCACAGCTGTGGCTGGCTGCCTTGACAATAGAGGCACGGAACACAGCCCACTTGGACTCAATGTCTCCCGCTTCATCAGGGACATGATTAAAGCTCTGCTGGAGATGGGAGTTGAAACTCGTTCTGACAGAGCACACAACACACTTGGGTCTGCCAGGCCTGACTGGCATCCTCCCCCACCATCTGAGCCAACTCACCACCAGGTGGTGATCAGTTGACAGCTCCGCCCCTCTCTTCACCTGAGTGTCCAGAACACGCAGCCGCAAGTCAGATGATACAACTACAAAGTTGATCATTGAACTGCGGCCCAGAGTGTCCTGGTGCCAAGTGCACATGTGGGCACTCTTATGTCTGAACAAGGTATTCATTATGGACAGTCCATGACGAGCACAGAAGTCCAACAACAAAACACCACTCGGATTTACATTAGGGGGGCCGTTTGCTATTTCTATGAATGCTGGATAATACCCCCAACAACTCTACACTACTGAGTGGGTATAAGTAATCTGGATGTTTAGCTACCTTTTCTCTGACTATGAAGAGAATTAAACAATTTATTAAAAAAACCCGTACTGCCACTGGGTATAATATGCTTTCCATCCTGCCACTGTTGTTGTTAATTAAGTATCAATCAGTTCAATTGGACATTTTTTTTTGCTTAGTTCTCAACATTAATGTTTTATTTGTGGCACAAACGAAATTTCATGGCCTCACTGGCAGATTTTTAAGTATCAGCCCTGAAACTGTGTGATCTCACTTTTTTAGGTGCTGCTGTTAATGCTCCATTTTCCTTTCAAAAGCATTTCTTTCTTTTCTTACTCATAATTATTTGGCTTGGGAATCATGAGTGTGTGGGCTGAAAAGGAGTCATACTAAGAACTTGAATGCCACCCACTGATAAATACATATGACAAATCTCTACACAGACACTGATTCATCATAGTGAGTCTATGGTGATCATGAATTCCCTGAAATTTTAGGTTGTGGGGATGGTGGCACTTACAGACAGAAACAGGCGCTTATGGTAATGCAGTCTTATGGTGATGATGATGAATAACACATGCATAGATGGATATCCATGGTTTCTTTTATGTTTTTCCTTGGATTTTTTTCTTACTGCTATGTAGAAATCAGTTTTCTTTTGTATGAAAGTGTCTCAAATATGTATATCTGTTTAAATTACACATATCTATTTAAATAGATATGAATTATATGGGTTATTGAAGCAGCACTGTGCATTAATTTAATATGTATCCTCCTTTAGCGTATGTTTTTCATACGCTGGAATTCTTAGGATTGTGGACACAAAACTTTTTGCAGCAGGATGTAAGATTGGATGCTGAACACCAACATTTGACTCAATCACATTGCTAAATACTTGTTCTTTTTCAGCCATCAATAAATAAGTGTAAGTATTTATTATTACAAGCCTAAGACGTTATTCACTATTACAGCATAGGGACTCATCTTTAATTATACCAAATAAATCATGTTATGTTTAAATATACACTACCGTTCAAAAGTTTGGGGTCATTTCCTATTGAATCCCATGGCAAAATGACCCTAAACTTTTGATCGGTAGTGTACATCCACACAGTTTTAACAAGTGTACATTATTTACACCGGTTGGGCCAAATGACAGCAAAACAGGTCAGCAAAAAGAAAATTATACTGCACAGGAACAGTATGAATGCCTAATAAATTTCTATAAAACTTGATGTTTTAAATTACCTGATTTGATGTGGTGAAAGACATTTATTTTATATAACAGCCTCACAAAAGAACATTGCTTCTAAACTATTTTTGCTCTATTCTCTATACTGTTCAGAAAGAGACTCAGAGGCTGTTCTAGGCTTGAATATAAAGCTTCGGAGCTCTTTCACTATAACTGGCCACTGATAAACAAAAAACAGAGCTTTTCTTACCTCTTGAGGAGATGTTATTCTTTTTGTCCAAGTCACCGGTATCACATGCTGACTCTACTGTCATACTGCAGACCAACATTTTTAGAAGCTCCCGAATGACAAACGGGCATCTAATGAATTCATATTTGATATACACTACCGTTCGAAAGTTTGGGGTCACTTCCTTAATGAATCCCATGGCAAAGTGACCCCAAACTTTTGAACGGTAGTGTAGAATTTAATTTTAAAGTCTTTTTCTTTTTCCTTTTCACAGACCAGGAATACTGGAGGTTTTTCCAGTGGACAGCTGGACTTTTAAAACATGTAATTTTATGAGAAGGGTGTATTTAAAGAAAAATGCATTTAAAAATAGATTGTCATTGGCCGGATAAATGGGCCAGAAGTGTGTGTTTACTTGGACAAACAGGGTCAGTTGTAGAATATGGATTCATGATGACGTCTCACATATACCGACCTCAAAACCACAGATATGATCTTTGGATCTGCTCCAGGCCATTATTCTGCTGCTGTCAGTCAGACACAGGCAGAAGAAATGCTGATGTTTTAATGAGCGTGGTAAGAAAAAATGAAATCCAACAAATTATGAGAATTAAGCAAAAAAGTTGATGAAGTGAAAAATGAAGGAATAAGAAGTGAAAAAGGTGTTTGACGTGATTCGGTTATTTTTGTACAGCTGCATGTGGAGGAGGCACAGATAATGATGCAGGTGTTGTTTCAAACTGTTTCCCCACCAAGATTTCTTTAGGTGGAGCAGGGAGGAGGGGTAAATAGACTGAAATAGACTGTACCTATATAGTGCTTTTCTAGTAATGTTGATCACTCAAACATCCATCCATTATCCATACCACTTTGTCCAATAACCCTAACCCAGCATTAACAGGTGAGAGGCAGGTACACTCTGGACAGGTCACCAGTCCATCACAGACCACTCAAACACTACATCACATTCACCCATTCACACACACACACATACTCATATACTCATTGAGTGTGTTCTTCTTCCTCACACATTCATACATGAAACTTGACAAGGAAAGAAAGTTTAATACAACACATAACAGCAGAATACTGCTACATTTCACAAGAAATATCTGTAAAAAAAAACGATATGTCCTTGCAGAAAATTGTGTTAATCAAGAAACGCAAAATTCTAAACTTCCTCAGTAAATGTCCTGGTGCGCTGTGGCATTTAAAGGAATGACGCCATACTGAACAAAACAAACAACAGTGGAAACAAATTGAATTTTTTGCTGTAACTTGTAACATTTAATTGGATTAAATTAGTCCATGATCAATTAAGTTCACATTCAGAATCATTTCTACTCCCAGTGAAACAGATGTTTATGGGTGTTTCTCCCTGTACAACAACAACGTCTAAGTGTAAACATCACACAGACAGTAAAGCACATAACTCTCATTTATAGGGGAACAATCACAAAACTCATATTCCTGTTGAAGAAACATTTCCCATGAGCCTTTGCACACTTGGTACTATGGATCTGTTAATGTAAAGAAAAGTGTACGTCATTAGGATATGAAAGCTACGTCAAACTTTATTGGTGAACTTTAAGAGTAAAGACTAATCTCAGATGACTCTAGATATGTTCAGTTTTGAGAGGAGTTCTTGTTCCCAGGTTGCAATAAGCAAATTAAAAATCACAGATAAAACTACTGCGAAAAGCTGAAACAGAAAATTCCTTCACATTTGAAAGGTACATTTGGCTCTGTTTTTACAGACTTTTCTTAGAGTGTGGAGACTTCTGCTGAGCTGTTGCAGCAGCTTGATTGTGCCACACACACAAGCTGCAGCATATACATTGCATTTAATATAATCCATTATATTCTGTTGTTGCATCGATGCAGAATCGTCCCTGTCCGCATCATAGAAACTATTAAATTCAACACCCCTGGTTCAAAGTGTGCCAAGAAAATATCCCCCACTATTAGACCACCAGCAGCCACAACTGTTGATACAAAGAGGATGGCTCCATGTTTTCATGATGTTTCCACCAAATTCTGAGTTTACAATCTGAATGTGCAGCTGAAATGGAGACTCATCAGACCAGCAGTGTTTTTCCATCTTCTATTGGCCAGTTTTAGTGAGTCTGTTCTTCCTGTTCTGATCTGGGAGGAGTGGCCCCCTGGATGGTTTTCTGCTGTAGCCCATCAAGATTTCATGTGCTTAATGTTTGGTTATTAGGGCTGGGTACACTAACATCTTATTATCACATTAACTAATTAACTCCAAAAAATTATTTTACTGCAGTTACGAGCTTTTTCAGCGTCTGTTGCTCGCTGGCCTTGAAGATGCATACAAACAAACCACGGGTCAGTGGGGAGGAGGCGTAGAAGCTTGGGATGGTTGTCATAGCATGTCAGCATCTTGGGTGAGCCTCACTTACATGAACCAGTGTTGTGTTATAATTTCCACCGCCAGCATATCTCTGCTCTGTCCACATGCAGAATGAAAACCTGGGTCTACACATACTGTGCATGTTTCAGAACTTCTATGGAACGAGTAAACCTAAAAATTCTAAATTTTTGAAGCACAAAGCCTTTGGAAACTGACTTACAATATAGAGGTGCTGGGATCCTGTTTGTCTATTCCAGCAGGAAAATCACACCTGATTGTTCTCTATATGCTTAGAAGGAAGCAGTTTTAATATCAATGCTGAAGACTTGTTACCTTTTAAGAGATAAATCCTGACATTTTCATCCTTCTTTGTCATAATTATTTAATTTTATTACATTAATATTTAATGTGAGATTTACAAAAATATATAGACTGCTACTGTATTAGGAAATGCTAATAAAAAGCAATTATTATTAAAGTGTATTTTTCTTAAAATAATAGTACAGGTTGAACATTTTATACATATATATATATATGTATTTCTCTGTTCTGCTTTTGTCCATTATTGGTTGCGGCTAAGCTGGAGCCTACCCCATCGTTTTAGCAGGTGAGAGACAGGGTACACCCTGGACAGGTCACCAGTCCATCGCAGGACCAACACAGAAAGAGACAAACAACAATTCACACACCCACCCACTCCTAGAGAGAATTTAGAGTGACCAATTAGCCTAACATGCATGTCTTTGAACAGTAGGAGGAAACCGGAGTGCCCGGAGAGAACCTCCCCCTAGTCGACGCTCAAACCATATAAATATGTGAGATGACAACTTATATTGTTGTGCTGTTTTATTCATATGTTTTGCATGAAATATATTTTGTTTCAGTATTTTATTTCTAAAACAACTTAGAACTTAGTATTTTTCCACTCTGAGGCATGTGGGTGGGGGTCAAATGGAAAAGCAGCTAAGAGATGCAGCGGAACTAGCTAAAACTAGCCAAAACCAGCCTTGGGCTCAGAAGTGAAAGGGAAAGGTGAAAATGTTGGGCTGGGAAAGATTTTATAACTTCTTTGTTGTTGTTCAGTTGAGAAGTAATCAACACAGATGTTTATTTGAACCTGGTACTGAATGAATATTTTGTAATAAAAATTATTTTTTTTATTTGAGTTACTGTTGCCTTTCAATCATCTCAACCAGTCTGCCTGTTTCCTGTTGTCAAGTATTTTCATTTACTCACCTTATAATCTTTGTACTCACATATATAAGTCTCTAAAAACACAGACCCCATTCACAAAGTGGGCTGGGCTTTTTTCCATGATTAACCAAACCCTTGATCATAGAGGAAAATGGTCATCTATATAAATTGTATAATTTTAAAACAACGTAAACAAATCTATTTATGCAGCTCTTGTATAGAAATGACCATTTTAAAGTATTTATATAGTTTTTGAAAAGTGACTTTCAGTGTGACAAACAGATGTAACTAAGCAACGTAGTCTCATTACCTGTTTATTATATAAATAGTAGGGCCGGGCGATACTGCAAACTTTAGTATGGATCCGATAACAAGTATATCAATTGAAAGTATAGCTGATATCAATATTGATTTTTGTTTTTCAACGTAATTTATTGATTATTGATCATGATTTTGATCTTAAAATAGACTTAAAACAGTTTCTATTAAACTGAATGGCAGAACTGAGACTTTTTTTTTTGTTGTTGTTGTTTTTTGTAAACACTATAAAAGCACCAAAAATTTCTAACCACTGCACAAAGCCTTCTTCAGAACATCCCAAAGATTCACAATGGGGTTCAGGTCTGGACTCCATGACAATCCATGTGTGAAAATTGTGTGTCCTGCTCCCTGAACCACTCTTTCACATTTGAGCCTTATGGATCCTGGCATTGTCATCTTGGAATATGGCCATGCCATCAGGGAAGAAAGATCCATTGATGGAATAACTGTCACGATTGGTGGCGGAGGTGAGGACCCAAATGCAGGTGCAGGTAAAGGGTTTATTTACAAACTGCAGGACAGGGAGCCACACATGACAGGGAGTTAACCAAATAAGGATCTGACATGGAGTAACTGAAAACCCAGGACTTAAATACACAGACTGACAAATTAAACACTGGGGACATGCATGAGTAATCAAACAAGGTGCACTAATGAACAGAAACCAACACTAAACACAAAGTCAGAACCAAAACCAAAAACCATGACAATAACATGTTCATTCAGTATATTCAGGTTGTTAGCTGACCTCCTTCTTTGGACACATAATGTTGCTGAACCTAAACCTGACTGCAGCAACCCCAGATCATAGGCTTCCCCAACAGGTTTGTACAGTTGGCACTGGACATGATGGCTGCTAGGGCTGGGCGATTAATCGAATTTTAATCACAATAACGATCTGGGTTTTCAACGATCATAAAAATGAAATGGTCAGATTATTTTTGTCTTTCACAGTTTCCTCTTGTGCCGTTTTCAGTTGCAAACTAGTGCACCACTGACATTTCAGCGCCCTCGTGCAGACTCCTCCCTCAGCCCCGACGCGCTAACAAAAGGGAACTAAAGCATTTCAACCTAATTTAAACCAAATATAAACAGTGTTAACTCAAACTAACATAACTGAAATGTGTTGGTGTAGTGGGGGTTACCGCCTTTAAATGTGGGGCTGTAGGTACAGCCATCACAGGTCCCAATCCTTGAGATCCCTCAACATTGTTCATGTGGAAATGTTTTTACTTTAACTATTAAACATAGCTCTGAGTTTTGCTGTTGTTTTTCTTTGATTTGATTTCAAATCATTCAATCATTCAAGATTTCTTTCTGACCAGATTTCTCTCTGGAAGATGATGGCTCCCTGCTATCCTTCCATTGTTTAATAATGTGTTGGGCAGTTCATAAAGGGTTAAGCCGATTTTATTAGTTTCTGAAATCTCCTTTTCTTTACTTGATGCATTCCAATGATTTAGCCCTTCTTAAACATCTTTTCGACGAACATGTGATGTGTCTTTCCACACAGTTGTTTAAGAAATTAAAGCCTACTCATTGCATCAGTTGGGGTTAAATAACCTGATGTCATCTAAAAGATAATTGCCCATGCTGTAATTATCCAATAGAAGGTTCATACCTATTCTTTTTTTGGCCAGGTAGTGTCTATACACCTGCAAACGCTGCCATTTTAGTAACAGTTGAGAAATAACGGGAAGAAAATGAAATGATAAACCTTTATTGAGGTGAAACTGGAATGTGAAAACTATTACATGAGGCAATAGTGTGTAGTTTTAAAACTGTACATATAACATTTTCAGTAATTGCTTGTGCATAAGTAATTAAATAATGCAACGCTAGGGTTATAATGTATTGCACTTAGTCCAGTTTGATTAAATAAATTAAATGTAAAGCAGGGTTTAGTGTGGGATGTGGTCTAAAAGACCTGTATAATCCCAAACTGATCATGTTTTTATAGTAAAGATTTTACCTGCACACAGTCTTCAACTACCTGTGTAGCTCAGTATAAATTTAAATTACCAACATAACATAAAAACCAAGTCAGAATATATGAATGCTTATTTAGATGCATTGCAAACTGTAAAGAAAAAGCTGCTGCTGCAATCCGTATCCATAGTCTTGTCACATTCCGCATTGACTACTGTAACTCACTCCTCTTCAGTCTTTCCAATAAATCACTTCAGAAACTGCAGCTTCTCCAGAACTCTGCTGCTCATATCCTGACTCGCACCTCTTCCTTTAAACATATTTCCCCTGTACTTCAACAACTCCACTGTCTCCCAATAAAATACAGAATCAACTATAAGTTACTGGTCCTCACTTTCAAAGGTATTCACAATCTGGCCCCTCCTTATCTGTCTGGTCTCCTCCATATTGCCACTCCCTCCCGTGCTCTCAGGTCATCCTCCTCCGTTCACCTTACTGTTCCCTCTGCCCTCTACTGTTCATCTACCATGGAACTCGCTTCCATCCGAGATTCGGAACATCAACTCTCTTCCATCATTCACATCTGCATTCAAAACCCACCTGTTTAAACTGGCATACTCCCTATAACTCATGTTTACTGACTGTTTTGTGTAATTTTTATATCAATGTGTTTTATCTGCTTTTAACTTTTAGGTAATCTATATTTTTATTTATTTTTCCTTGTGTACGGCGATCTTGGATGTTGAAATTAAATTTATTATCATTATTATTATTATTATTATGATTATAAAATAATTGGAAATATTTCAATGCCGCTGGCCAACGCTGATTTGAAATGGAACACAGCTCATTGACGGTGTCATGATTCCTGGTTTATTTTCCTCAGTTTACTGTTTTGTTGTCTCATGTTCTTGGTTTTCATTCTGGGTTTTTTGTGATATTCTTGATTTTTGGTGTTTAGGGTCGTGTTTAGTTCTGTGTTGCTTATTAGTTCACCTGGTCTGATTAGCCAATTCACCTCAGCTGTGTCTTGTTAATCCTTCAGTGTATTTAAGCCACTGTTCTCAGTTCCTCTTTGCCAGTCAATTGTTTATTGTCACTGTTTGTTGCTGTTTCTGTGAGGTGTCGTCCATGCTGTAGTTTTGCCTCTAGTGTTTTTCTGTTATGAGGAGTTTAGTTTACTTTGTAAAAGAATTTTCCCTGCACCGTTCTGCATCTTCGACCTGCACTTGGGTCATCAAGTCCATGGTTCATTGACAGACAGCTGACAGCCCAAAACAGCCATGCAGCAGCGTCTACAGAAGCAGAAGCTCAACATGGTGCAAGGAGGTGAAAAAATTGAGCTGCGCGAAAGTACCTATAAGCTAACAAAGAATAAAATACAACATAAGGAATAAAAATATTTACACACAACTTGTATTGGGTTTGGAATAACATCTTGACGCGGGTTGTGGTTGTCGTCGTGACGACCGTAGTCACGTGGTTTGCAGCGAGGGAATAATAGGCAGCTTCGTGCCACTTAGTTTAAAATCTTGCTGTTCACAAGAAGTAAACTTTTTCGTTTTGTAGTGTTAAAATTATTGCAGAGAGAAATGTGTGTGTGTTTTATGTTAAATGTTTTTTGTAGCTAAATGAACATATCAGGACTTAAAGAGTTACATGGTTGTTTACACTACGTATGAAGTGAACTACATTTCAGCAGTGTTCTAAAAAAACAAGAAGAAACATGTTCCCTTTAATAATCCAGCATTGTTGTTCAAAATTAGTGTCTTTTATCATTATAATTACTTATTAGGTATATTCAAGTGTTCATTGTAACATCACATCACCAGCATGCAGGATTTATTTCCCCTTTCTCCCACTAATAATGTCTGGTTTACTGATTAGCAAAAAAGCACAAGGACACAAAAGATGAATAATAATAAAAAGGAGAAAATTAGCAGCTTTATTGCCAACAAAGGAACTCACACATAAATGTGTCAATCTTGATCCTTTGTGGGGTGGAGGAGAGCCTCATTACAGATGAGCATAACCAATTTAAATTGATAAATGTGCAGAATCTACAAGTCAATGGGTCCCCAATGTGCAGCAAGCTGATAACACTGTAGTAAGGGAATGATTCAGCCACCAAGGTAGTCTGACATAAAATGCAAGGATCTACGTGTGTTACTTCAAAAGAGTGGGGTTAAAAAAGAAAAATATACTGCGTTGACAGCACTTTGTCAATCGAAGCATATGGCAACATGAAGCTGTGTAAAATGTAAATAACCACACATTGCAATGATTGGTAAATCTCAACTCATATTTTATTCCCTGTAAACCGGGAGTGCCCATGTCCAGTCTTCGAGATCGACTATCCTGGAACTTTTAGATCCAGGATAGTCACAAATGCTGCCAAATTTAAAATCTGCAACTGTGTAAAGCTTTAGTGGCAGCGATGCTCCTACCATAATGGGTAAATCAAGCAGCACTTGCAGAGGGACTGGCATGGCATGGTTCCTCCTGGTGTGTCTCTGTGATGCCGGGCTCAAAGCATCACAGAGGTCCAAAAGCACAGCACAGGGAAGTCAGAACCGGCTCATTAGCCATTCATCATCATGAACCAGCAAGTCTTTCCTGTCTTTGAAAATACACTCACTCTTGAGTCTTCCATGTGCAACATACTCCATCAGTGCCAGATAAGCCACTGTGTATCTTCACGCATTTAGGTGCGTCCCTTTTATATCCAACCATCAGTTGATTTTCTGAATAGCTACAGGTAGGAAAATTGCCTGATTGTAGCCTAACTGATGAGCATTATTGCCCCGCTGCCATGTGATTGTAATTTTAATTATTATTAATATTGGGCATAATTTGTAAGGTACATTTTGGCAGTAGAATGTCCACCTTATTATTTAGCTGCATTAATGGAGTTCATCATATATATGTTTTGCTTCACAATGGCATAACATAATTTAGTGGTAGATATGTTTAACATACATCTCTTTTTCTGTTGTAAATCTTGATTCTTTAGGTTGTTTAAGCAAATGCATTCCCACCAATATCAAATTAAATATGCCTCTTTACTCCTTTTTGCAAATAACTTTTATAGTAAACATGTGGTGTGAAAGGTAATATTTGCTTTTGCACAAATGCCTCATATTTCCCATCATATTTTTTTATTATTCTGTGCTGTTGGTATTATAGTTTCCTGTTTCTCCAGATTTTGTGTGTATGCATGGGTCAGAATTGCCATGGAGCTAGGAACATTCTCCCGCCACGTTTTTTTTTTATAAATCCAAAAAGCTCACTAATTGGCGTGCGCCGGTATTTGTACCTATACCAGCTTCAAAAATGAGGCACCTGGACCTTGGCTGTTGAATTTTACATTTAGTGGTGCACAAAATATTTTCTATTGGTGAAAGGTCTGGACTGCAGGCAGGCCAGTTCAGCAGCCTGACTCTTTTCCCGTGAAGCCATGTTGTGATGGATGCAGGATGTGGTTCAGCATTGTATTGCTGAAATCTGCAAGGCCTTCCCTGAAAGAGACGTAGTCTGGATGGGAGCAGATGTTGCTCTAAAATCTCCATGTGCTTTTCAGCATTGATGGAGCTTCACAGATGTGGAAGCTGCCCACACCATAGGCACTAATGCAACCCCATCCCATCAGAGATGCAGCTTTTCACCTGTCCACTGATAACCAGCTGGATGCTCCTTCTCCTCTTCGACAAAATATTGTTCATGGTTTCTAAAAAGATTTTTATTCATCTGACCTAAGAACAGGTTTCCATTTTGCCTCATACCATTTTAAATGAGCTTTGATCCAAAGAAGAGAGTGGTGTTTCTGGATCGTGTTCACATGTGGCTTCTTCTTTGCATGATAGAGCTTTAACCTCCATTTGTGGATTACAGAGTGAACTGTGTTTACAGACAGTGATTTCTGGAAGTGTTCCTGAGCTCATGCAGTGATTTCCAGTAGAGAATCACGTCTGTATTTAATGCAGTACTGCCAGAGGACTTGGAGATTGTATATGTTTTGCCCTTGTCCTACATGCACAGAAATTCCTTCTGATTCTCTGAATATTTTTATATTATACACTGGTGATGGCGGGACAATCCCCAAGCATTTTCAGGCCATGTGAGAACCAAAAGTCCTTCCAGTGTGTCCTGGGTCTCCTCCTAATGGTACATGCCAGGAAAACCTGTCTAGGAGGTATTCTGACCAGCTGCATAAGTCACCTCATCTGATTTGTCTCAATGTGGAGAAGCAGCGGATCTACTCCGAGCCCCTCCCAGATGACTGAGCTTCTCCATCCTTCCCTCACTTGTGAAAAAGACCCCAATATAACTTCTTATATATAACTTCTCTCATTCCTGACCCGGAGAGGACACACCACCGTTTTCTGGTTGATGACCATGGTCTCTAATTTTGAGGTGCTGATTCTCATCCGAATCACTTCACACTTGGCTGAGAATCACTCTAGTAAGAGTTGTAGATCATGGCCTGATGATCTCCGTCAGCAGAATCACATCATCTGCAAAAAGCAGAGACGCAATCCTGACTTCACCAAACTGAACTGCACCTCAACTATGCTTGGAAATTAAGTCAATAAAAGTAATAAATAAATTGATGACAAGGGGCAGCTTTGGCGGAGTCCAACCCTAACAGGAACTAATCTAACTGCTCGCAGTGCGGACAAAGCGCTAAAAATGGTACAGGGACCAAACAACTCATACAAGGGGGTCATGTACTCGGTAGTCATGAAGCACACCTTACAGGACTCCCAGAGGGACATGGTCTAATATCTTCAAGTCCACAAAGCACATGTAGACTGGTTGGGCCCCTCCAACAACCTGAAAAGGGTGCAGAGCTGGTCCAGTGTTCAACAACCAGGATAAAAACCACACTTCTCCTCCTCAATCGAAGGTTTGACCATCCAACGGACCTTCTTCTCCAGAACCCCTGAACAGATCTTACCAGGGAAGCTGAATAATAAAATAGAAAATAGGGACCATCCCCCCGGTATACCACTCTGGAGGCACTGTCCATGATGTTCATGTGCTGTTGTAGAGGCGTGTCAGCCAAGACAGCCCCACAATATCCAGAGTCTGGGCGGATCGCATCCACCCTAGTGGCCCTGCGACCAATGAGTTTTTTAAGGAGAGCCTACTTTTGAGTCCCCAGACTTTAATTCCTCATCAAAGGATGTGTTGATTGGATGGAGGAGGTCTTTAAAGGGTTCTCTCCACTGTTGCCAATTAATCCAATTAATTGTCAAATGCTCCTCCCAATAGTTTTTTTCTATTTATTTCAATTACTTTTTCCTGCATCAGCCAAGAATGGGAACATTCCAACACCCAATGGGAAAATCCAGCTACTGGTTTCCTCACTTCCCAGAGGTTTACAGAAAGTTGTTGAAAGAAGAGGGGCTGCTACACAATGGTAAACATCACCCAGCTCCAACGTTTTTGAGATGTGCTGCTGCCATCCAATTGAAAATGAGCTAATATTTTACAATAAATGGTGAAATGTCTGTTTCAACATCCAAAATGTTGTTTATGTTTTACTAGAAATGTTTCATTACAGTCTGGTTTTTATTTACATTTACATACCATACCAGCTTTTTGTTGGGAATTGGGGATGTATAATTTCTAATCTTTGAAACATCTTTGTTCATACACAAAGCAATTCAGTTACTGCAGCATGTTTTTGTCTGTGTAATAATGTGCACCTTTCACACCAGCTACAGGTTTTACATGTCTCAGTAAAAGCTCTTGGAGCTTCATGTCCATTACATTACAGCGGCAACAATGGCAAACAACAGCATCCGATTTACAGTGAGTCATAGCAAAGTTTTGTTATGTGTGGTGGTAGGGGTTCAAGGTAAGCTAGTCCACACTTTCCACACTTTTCAAGAAATGCAGCCTTTACCTCAGGCAATAAATTTCTCATGAATTTTAAAATGCACATGATTGATAATCAGAGACAAGTGGGATGTAGTGAGATGTGATTAGTGTTCATCAGGGGATTGTGTCTGTGTGTGTGTGTGTGTGTGTGTGTGTGTACATGTGTATAGTGCATCAGCCTCCAGCTGCCCCACAGCTTACAAACTGTCTGCAGCCATCATGGAGGAAGGCCCTCATTGTGTGAAGGACAAAAGCGGCGTGTGCCACCGGTGGGAGATAACAGTGATTTATGAGGGACTGTCACTGGAGCGGCAGGTAAACATGCACTTTGGAGGTGTGTCTGCAATCTCACCGCCATTCTGTGCCCATATGAAAGGGCTGGCAGGAATGAACAGCATATTCACCTTCACAGTGGCCAGATGACATCATGCGCTACAGCACTGAAACCTCAGGGGAGCGGGGAAATCTGAACATGTGGATAGGAAGAGGCGCAATTAAGTTGTGTCGCCTAATATGAGGGACCTACTTCCAAGTGTTGCAAGGGAGTTCCCTACTGATCCATGACATTTGTTTAGAAAGTTATATAAAGAAAATTTACAAAAAGACTTTTTAAAATGCAAGAATGAGAGAAGATTAATGATGGATGTAAAACTGTAAATGGTGGTTTGCTTCCTCTGTGAGACACGTAAACAGATACCTTCAATGACAAAATACAAAATTTTAAATATCTGAAAGGTGTGACCATGGTGATGACCCATGCTCAAAATCTTGAGATCTATGACAAGAAACAGCACAGACAAGCACAAAGTCAGAAACAACAGAAGTGACTGTGTGACTGACAATGATAACATTACAGTGCTGCATTCATAAAGTATAAGCCTGCAGGATGGATTGCACAAGCTGATGATGTGCCTTCACTCAACATTTTTCTATATACTTTTGATTGTTCCCTTTCACCACACATTTGCTGTGCAGTTTGACACTCCACAAACTAATATCTTGGAGCCATACTGAGCTCATCTCGTACTGTGGAATGTGTAATAAGTTCACAGTGATTGTTGTTGTAGAGTAAAAAGATGCCTTAAGTCACTGGGTATACGGCTATCTTCTTGCTCCTGGTTTTGTAGAAAATGAGAAAAAAGTCGTGGGATTGCATCCCAGCTCTTGACAACAGCCACACAAATCACAAATAAGAAATCACTCTGTACTCTTTGAATCTGATATTTACTTTTCATCAGAGTACATGTGGCTGATGATATGACTTGGCAGCCAAGCACAAACCTAACAGTGTTGATACTGATAATGTATAATACACCAGTGGTTTTCAAGCAATGTGCCCTGATGGAAGCTTTAATGTAGCGTAGAGTTTTGTGGCACATGTTATGATTGTAAAATATTTCTGCAAAGAATTGAAATTTCATTTACTCTATCAATAATTTATAAATGCCCTATTCCCAAAATAAATGCAAATAATTAATCAAGGAAAACTCTACAACATGCAACCCCAGGATGCTGGCATAGTCTCTGAACAACAGAGATGTTCAGTATCCCAAAGATTCTGATTAATATATCTGTGTTTGGCCTAATCTTTAAACAGCAATGCAACAAAACTACCACACTGAGGAAAATGAATGCTTGCTGTGAAGTGTCATGGTCAAAGAATTAAATTAGACAAAGTAATGACTTAAGACATGATTCTTTTTAGCATTACATGGTTAAATTAATACATACTGGTTTACTTTGACAGTTATTTTGAAAAGTTGTAGTATAATGACTCCAAGAAATGCTCTCCTAAACCTAACATTAAAGAATTAACCAGACATGGTAAGAGTGTTTATTTCTGCAAAACCCCTGAATTATGTGATTCAGTCACAGTTGATTCAGTCACAAGAAACAAATGTCTCACCTGTCAAAAATTATGTGAAACAATATGGTAAATGGACTGCACTTTTCCAGTCAGCTTGACTACTCAAAGCACTTTACACTACATAACACATTCACACCCCGGTAGGGACCCCCATGCTTCCTCCCGTTGTGTCTAAGTGTCTTGCCCAAGGACACTTTGACAATTAGTGAGGGAAAGCCTGGAATTAATCCACCTACCTTCCAGTTAGATGACTGCTCCTACTCCTGAGTGACAGCCATCCAACAATACATGTATAAATAATATAAACACAATGACATGCATCACAATTGTCTTTACTTATTTTTATTATTTTTAATTTGACCTTTGGACCTTTCTAATTTTAAAGAAGGGATTGGTGTAGGTGTGTCCTCTTTTGGATTAGGAATTTTAATGTTGGAATTGTTCTCCAATGTGGAAATAACATCTTGGACACATCCTTGGTTATTGTGCTCAATGCATACTGTAACCATCTTCATCTTGCACTCTTAGCTGCTGACTGTCTCAGCAACACGTTCTCACTCCCAATGCATCAACAGTCTGTAAGTAACCCGACAGATTTACACTGAACTCCCACATAGTCTGAAATTGACCCCACGGAAAGCATTGCAGGTGTCAACAAGGTATTTGTTGTCATGGTAACGTGACGTTTTCTTCATTATATAGTTATTTGGTTCTTTTATATGGTTTTATTTTTATAATTTAGGTTTTGTATTTTCCGCTTACTTTATGAGTAAGTATGAGTAAGGAAAATGTCTGAAACTATTGTTATTATTCGTTTTAATTTCATCAGTCTATGTTACAGCAATGATCAGGCCCATTCTGACTGTAAAAGATCACTATTATTCCAACACAAACAAAGCGGCCCAAGACGATCATCCATGTCTACATACAGAATTCCAATTTTTATTTTATCGAAAACTGTAACCTTTACTATATTGCAAATAAAGTAGTTTTTTTCTAATTCAACAGTGCTCATTGTATGCGACAGTATTTCTTTATGAAATACAGCAAATTATAACACAATAACAGAAAATAGTGCATGTAGGAGTATCAGACATTTGTTGAAGTGAAGCAAATGATTATTTAAGTGTTTTTTTTTTATTTTGTTGTTGTTGTTGTTGTTTTTTTTTGTTTCTTTTCTTAGTTTTTCTTTTAGAACGACTGGGCTGGAAAGCGCGCATACACGGTGCAGATGCTCTGACCGGAAGCGTCGTGACGGTGCTGCTCTTTCGCTCCCGAACTACTGTGAAGGTAAGTTGTGTGACTATACGTCTGCTACATGTTTTATTTAATGTGATAAATTACTTGCATGGTTTAAATGTTAGGGTGAAGATTAAATCCCCACCAGTTATTCACTATTTGTCAGCACAAATGAAAAAGAGAGTCTTGAATTTAACCTTGCTGGCTTGATAGCACCGTTAGCATAAGCTAACACAATACAACATAATATCCAATTGTATCGTTGAGCATTTGCATTTAATTACGAGTTTAAAAACTGTGTGAGTAAATTGATTGTGTGAGCTCCTCTAGGTGTTGACATTTCACCTATCATTGTGGATCACTATTAAAGTTAACTGTTAGTGAGGGTTAACTCTGTGTTAAGTTGTTAATCAAGGGGCTGTCTATAAACGATTTGTTCAGCACCCATTAGTAAGTTGTTCAATGCCTTTCCTGCATTTTACTCCTTTTGTATTGTGCTGGTCTTAAAATGGCAAAAGTTTGCCAGAAAGATATATAAAATAAAATGCATCCTTATTTCTGTTCTTCTTCAAAATAAGTATAAAAAGTATGTTTCAGAGTAAAACTTCTTCTAAAACACTGTCCCTGTTTTGCAGATAGAAAAAGGTGAACATTTATTAATTTTTTCATTAAAGTTAGTAGTTATGAGACCTGAATTCATAATTTCTCTATTTTAAACCTTAAATATAAACATACTGTTTCTAGGGATGAATATCAAATAGAATAAGTAATTAATTTTATTGTTTTCTGTTAAGAGTTATTTCTGATATGCCAGTCTTTGTTTCATTGGTATTTCCACCAAAACCAACAACACAAAGGCACTTTTAAGAGCCACTTTGTCTTGTTACCACGTCTTTGCTGTGAGTTAACATGAGTGTACCTGTCAGTCTGTTTCTTACTTGTGTGTGTGTGTTTAATTGCCTCTATTTGTCTTATTTGTTCATCTCTTTGTGAGTCTGTCTGTGTGTCTGATCATTTGTCACCATGAGTGATTCAGAAGATCCACTTAGGAGGCTGGATGACCTGGTTGATCAGTATGAGCTTCATGATCCTCTCTACAGTCTTGGGGACTTAACTGGTGAGGTGGAGGAAGGGGCGGCGGCAGTATCAGCACCACCTGAACCAAGTGTGAGGTGGAGAAAGAGAGCCAGCGATTGGAAAGTGCTCTCTCTGAGGCCAATCAAGCAGGAATCAGTCAAATCAGGGTCAGTATTTTTTTCAATCAAGATATTTTGATTATGTTATTTGATTTAATTTTAATGTTATGTATGGAGAAATTAGTTTTTTCTTTCAAATACAGCTGTTCACGGTCACATGACTGATCCTCCTTTCAGCGCTCCTCACAGTACATGTGAGGTGGGCTTTGCCCCAGAAACTGTTGGTATGTACTTCAGTGTCTCTCCAATAGCCCAAAGCACAACATTCATTTATACTCATGTATGTGTAAAGTATCTGACACTGAATTAGAATTTAAATGTTATGTTTTTTTTTATATACACATTTGCCATAATAATGGACAACATAACTCTTAATCCTTTCACTGCCACATACAGTACACTTTTAGTATCGTTTTACTATTTTAACAGAATGTTTTCTACGAGATCTTCAGCACTCACTGAATGATGCTGGTGATGGGCAGAAAACATCAAGACCACCTATTCAGTCTTCCTCCAACTGGAGCACACGAAAAAGTGTCTTCTTAGAGAGCTGGAGGGCAGAGAGACCCCGTCTTGTAAACACCGTGGTTTCTCAAGAATATGTGGCCGCACACACCTGCCAGCAGTGTGGGATCACTCCAGCTTATTGCTGGCCCTTCTTCTGTGCTGAACGTGACGTTGGCATGCACACCAGACACGTCCTTCATAACAGAGAAGCAATGACAGCCGGATTCTTTCAGCCATTACCGCCAACAACTGTTGTTGTGGATAAGGCTCTTTCCCACTGTGGTAAGTTGTGGCTTGCGAGTCTACAACATACTCCACAGTACACATAATGTAATTCTCATTTTCTAACTCATTCAGCTCATTAGTTGTAGTATTTAAACAGTTGCTTTTTATCTCTATTGCGTGATCTTGAATTTATATAGATACTCACAAATACAAACAGAACTGAAAATGTCCCAAATAACAGGGTACACGCGGTATATGAAACAAAAAGAAACCAAAAATGCTGCTTTTAACCAAAATGTCACCTCACCTCAAACAGGGAACCTCAAACTCAGAACGTAAATAGACTTTATTAGTACGAATGTAACACTCACTGTGAAATTCCTTAGCACAACACAAGACACAAAATCACTCCCAAAAAGCAAACTGTCCCACTGTCCAGTTGCTGGCAAACTGTGTCCCACAGTCGCCTCGATTTCTGTTGCAGGTGCAGGTTTAAAGACGGACGTCCTGGGGGATTAGTCGGCCTTCCTGGAACCAAATCGTCTGTGGGCCAATCTGGCGTAGAGGAGGCAGGATCCATTTGTCAATCTTAAACTTGACCGGCTGCAGCACTTTGGCTAATCAGTTCCTCATTAGTCTCTTGGGCTGAAGAGCTAAATTTAATTTTCTCTTATAAAACGTAATTCTCTTAAACTGGTTCCAGAAATCTTTTGTCTCATTGCATTGTTATATTTCCCATGATAGTAATTCACATGTATAATCCTTTTCAGAGCGCCTCGCACCGCCGGAGATGCCTGACAAAATTTGCGGTTGTCCATCAGGGTCACTGAGGGTCCAACCAGGAAAGGCTGTTGCTGTGGTCACAATGAATGGTAAAGATGTGAAGAACTTTGATTCTGTCCCATTTGAAAAGAAGCTTAAAACAAATCTATCCCTACACGTTTTGTATCTGTTTTATTGTCCAGCATCCTTGGGCTTCTTGATAGTCAATATATAAATTGAAGTTATTATTTATTACATTATTATTTTTTATTATTAAATGTATTTTTACATTTACCTAAAGAACTATTAAGTAATGTATGCCATATTATGCATAAAATAACTAACCTTATTAAGTGTCTAAGGTTTACATTACAGTGGATGTTTTTCTTTTATTTTTCTCAGACTGAACAACCTAATTAACAATAACTACTGGCCTGCTTCTCTTCACTCCGCCACAATATATTAGACAAATGTCTTTTATTCATTTGAAGAAATGAAGATGGCGGCACCAGGACTGTCCTGCCTGGCATTTTTAAGAATGCTTGATCGACGACTGTCCGCTTTGGCCGTGTGAGCATTGAAGTTATTTATCTTGCAGCATTGCTCATCTCTTGATATTGCGGGTTGAAGCACTGATTTACACATTATTAGAAGTTGTTTTCCTTGTTTTGAAATAGACTGGGAAGGTATCAGCAGACAGCTTCCAGATGGACATCTGTGAAAAGGAGCTCTTTACCTGTCCTGCATGCACCCCAAATATGCTTGCGGTATCAGTGGATGGAAACCGCAAGCATTACCGTTTCAAGAATGCAGATAGGTACTCCAAAATGTGTATAATATCATGTGTGTTTGTAGTAATCAGAAAACATGATCTTTGTCTTTGATGTTCACCCAGTTACCTTAGACTGTAAGATATTGTAAACTGCTGTGTGTCATGGTCCACGCATTCACACACCTCCTCCTTCCGCCTGACAATATTTGGAGGATCACTGCCATTAGGTTGGCGCAGCTGAACGACATTGGGCTGATTACCCCTCTCGTATAAGAACCCCAGACGTATCTTCAGTCTTCGCTGGATTGTACTACAACCTGTGGTAACCACCCACGAACTAAGTCTTGTCGCAATATCGTTACTTGTTGTTTACTCACCTGTGTTCTCTCTCCCCAAGAACCCGACCCGAAGAACCACGGTCTCGAAGAGTCCTGTCTGCCCGCTCCAGCCCGTCCTTCAACGATCACTTCACCATTGCCACTGTTTGTCATAGTAAATCATTCACTTTACTCTCCGTGCTCTCGTTTACTTGGATCCACAACACCAGCCATGACAGAACAATCCAGCCAACAAATGGATCCATCGAAACAAGCCGCGGCAGACGCCGGAAAATCAGACCCCAACAGCGAATTCTTTTTTGCCGTATCTTCACAAGGACAACTACTTGGCCAACACTCTCAGGTACTCAGATCCCTCGGAGACAGCCAGAATGCATTACAATCCCAGCTACATGATGTCACCAGCAAAATGACTGCCATATTTGATAGTTTGTCTCAGCTCTCTACTCCATCTCCGCCCATTCCCGTCCGAGAGGTTCACATTCCGGATCCCAGACCCTTCACCGGAGATCTGGGGAAGTGCCGGGGTTTTCTCCTCCAGTGTTCGCTGATCTTTGATCAAAAACCAAGCACCTACGCATCGGACAGATCGAAGGTATCTTTCATTATAGGTCTTCTGACTTCCAGAGCTCTTACGTGGGTGGAAGCATTTCTGGAAACCACGCCCCTACACTGTTTAACTTACCGGTCCTTCTGTCACATCCGCCGGCTTGTGGCCGGGTTCTGTGTAAATGCAAAGCCACCTGTGGGATTGCAACTTGGCAACTTGGCTGTGGACCTGAGAGGCCTCCCTGCTCTTCTGACTCCCTGTGTGGTTGCAACTCTGCGATTGGCTGTGGACCAGGGAGGCTGCCCTGCTCTTCTGACTCCCTGATTGGACGACTGCCCTCCAGACAAG
>JBAGKP010000014.1:25944175-25962464 GCA_037177255.1 Melanotaenia maccullochi | reverse complement strand
AGTTTTTTGAAGCAATTATTCAAACAGGCATATTCAGATTCAAATTGAATGATTCAAATTCAAATTTAAAGAATTCAGATTCGCTCCCCAGTGGCACAAACCTTATCCCATAAATAACGGCTAAACACCATTCATTGGAAACACCTGCTAATCACAATTGCACTTTGTTGAAATTTGACAAATATCGCTTTTATTTTGTGAAAAACTATTTTGGAAACGCAGCTATTGAGACGAGTCGCGTTATGCTATACATTCTACTGTTGAGTCTGATTTAGAGTCCATGCATAAACTCTCTGCACCTTGGGTTTTAGCTCCGCCTCTTCCATGACAAAAGTACATGAGCAATGCGATCAGCTCACACATACACATTTTCAAACACTCATTTATACTGCTATGAGCTCATGCATACGCATGTTTAAGCTCTCACATATAGTTATCACTGATTAAAAAGAGTATAGTCTCTCTTGTATGTATGTGTCATGGAGTCAGGTCTTTTATTCCAGCAACTATTGCCCTTTAGTGGTTGTTTCGGGTATTTTATTTTTTAGCCTGAGTAAAACAGGAAGTGAGGTCACTTCCTCCAGGCCATTACATCCATGCCTTTACAAGTTAATAAGGGGCATCGTCTGTAAGATACATTGTTTGTTATCATTGAAACAACATGTTTTTTGCAGTTTAAATCATACGTGGAAAAGATGTATAACCTATGCTAGTTATAGCTGATTAATGCACATGCCATGTATTATTGTTTCTTCATACATCAACACGTTTTGAGTTGATACTTTATTTGAAGATTTAATCAGAGAAATATGTTGTGTACTAATGAAACATGTCATTTTGTTCTTGTCAACAGTTTTACACTTATCTTGATTAAACCCAACTCAACACATCGGACTGTTCCTTGGAGTTTGATTAGGAGAGTGTTTAGCTGCCTGTATAGCTAAGTCTACGTTCATGGGAACAACATTTAGCGAAGACAGAACAGTTTGCGATTTTAGTGTGAATTTTCATTACTTTCATTAGTATGAGAGATGTTGTTTGTGTGCGAATGTGTGAGTATAAGCATGATTTTAGAGGTGTGTGTAAGAGTTTAAAAGGGATTTTGTCCTATATGGCACCTCATAAGTATGAGTTTGCTCTCTGTGCTAGTGTGAGCTTAGACTAGGTAATATGTGCTTTCTCATACTGTAATATTGTCCTTCAGTTGTTGGTGAACCCATGGTGCATGCAAATTGTCCTTATTATGGTCTAGAAAAGCAGTACTACTGATCATAAATATAGAGCACTCCACAGACGAGTAGGGTAAAGTTGAATGGCTCATATCGCTTTCTAATATCAGCTGTAATATCAAGTTGTAAAGATTGGGCTAAAAAGTGAACTGTTGTACTAAAAGTCTGTGGTCTATTGACTAAAGCATGTAACTGAAACTTTATCAAGTTTTCAAAAAATTGTATCATCTTTAAAAATAATTTTATATTTTCTTAAATTATGCTCCTTTTTTGCAACAAAATACAAGTAATCTACTAGATTTCTGCCAGGAAAACACGATTTAAATTAAATATTTTATATTTTTAAGTACCTTTTTGAGCATATGTTAGATTGTTTTGCACCTTTGTGTTATGCTTAGGGAAAGTAAACAGCAAAAGAGTGATAGTAATAAATATGGAAATGAATTTGAAATACCCTGGAATTTTCTTTTTTTTTTCTTTGCAACATGTTAATAATAACCTTAACAACTCGTTTTATTCATTCCAGCTGGTCCAGCTGGCAGGGCAAATGTTAATAAGAGAAGGAGTTCCATGGAGAACATCCAAGTTTTTCCCATTTTAGTGCTTCACTATGTACTTCATTATTTTGCAGAAGTAGCATCCCAGATTGACAGAGGTTGAGGTCTTTGCTAAATATTTTGTATGCATGAGGTTTGTGGTAATCAGAGTAGAAAACTTGCAGGACGTAACTGTCCACACAACTACACAAATCCCTCTTCCAGTTTTCTGATGTAGAACAAACCAGTCTCAAGGCACTAAAATGTGCTCTTTACAAATCTAAAATGTCCTACTTTTACACAATAAAATAAGAAGAAAATAAGAAGAACTTTTATTCAAAAATCTTCTATGACAAGATGAAAGTTTTTCTGACAGTGACAGTGAATAGCAAACCAAATCTAAATACATGAAATAAGAGCTCTCCAATGACATTTTCAAATATTAGAGGCTCCATTTGTGAGATGGTAACTTACATTTTGTTTTAATTAGACATTTTAGAATTAAATATATGAAGTTCTGTACATAAAACATGTTGACTAGAATTCATATGTGTATGTAGAAAGTAAATGACTAGAAGGAAAATGTTAAGAAACTGATTTGTTTGGTTGTTTTGTCTTGATGTTTACTCCACACAGGATTGCAAATGTGAAGTGTGAGTACTAATGAGGCAATAAGGCTCTGCATAAGAGGAGTCTGTGTATGGTTAGTCTTAAATAAGAGGTTAAAATCCAGCTTTTGTGTAAGTATAACAGCAAGGAAGGCCATGTCAAATCATTCACCTTCAAGTCAAAGCACAACTCTATTCTTTGACCATACCACATACAACATTAAGCTTTACTGAAAAACTTAAAACCAGGATTGTTAGGTCCTCAAAGACTATAATTATATTGGGATGACATGCTCTTTATTTAGAGTTTCTCTGTTTTCAGTAGGTTTGACACCAACTTTGCAAAATGAAAAGATCTGAGATGACAAGTTGTTGGCTTGCGTTTAACTTAAAACAACAATTTTAGGTGCTTAAACTGGAAGGATGTGAATCGTTTGATACAGAGATTTGACTTCACAGTCATAATAAAATAGTAAGATTCATGCCAGAAAGAGCAACAAAATATGCAGACATAAGTATACTGTATTCTAAAAATACAGTACAATGTTGTGAAAACGTGTCAAGCCACCCTTTATTACCTGATAATTTCCAGGAGCCATCCTCATCATTCAAAGCCCTTGTTCTCCAGGTTTCTGAAGACTGTTCTTTTCTATGGGCTTGTCAATTTTTTTCCCCCTTCACATTTATGTCCAGTCTTTTTACTTAAGCATTTACAGCAATTTGGTCCTATGAGGACCGCAATCCAGCAGGTTTGCCACGTATGCCTGTTCCAACACTCCTGACTTAAATTAATGAGTCATTGTGCAAGAATTGATAGGCTGTTAGATCCATTTAATTTGATAGTGTGAGAAGAAGGAATACAGTGAAAACCTGCTGGATTGAGGCCCTCGTAGGACCAAATTGAGTAGCCCTGATTTACAGAATAATAATTTGTTTCTGTTGTTTTTGCTTTAAACCACTTAGCACTGACCTATGAACCATTCTAGCATGAAAAAAGTATATCTTTAGGCACTAAGCGCATAGTTTGTCAAATTTAATTTGTTCTGTCTATGAAAAATGTCAAAATTGATTTTTAGGCACAGATGAAAAAAGAAGTTTTAGC
Source organism: Melanotaenia maccullochi (assembly GCA_037177255.1). Classification (NCBI taxonomy): domain Eukaryota; kingdom Metazoa; phylum Chordata; class Actinopteri; order Atheriniformes; family Melanotaeniidae; genus Melanotaenia; species Melanotaenia maccullochi. The sequence continues at coordinate 25,958,989 of JBAGKP010000014.1, read as the reverse complement.
AACAGCAAGATGACTTCTAAAGAGTTAGTAGCTGGATTGTAACACTGTGCAGTCTAGCCTTCAAAACTTTGATAAAACCAGACAAGTGGAGGATACATTAAGATGATGGATTTCTACAGCAGACGAACAATATGTGTGTGTTGTCCTGAAAGAAATTCTGAAAAGGATAAATGATTTGTAATATAACATTTTTTGAAGACTATATTATGTTTTTTTTTTTTTTAAATAATGTTACAAAATGTAGAAAATGGCTCTTTGTCATACACTGTGTTGTGGAAATTGTCAACTGGGCTTGATCTATGGCTTTATGCAGTGGGAAAGGAACATACATGCTTATTTTCTGAGGTATATTTAATAAGGATGGACAATTAAAAAAATGTTTATGTCAATACAATACCATTCATTTATAGTACTTTTTCAACTATACCAATATCAACACTTTTTGCTCCTTAGAGGAAAATTCAGGTCTTGTGAGATTGTTGCTATCGTGGTTGCTATGGATGCTGCTAGGACCATGGCACTTTCTAATCCTGTTATTTGCTGTCTGCTGTTAATGGGCTGCGTTCCATTTAAAAATTCCATTGGCCAGCAGTATTAGGAGTTTTATAGGCTTTTTCGACATACATTTCCATGTTAATGTTATGAATACAGGGGGATTTTCTCCTTTCTTTTTTTTTTTTTTTGTTCAGAGTCTGCATTGGGATGCAAAAAAAGCACTTCAATATTCGGGGATGGTTTTTAATGTTATGATGGTGACTTGAATTCACTCTTACCTACACAGATAGTTAAAAACTGAGTGTGCAGGTAATATCTTGAACTATTACTATAAAAACATGATCAAATTGGGGCCATAGACATCTTTGTAGACAACATCTGTCAATAAATCCTGCTTTACTATCATTTATTTAATCAAACTGAATTTTACATTGGATTAAAACCCCAGCGGTGGATTATTTCATTACTTAACAACAGCTGGTGTATCCCCCCAAACAAAATTCTCCCCAGCTTGTTCTTGCCAGATTTGAAACATCTCTCCATCCTGTGCCGACCAATCTATCTCCCCCCAGAAATTTACAGCCATCATCGTGACTGCCATTACCATTTGACACCACAGCAATACAACACTATCAGACCTACGTGATGTGCTGTGTCGCCACCAGACCAAACACCCGGACACTGCCCTTATCATAGCGTGGGATTTTAACAAGACTAACCTTAAAATGGCGAGTTTTTATCAACATGTCGTATGCTACCAAAGGGAATAACATCTCTGGCCACTGTTACACACAATTCAAAGAGGGCAACAAAGCAGTGTCTCCTCTCGAAAACCACACCGTCATTTTTTCTCATGTCAAAGGACAATAAAAGGATGGCACAGGAGGGGGTCTCCACAAGGCAGGTGAGGCGCTGGAATGACCAGTCGGAGGCTATGTTCGATGTTGACTGAGACATGTTCCAGTCGAGTTTGGGGGATGTCAGCAAATTTACGGATGTGATAACAGACTTCATTGCTAACCTGGTAGATGATATTCCCATGATGACTGTCCGAGTTTTCCCTGACCAGAAGCCATGAGTGGGCAAATCTATCTGCAAAGCACTGAGGGAGTGTGCTGCCACCTACAACGTGGGACTTCTCACCGGCAAGATGGAGGAATACAAAGACGTTATACAGACTGCAATGCATGGGAAAGGATGCTAAGCAGCGGCACAGAGACAGTTGGTCACAGTTTTTTCACAGTTCATCATGACTCCAGGAGCCAGTGGCAGGGACTGCAAACTATAATGGATTACAGGAGGAAAGCCCCCACTCTGGTGAGTGCAGATGCCACTCTGAGGACCCGAGTAGTATAATGCAAGGTTTGAGCCTGGCGCTAGCTCTACTGGCGTTAACATGCTAACTGTTGCAGCCATCGGGAACCTGCTGGAGTGGCACTCATCCTGACAGAACATGATGTGAGGAGAACAATGAGGAGAGTGAGCTGCAGGAAGGCAACAGGACATGATGGCATTCCTGGTTGGGTACATAAGTCCTGTGCTGACCTGCTAGCTCAAGCCTTCCCAACAGTGTTCAACTTTTCTCTGATCCAGTCAGTGGTCCCGGCGTGCTTTAAAAGAGCCATCATCATCCCTGTGTCAAAGAATGCCTCTCCAGCCAGCCTATAATGACTATCGCCCTCTGGACCCACTTCAGTTCACTTACCGGCCAAACAGATCAACAGACGACACTATTTTCTAGGTACTGCACACCACTTTCACCCACCTGGACAAGTGCACAGGGGATAATGTAAGGATGCCATTCTTTGACTTTAGTTCAATGCAATTGTTCCCACCATGCTCCACTCCAAGCTGCTCCGCCTGGGACTGAACTCCACCCTGTGTGCCTGATCCTGGACTTCCTGTCAAAAAGAACTCAGGGGGTGTGGGTGGGCAGGAACACCTCCAGCCCCCAAACCCTCAAAGCCGGATCACCACAGGGCTATGTCCTCAGCCCTCTGCTCTTCTCCCTGTACACTCATGACTTTGTAGCCATGGACCGTTCCAACACCATAGTGAAGTTCGCAACACTGTGGTGGTTTGTTGCATCAACAACAATGTTGAGTGAGTGTATTCAGGGGTATTCAGGGGAGTGATGCCATGCTAACAACCTCCTGCTAAATGTAGACAAAATTAAGGAGGTGATTATCAACTATGAGAGGAATCAGCAGAGGAACTACACGCCTCTGAGGATTAATGGGCCTCTGGTGGAGGTGGTGTGCAGTTTCAAGTTCCTGTGATTACTGAGAATATAAACTGGACTCTGTACATAGTTGTCTGAGGTGAAAAAGGTGCTGCTTACCTTCTTCACCTGGCTGTCTGACAATGTTCAGAGTCTCTCTGAAAATAATGAGGATGTTCTTCACTGGAGTGGTGGAAAGTTCTGACTGGTAACATCACACAGTGGTACAGGAACAGTACTGGTCATGACCGGAGGGCCCTGCAGAAGGTTCTGAGGTCAGCAGAAGGTCTGGCCGGCGCCTAATACTCATTAAGGTGAACACAAAGACTAAGGAGGAGCTTCTTCCCTCAGGCTGTAGTGACACTGGCCAGTGTTGTCAGGACTGTAGCATGGATGAGACGTAGACCCAAATGCAGACAGATGATGAGGCAGAAGGCAGGCCGGTGAAGGAACAAGGTTTTAATAACACACACACACACACACACACACACACACACACACACACACAAAAAACTAACCTTACAAAAACAAAACATGATGTAGTAGACTGTGACATGACCTGAACCAAGACATGACATGACGTGAAGATTCCATTTCAAGTTGTCATTTCATGTAAACCAAGGTGTAAATATACACACACAAACAGATGGATTAACAGGGAACAGGTGCACTAATAGCAGGAAGCAGAAAGCAAAACAGAATGCACAAAGAAAAGAACTACAGACTAAGACAAAAAAGAACATAACATGACAAAATTACCAAACCAAAACAAACGGATCATGACAGTACCTCCAGGTTTGGGGGTACTGTAATAACTCTTCAGTGCAGATTGATAATAGAGGACATTAACCCACTAAATAAAAGGAATTGATCCAAAATCTAAAAGATGATGCCCAAACCATTGACCCTGTCGGACATCATTCAATAGTGGTGACCTGTCATTAAACCAAAGCGGGAAGTAAGACAGTGAGGACCACCAAATTCAACTCCTGTTCTTGAAGGCTGTCCTGACATTTCTGTCACCCCAGTTACAGAAGATGTACTTGCCGCCATGCTTTCCATACGTGCTGTACGAAAAATGGACAATAGGTCAAGAATGTACAACAAAAAGCAATACTGTTTGCACTGTAAGGAGGGATTCATAAAATGGCAAGGCATTTGGAGTAGGCTCATCACAGCAAACCAAGGACAGCCTGGCTATGACAAGCTATTCAAGGCGTGTCTCTTACTTTCATCACTGCTGGAAAGCATCAAAGCAATCCCAATGGATGATAGGCTGTGGGTCAACAAAAAAGTCATCAAAGGGAAGAGCATCCCCAAAAACCGAAGTGCTGGGGTGACAACGTGTTTGTCTTCTTCTTGACAGACAACAATGGTCTCACCTATTACTTTGAGCTGTACACTGGTCCAATCTTGCCAATGGATGAGATGCCAGACATTGGGCAAGTGGCAACATTGTTTTACAATTTGCAACCAGTCCCACAAGCTGTGTTTTGATAAATGGTTTACCTGTGTAGATTTCCAAGTAACTATTGAGAAGAGAAATATCTGCCAAATTTGCCTGGCAGGGTGCAGCTTCTCTGCACATCTGGCAATGAAAAAGAATGGCAGGCCTTTAAAGAAAAAGAAACCAAACATGACAGAGTCCAGCTCAGGGCAGTGAAATGTTATGATTATCGTGCTGTCACACTCCCCTCAACTAACCCCACAGTATCTGCGCAAAGATGGGACAACAAACAAAACTAAGCAGTGGAGGTTACTTGCCCAAGTGTCGTCCAGACCTACAACTAAAGCATGGGAGGAGTGGATCTAGGAGTAATATAAAATCAGCCAGAGCTGCGTTGTGCCTTTCTTCTTCACTTATTTATTTATTTACAGTTGATGGCACTGCTTTTGGGATGACAGTTTTGGTCCAAGTTTAATTATAACATTTCATGGTTTCAGTTGCAACAGATTTGATCAAAATCACTTCAAAAAGATAACCTGTGGCACAAATTTATTCTGAACATTCAAATAATCTTCTCAATCAGCTTTATGGCGTACACACCTGGAAGTCTACTGTTACAATCCGACTCTGCTAGGGAATGTGAGGTGTAACAATGATAACTGCAGACAAGTGTAAAAATGGAAGCTATTAGAATTTATTGTTTCAAGTGGTTATGAGGTACAAACAAATGGTGGTAATGTGCAAATGTTGTAGTTAGTGAAGCTGCTTAAAGTTTGAGTGAAACTAAAGACTGGCCTACTAATCTTGATCGAGATTAGTAGGCCAACTCTGTGTGCTATACAAGTATGAAACATTCACCAATTACATAAACTGCACCAGGTTACTAAAATTATACTATTCATTATGTTTACATCAGATACAAATCGAAGCACACAGTCACAGCTACCAAAGTTCAGCAAGCCAAGCAAGACTGTGCCCAAACAGTTGCCACAGATGCAGCTTGTTTATATCTCCCACAGTGTGGCTGCAACGTTGACGATTGGCCAGACAATTATCTAATCAGCTGACAGGAGGTGAAGGTGGAGCCAATCCTCAGCAGGCAGGAAGCAAGGGTGTGGTGAGAAGGGCCAATCCCCGGTGGGTGATAGCACACAGGGATTTCCATGCAAAATAAGAGACTTCATTAGGCAAAAGAACAGGCAGCTGTAACATCTACATCAGTTGTGCATTGACATGCCCCTATCATAACATCCTTCCCTCCAACATAAAGCTCATAGACATCCAGCACAACTAAAGTATTCTCTGCAAAAAGGTCTTTCCTTATCATCTGCAATCTGTCGCATGCAATCAGCCATTCGATCCTTCACAACATTCAGGTGAAGGAAAATATTACTTCACAACATTCAACTTTCAAGTGAGGAAAACATAACTTAGGTTCATACTGTCTACAAAGCAATAAAGGACAAAAATGTAAAAATTGCCATGTATCTATTTTTTTTTTGCCTTTAAAGCTTTTCTTTTCTGATTGGAGTTATGGTTATTCCTAAATCAATTATATGTTCATTATGATCAGATTCAGTCTTCTAAACACAATTAGTCCTGACCTTTGAACTCTAGGGAAAGACCTTCAAACTTGGTACACATGTAGGAGAAGTATGTCTTGATGACATGCTGTAAATATGGTTGCTCAAACTATCTTGAGTTATAGCAGAAACGGCGAAGGTCATCAGTTTTGTGCTACTTTAATCACGTTTGTGATACTTTGGATATATATTAGGGAGTTTTACTGTGCAAGTGTACCAAATTTGAAGTGTCTGAGTCTTTTCTGGCCTAGTGAAGCCATCTTTTAACTCAAAGATCTAGATCAAATTTTCCCAGAGTAACAGCAACAAAGCGTTTTCTTGACCACTGCAGTCATTCCTGTAGGCCTAAGAGTCAAACCAGAGAAGTGGAGAATATTGTGGTGCCCTTGTAGTAGAGCACCCTTAATTAATGACCCATTAAGAGGAGCCGTGTCCCTGAAACTGTCTGCAGCAATCATTTTTTTGAAAGATGATGGAGGGGAAAAGTAATGTAGAGCGATTCCAAAGAAGATTGAATTTGTTGAGACAGCACCACAGCAAATGTGAAGAAAAGTTTTTGACGACAACTTTAGCAAAGCTAAGAAATAAATAGATTTTGTATTTTAAAGTGAAAGAAAGGGAAAAGTGACCTTTACATAAATAAACAGGTAATTAATAAATTTTACAAATTTGACACAGGTGACGCAGCATTGGCATCTTGGTGGTGGGTGTGTTGCTGTGGGTGTGTGTGTCACGAAATTTAAAAAAATTAACCAACTCACTGGTGTTTAGAATGAATGGATGAGGAAGTGGGGTGAGCTCGGTGGTGGTCACATTTTCTGTTCACCGCGTATGGCATAATTTATAGTAAGTCTGTTTCAGTTAGAACATTGTTAATCAATTGGATTTGCTTTTTGGAACTATGCATGGAAAGAATAAACGCATCGCTGCTGGCTCAGAAGTGCTTTGGAATACTTTGGAACATGCCCAAGTTTAGCCCACAACGGCCCTCAGATAAGTTACCGTTTTTGACGCAACAAATAGTATTTTGTTTCCATTTAGAAAGAAATGATTTCCTTTTTTTTCCTGGTGGGGGTGTCTTCGTCTCCAGTGGAACATCATGCCTATCTGTACAATACAGTTTGAAGATGTCTTAAGAAAAGCATTAAACTTTACAATATATTTAAAAAAAAAATCATTCTGTTCTATTTTCTAATATTGTTTAACAATTAAACTAAGGAAATTTAAGATTACAAAGGATAACCTTTAGATAAAGTTGTGATTAATTGATGTGGATCCAAAATATGAATAAATTTAGGGTTTGAAACAATTAGGACTGCATTTAAAGCAGAATGGCTGTGGCTCAGCTCGCAGAGTGGTCTTCTAACCACTGTCTGGACACCAGAATGTGTTAATGACTCTCATATACCAAACATGAAAAACCAGCACCAAAGACCCAGTTTGGTCTTCAGACATAAAGATTAAATTAAACTGCACATCAGCAAACTGCAGAGATCACTTCCAAATGTTGCTCATACAATCTGTGTCTGAGTAAAAACTTACCTCGCCAGTTCAGAAGGCTGTAAATAATTCCCTGCCCAAATTTCCCTGAGGACTCTCCAAAGGGATTAAAAAAGTATTTCTATTTCTATTCTAAATGTAGTTACAAATGGACGAAAACCAAACAAATGTTAACATTACAGAGTAAACATAGCAGTGCATTTTGCATTTTTCTCTAATCCCATATGTGGTCCCAAAGAGGTCCTGATTATCAGGTGCTCATCACGACCATGTCAGTGTGAAGGGGTCGCACGATTTGCAGAAATAAGAATGAAAAAATGTCAAGTGACTGTGTCTGGCAGTTAGCCATTTTCTTCTGTCACTGCCTTCCTGTGCATTGTTTTGCTATGTTGAACAACCTGTCAGTGAGCACTTTCTACAGTAATAAGAATTGGCTGGCGAACTCTGATGATGGTGACAAAAAACATGAGAGACAGATGTTTCCCATAATTCCAGATGTGCATAACAACCCATTTTTAGCTTGGTGTACAAGAGGTCTTAAGTTCTTTGCAGAATTCAGAGATGGTTAAAATGTGCCAGGGTTTCTCATACATGCAAATGATCGTGACTGCCACTGCAAAAGCTGCCATGCCTATAAAATTATGATTTTTTTAGATGTTACAAAAGTAAATTATATTGTATGAATGGATCCATATGAACATAAAGTCTATTTTCGCACTGTGACGGCCGCCTAGGCAGCCACACAGATTGAGCCCAGTCTGGTAACCTTTTTTCTTCATTTCAGTTAATTCAATAAATACTTAACATTTCTTTTATATTTCACACTTGTATTGGTGGGTTTGGCTGGGGTGGTTAACTAATTGGCTGGGGTGGTTAACTAATTGGGTGCACAGTTTTAGTCGACTCATTCTTGTCACCTTGTTAATTTGGTTTACTTTCAGTTAAAATGTATTTTCTTTGAGTTACCAGTTCCTGGGGAAGTTGTTGTGTGTGGGAGGCTTGCTAAGAGTCCCAGATGAGGTGGATCTCCCTGATGAGGCTGCAGCCTAATTGGACTCATCCATTGCACAAGAGAATAGTGGGAGAGGTGTTTAGGTTTTCTATTTTTGTATTACTTTGTTATTCTTTATGTAGAATTATGATTATTTAGATTTATTTCCTTATTGAGTTAAGAGTGTAAACTGTTTAGGCTCTGTTATGAATTAGTTAAGTTTATTAAGTTAGTTGGAGTTGTTTTATGTTTTCCCTCTTGTGTCAATAAGGTCTGATCAGCCAGTGTATATGGTTTCCCTTGTGAGTCAGTTTGTAGGTCAGTTAGTTTTCAGTTCCTTATGTTGACGTTCTGTTTATTTGACCTCTTTTATGGAACCGGAAAGTTTACTTTGGAATCTGTATTTTTGTTGTTTTTGGTAGAATTAAATGTCTAAAGACTTTTTCTTAAAAAAATCTCCTATGCTCTTTTTATCCTTGGCCTCGGTCCCTCACGTGCACATTTACGGACCATAAAAAGAGTGTAAAATTGTATTAAGGAAATGTGCTCTGCTAATAACTTGTTAATAACTAATGTTGAAAAACTACTCCTCTTAACTTCCTGTCCGGTTCTACAACTGAGGCGGTTATTTATCAGAATCAGATGTACTTTATTAATCCCAGGCTGCAGTGTTACAGCAGTATTAAAAATTACAGAGATGGAGAAAAAAGTTAAATTAAACTGTAAGAAGCAAAAATTCTATATACAGGACACACTTAACAGATATCCAGATGTAAAAGGAAAAAGAAATAAATAAATGTAAAACTACAAATAAAAAGTACTATTTACAAAATTCTATTTATACAATTCATGGATATTGTAATTATCCAAGTAAAAATATAAATAACGAGACAATATGGGCAACAATGTCAAAAACAGAATTACGATGGTGTATGAAGATAAAACAAAAAACAAAAGAAAAAAAACCCTGTGAAATCAAGTGCTGCAAACTGTACCATTTGATAAGGCTACACTGCATGTTTGTCTTAAATAACACAGCTTTGCCTTGAATTAATAATGTATAAAAGTTCTAAGTTGGGGTGAGGGGCAAAATCCTCCCCCACAGTTAAAAAAAATCCTGAAGGAAACTCTGTGTTATATACAAATACGAAACATTCACCAGTTACATAAACAACACCAGGTTACAAAATTATACAATTCATTGTGTTCACATCAGATACAAATAAAACTTGACAAACTTGTGACTTAAGCACTTAAAAAAAAAAAAAAAAAAAAGGAACCAGAAGCAGTCATCCACTGATTTTCCTTGCAAGTAAAACATTAAACATTACCATCATAACAAAGGATGAGAAGAAAAGGTGAGGTGTGGTCAAAGCTGTTAAGCTGGATTTATACTGGCACAGCGTCTGCGTGTAGTCGGTTCTGGCTGAGTTTGCTCTTGCATTCTAACGTAGGGGGTACCCGTCGATTGGTATTGTGTTGCATTTTCTCCTCCTAATCTGATGGTAGCAGCGGGGGTGGTATCGGCTGGTAAACTCCTTAGGTTAGAGTTCTTTTGATGGTTCACCTCAGTTCTAGTACTATTTTCTGTTTTAAACAATGGTGTCCAGTATGGTTCAGTGTCTTTATTAACTTTGGAAGAAAATGAAGAAATAATCCGATCAGCCTCTTATCAACTTGATCCTTTGGGTGTTGTTTTTAAAAATGATGGTTACTACACAACTTCAGTGAGAAGGACCAGAAATCCAGAAACTGTAATCCCAAATTGACCAAATAATAAGGGATTACTTCCGCGTAACCATCTACAGGGGTGCACGTCAGGTCTGGAAGAGGTGTGCGTCGGGCCTACGCAGACGCTGCACGAGTATAAATCCAGCTTTACACTGAATCCTTCTCAGACTTCTGGAAGTGGAAGAAAATCTGATTACTAACAATGGTTGAAGGTGCAAGAAGTATATAAATCTAAAGATGCTGTAAGTTCTGACTGCTGAGAGACACAATCAAGTAAGAAAGAATTTATTTGTGGGGTGACTGTAATTTTATTACATTTTTTTTTTTTTTCACCCAGAAGTGCATGGTAATAGCATGCACCTTCCTTATTTTATAATTAGCCTGTGTCTATACTGTATTTATAAATTAAATTAAATTAAAGAGTAATAATGACCACTTGGAAGACTGGGTTATGGTGATCATATAGGTTTAAACAACTATACAGCAACAATCCCACCGCAGACAGCATGACACAGAAAGTGTCATAGTCAAAACAAAAGTAGGTTTAAGAAAAAGATTAGACAAGTGAAGAGAGATTTGTTAAAATGTGTTAAGTTTGTCAACCAACCTGAACACAAGCCACATTTAAATGGTCATGTAAATGTTTAACTTACCTCACTGCTTTCACGAAGCTTTCAGACAGAACCCAAAACGAAAGATTGTCCTGTTTAAATATACTTTATTTAAAAAAAACACATATCAATAGATATATTTATCTGATAAAGAAACTGAGTGAACCATTCAAATATATATAACTTTAATAAAGTCTAATTTCAAGTGCCATTTATTAATCTGATTTTAATCTCTCAAAAACATTACTCATAAGCCTTAAATTTACTGCTCCATTCTGAAAATCTTTAATAAAAAATAAACTGTTGGTTTCACTGCTTTAACACAGGTTATTTTATATGTAATATTCTTGTCTTTTACACATTGTGTGATATTGTGTGTTTAACTTCATTCCTTGTACAAATGTGGCCAAAAAACAACCAACCAACCAATAAATAAATAAATAAATAAAACGAGAAAAAAGAAGCCCTCGTTAAGTTTTACAGCCTACACTTTTCCCCACAGCTACGGAGCTTTAATCTAGTTTGAAGTTACTGGCTAACGATGAAGCTTTAAAAAATATTAAACAAGAACCAATCCCAAACAAAAACTCCAGTTATTCACTTCAAACGCATTGTGACTACATTGTGAAAATTACCAGACAAAACGTTTAAGTTGAAATACACATTTTGTTTCCTTCCCTCTCTCTGCTGTCTGTGCTCTGAAGAAAATTCTTCCCGCATTTGTTTTAAAGCCTCCGGCCGGCTCTGCTGTCAGTCTGCTATTTTTTGCTGTTGCCGCCCCCTGACGCCTGTGTACTGCAGTCTTAAAACAGGCGTGACTGTGAAGACTGAGCTGATGTGAAAGCAAATCCGGCATGGAACTGCTGTCTGGGTTTCTTTCATGGGACAGTGGTATCTGAAGGCAATACTGAAAATGTGAAATATAATCAACTGTTTCTGAAGTGGTACAAATAATTTTTAAGTTATCTTATGGTGGCATCTTATTGTTTTGGAAATAATTGTACATAGTTGAGGTATTGCTTGCATTTAAATGGTTCATTGGATATGTTTGTGGTTTCAACAGTAATAAATCCAACTTTTTTCCACTCTGATTTTGTGTTCTAATATATTACGTTTTTAATTCATAGTTTTTAATTTAATTTTAATATATTATTAATTAAAATAAATGTAAATCCACACAGGTGAGATTATTTTAAAAAGAATGATACCAAACAAGTCAGGTTTAGGTGTTTAGGTGAAATATAAGAATAAAATCGAAAGTAGTGTATGACCATTTCTACCCAAGTCCCTGGATGTTTAAGTACTTAAATTAATCTATGTACAGTTCATTCTTCCTGTAATTGTACAAGTGTTGATAGTATTAATTGAGGGTTTAACAATCAAGTTTCATTCTTTGTAAATTAAGGTGGAATGATTCAAACTTTTCAGATAAGACAAGTAACTTTAGTGTCAGGTTAATAATTATCAAATAGAACAGTCAAATTATTGATTGTGTTAAGTGATTAATATTCATCAAATAATTCCTTTGGTGAAATTCCCAAACAAGTTTATGTTTTTTATTATTATGGATTCTCTGACTCGCCAACTTCAGCATGGTAGGACCCAAATGCAGGACTCAGAGACACAGATGGATGATGGAATAAATTAAACGTCCAAACTAATATAACAGAAGAAAACACAACACAAAGACTATGGACTTGCCCAGACTGCGACAAACACCCACAAGGAACTGGCAATGGCTAAAGGAAAACTTAGAGCACATATACAGACGGCTGATTACAAGACGAAAAGCAGGTGTGGCAATTAACGACCAGAAGCCAGGGACAGGAAGTAACACACAAATGAAAACAACAAAAAACTAGAAACTAAATAGACCACAGAACAAGAATTAAAACCCACAGAACATGACATAGAGAACAGATAAAGGCCTGGCAAAGGACTCGAGATGTACATTTGAACTTTCTCGTTGATCTTTCAACAGTTCTCAGAAGCCTTATGAGGAATGGTCTCCATGGCAGGGCGATCCATTCTTTAGAAAGGGCAAGCAGCAGAGAAATGGTTGAGGTTCAAAGAAGAACTGAACTGAAAATTAGTGATCAAAGATTTTATGAAGTGACATATCCGCCCCAGAATCCAAACCTCAATGTTATTGAAGCAATATGGGATCATCTACTGACAGCAGAACAAAAGGCAGAAATCATCCAAAAAGAAATTTGGAAAGTCCTTCAAGAAGCCTGGAGAGTTATTTCGAAAGACTACTTAAAGCAATGTGTTGAAGAATAAAGCTGATTACACAACACGCTAACCTTTAAACTCATTAAAATACAGACACATTTTGCCTTATATATTGTGCTCCTTTCTAAACTTTATATTTTGTCATTGCACATAAAATAAGCAACCAAAAGCAGCATAAATAAATGAAATGCATAATAAATAAATAATAGTATAAAGGTGTAGGTCAATTTACTCATATTTGAATGTTTTGATAAATTGGTTCCTTAAGAAGAAAAGTGTCAAAACTGGAGGCAGAAAGTTGAAAGTCTGCTCTCATAGTCAAGTCAGCTTAAGTCTCGTCTTTGGCAGCTTGGTTAATGTTAATTTCTTTACCTGTAAATCCTGTTGACCATTTCATTTAGTGTTTCCAGTATTATTTCTGAAAACGTATCACTTCTTCAATGACTTAAACACAAGTTTTTAACTTAACACTAGCAATTGGTAGTACTGGCAAAAATTGCCTGAGGCACATAGGTAGTAACCATGGCAACTGCACAGCATGTCCCTTCCTCAGAGGAGATAAGGATAGTCTGCATCTTTGCTGTTGCCAGCTTCTGTTTAACAACAGCAGGCAGAAAGATGAGAAAGTCTTCATTAAGATTCATCTTGCTGGGCTAACGATAAAACTCGCTCACCACGATACCTCCTCCAGTTACCAGAGAGGGTCTCAAGAAGCTGATGTAATAGCAAGAAAGGTGGAAGAAACTGTGAGACACATTCCACAGCTGCATTCACATGGCACAGATCTCATTTTAGGATTAACCTTTTAGTGGAAGGACATGAGTTTATCTCTTTGACCTTAGAAGAGGATGGGGTAATGAGTTCAACTGTTCACCATCCTTAAACATCAAAATGTAACTATGGGGTATAAATGAGACATAATCTAAAATTTAGAAAACACATTGACATATAGTGAGGTTACATGATGCATCCCATGTATCTTGACAGCCATATTTATTAAATTTCATTGAAATGATGTGTTTAAAAAAACAGCCATAATTTCTGCCAGACTTTGATGAATGAAAAAATGTTTTATCATTTCATTTGATCCTCTTCTTTCAAAGTTAACTGTTGGCATATTAGATGTAATGACTGCAAAATTAAATTTGATTTATCCAGATCTAAGAACATCTAAAATGCATATTGGAGATTTGCCAGTAAAACAAATCACTCAGCTAAATGTTAGCTTGAGTTAGTAAGCTAGCAGGTTAAAGGATGGAGCAGCACATTTAATTCAAGCCTTGATGTATATTTGTTTTAATCATTTGTGGGGGTCCTCAACGTGTAGCTGTTTATCTTCATCTGAAAATAACTGTTTTCAGATTCAACATACAAATTACACATCACATTTCCAAATTATGGCCAATAACCATAATATCTTTTGGTTTCAGTGACATTTATTCATTCAGTTTTTACTTTATTCAACAAACTGTTTTGTTTGTGTCAGAGAGGGAGATAAACTAAATGGAAAGAAAATGAAAATAATAAAGAATTTACTTTGATTTGGTTGGTAAGACATTGTTAACCTGTGATGGCATGTGACTATTTGCAGAACAAAAACATTCATTTATTGTTGAAAGAGGATAATATATTTAAAATTTTCCATGGATTTGATTGAGTTTCAGTTAGATGGTTTAAGCCTCAGATGGTGCAACTTTACGTGACACAGCTCAACTTAACAGTAACCTGGAGATAATTAAACCACAGAAAAACATTTGTTTTGTTTTTTGTTTTACAAAATAAATCACATTTTAAAATCCTTTAGCAATACATTTTGATTATTTGAATTGATTGTAGACATCCTGATTTTTTTCAGAAACTTTATTTGCTCATCTACTTTTGTCCCTCCCTCTTTCATTAGAGCCTATAAGTCAGGGCTACTCAATTCGGTCCTACGAGAGCCGCAATCCAGCAGGTTTTCCATGTATCCCTGCACCAACACACCTGAGTCAAATTAGGTG
>JBAGKP010000014.1:25930393-25941855 GCA_037177255.1 Melanotaenia maccullochi | reverse complement strand
CATTATTACATTGTGGGAAATCTTGTTTGTTGATTGTGAGGAATAATTAGTCATTTTTGTGTTGTGTGTGTGTACCAGAATAACCAGAAAATTCAAGCTGCTTACAATAAAAGTTTTACAGGTAACTCCTTCCGCATTAGTCATTTGTTTTTTTTTTTTAGGAATGTGGTTTTCAGTGTTATAATTGCCCACCATCTTTCTTTTTTTCCTCACAAAAAAGTTCTTTTTATTTTTCGGCATTATTTCATTATGTAATTTAGTCTTTGATGTCCTACTGCAGTTGCCAAATGGACAGACTCTGTTTAAGCTGGCAAATATCTGGAATCTGTTTGTTGTATATAAGTCTTTGCCTAAAACGCACAGCCCACTCTAAATCCCCGGGATAATAAAAATTGTTTTATTTTAGAAGCTATGACCATGCAGTGACAAGTGTGAAATGCTGCCTTCACAAACAGGCACACTAATGTAAAACAAGGCTTATTAATCTGCCGCCATACATGAAGGGGTTCTGACACAAATGAAAAGTAATGGCAAGATTTCTTCATTCCCTACAGCCAGCTGCACAAGATCCGACCATGCAGAGAGCCAACACACTCAACATGTTCAGCTAAGGGGAGTTCAATTAATTTCCACATCCTTTCATTTGAAGAACCTTTTAAATTGATTTCCCTGGACATGCAGTGCCCCAAACTCAACACTAAATGGTGAAGACCTATTAAACTTCATTTGCTTTTACTCCCTCAGCTTTGTTTTGACACCTGCTGGAAAACAAAGCAAGACTGAAGAGAAAGCTAACTACACAAACCATAGTTTTTTTAATTTTCCACAGTTAATGAAGAAGCATCCAACTAATCCGAGAGCATGAAAATTACAATTCCTCCTTGGTTTCAAGTTTTCACTGTACTTCCACCGTGAGCCATTCGATACACAATGCAAGCTTTTAGCCTCAAACCAATTTAGTTCCATTTTTCCCCTTTTCTTTAGTCAAAGAAGGATTTTAACATAGAGAATATGTTTTAAAGTTCAATATCCTGGAAAAACAGGTCCAACATGTTCATTATTAACTGACGTTTCTACATCTTCATCACTAAATGAATAGAATAAAAAAATAATGCAAAGCTACAGCGGCTTTTTATAAAGTATCTTGTCAAGCAGATATTTTGTGTCCTTCATAATGTTTGTATTGCTGCATGCAGCCTTTCTGAGTCACCAATTCTAGTTACAAAATTATAAAGATGAAAATCTCTTTCAGGTTTTCACAGTTCAGTCAGTAGAGTTATAATAATTTATTGATAGTAGTTTGTTATTTCTTAATTTATGTAAAAATAATATAAACAATAAATAACAAAGATTAAGGATTCCTATATAAATTAATAAAACCTGCCTAAAGGCCACCACCAGTGCCCAGAGCTGATGTTACAATAATACATTTTTACTGTCTGGCTTGTTGTGTTCTGATGTCAGCGTGGTTCCCAAATAGTATGTTGATGATATCATGCCCCTGTCTTTTGGATGACCAAAACATGCGGATTAATCCATTTTTATCCATCTGAAACCAACAAAGACTCAGATTTCTCTTAACTTTCAGTCCTAATAAGTCATGCTACCGGCCATGTATTCAGAGAAACATAGTATAGAACTGGAGGCCTTACAAATCCTCCAACCAAAACAAGCAGACAATTTGTTTGCTTCTTATCAAATATGACCTACATGGGCATCCTCTAAACAACTGTGTCTATAGGCAGCAGTAGGAAAATATGACTCATTTTCAAGGGATTCCTTCAACAAGCTACAAAGTCGTCTTCAGGAGGAAGGAGGTGGGGTAGGAGGCACACTTATGGAAAATGTTTTCAATTATGGGAAACTTACAACCACAGGTAGCATTTCAATCTCCAAATATGGCAAATTTTTTGTTGTTGTTTTTAATTCTGAATTACATTTAGTCAGTTTTATGGCAAAACATTTCTGAGGGATTTTTTCCCACTTTGTTTAGCTTTCAACAATCAAAGTAAAAATTATTGTTAAAAATCTGCTTGGTTAGGATTTAGAAACTGTCATATTTGTCACATTTTCTTGTAATATACCACCATCCCCTTAATGGATGCCGTTTTTGCTGGTTGTCCTTGACACATCAATTCAGCCACAGATTCCATGAGATTCAAAATCCAACCTATTTGGTTTATGTCAAAATCATCATGGCTAGGGCTAAATAACATTCTACTATCCAGCTGTCAGTATTTTGGTGTGAGTAAAGCCATCTTGATCAATAACACTGTGTTTGATAAGTGTCTGTGCAAAAATTTGGGTCAAAAATATCTTAAAAGAAAAGTAAGCAGATTAAAAAATTTCCAAATACGATGAAATTATAGATTAAAACATTCTTTTCAACAAGAACTGTAAATTGTTTCCACTTTGCACAATTTTAGAAAGGAATAAACAAAAGAGTGTAGGCACCCTAACAGTTTTGGACTAGATTACTTCTGCCAAGGTTTTAGATCTTAACAACCATGTCAAGGCTATGGCTTGTTTACATTGTTATTAGGAGCAGCTAGTTATTAAGCTTTATGGATACTCTAGAAATCTGAATACTACCTTGATTAAAAAATGGGATACCTTGAATTTATGGTAAAAGCTACTTAGTGTGCTTGAATCTGAACAAATTGTTGTTCACACACAAACTATTAAAATGATAGAAAGTCTTTTCAGGTAGCTGCTCCTTCAGTCTGTAATGTGATTGAGAACTAGTTAACAGAAGCAGTGGAGCTAAGTTTGAGTAGAAAACTTAGAAGATTGTCAAATAAATGTCTCAAAGGAATAGTGTAGGTGTTTTCAAAGCCTTTGTTCCACTACAGAACACCCTCGGGATGGCTGAGCAGACAGTCATGCTGTGGGGCTCTGTTCAGCAGCAACACCTGCACAAATATCACCGACATGAAGAGAGAATCTAAAAAGAGCGAAGAAAGGATTCAGTTCAATAGCAGCAAATTCTGTTTGATTTTTTTACAGTCTGCTAAAAAGCTGAAGAAGGAATTACTGTCACTTTTACAGGAGGCTAATTATCCTCAACACGCCCCCCAAATCCAAAATGGACGACCTCCAGAGGTGCACAATGAAGGGAAAAATCTTTGAATAGACCTAAAAAGAGAAGCATATTCAAAATGGCCAAATAACCTCACTGCACCACAGGGCTTCTGCCGGTAGAAAGCAGCCTAGAAAAATGGTAGAAAATTCCTCAGAACTGAAAGATACAGTAAGCTGTAATTTATGAGGTAGGGCCTATAACTATGTACTGATTAAACTCTTCATTTAGAATCTCCTCTTTTGTTTAAAGATGGAATTAGCAATGTTGAGCTCGGAATATTAAAAACATCTCTAAATGTATGACTTTTAGAAAACATGGCATTTAAAATTCTGCAAATAACACCAGTTTAATCTGCTTTCACTCCCTCTGATTCAAGTTTTTATTGGAAAGTTTGAAAGGATGACTTTTCTGGAGGAACTTGGGATGAGAGACAAACTGAAAGAGGAACCAGTAAATGCACTATCTGCACTGTTGACCCATGCAGATAGGAATACTGTAGAAAGTACTGGGGTGACAAACACCATATGCGCATGTATACTTAACCTTTACAGTAGGATTTACAGTGTGTGAAAACAGACCATTTGTTTGCCATTCATATGCATTTTACTGAATCCTTTTACTTCCATTCACTGAGGCTGCACATTGTATAACAGGGAAGATGCATTTGTGAAGAGAAGATTTCCACAGATACTAAAAAGGGTTAGAAATAATTAACTGCATTTATGAATAGCACCACATGACCGAATTGAAGAGTGCAGATAGATTTTCTGAGAAAGTGCTAGGAGTTGCATACCACAATAAATGAAAGCCTTTTTGCTAAACTCTTTAATATTTGTAGTGACTAAAAATGCTGCATTGAGGTGTTTCATCTGTGTGTACTTTCAAGAGAGCCAGAGATGTAATAAAGTCATAGTGAACAAGATGTACTGCAGGAAGTTGGCAAAGAAACCATGGCAACATTTTTAAATGAATTCTCACATTCCTGCTAATTTATGTTACAGAGTTTTTATGCTTCAGACCATAATGATGCTTTTACTTCTGCTGAGCTCTCAGAGAGGTGTTGGATAGCTCTTTATATGCACACAATCCCTAACAGGTATTTAGCTGAACTAAATGCAGCACATTTCTGGTGACCTGCGGTCTTCCTGTGCAACTTCATGATAGTCCATTTTTCCACGTCCACGCCCATAAAGGAGTTTGGCATGGGTTTGATTCCCTGCATGGATATACAGCCAGAAAACCTGACAGTGAGACCATTGTGATGAATAGCCTTTTAAAACCATGAAGTACAGCACTGCTATTGTTTTCTCCACCACCTCCTGGCTTACCCCTTCCTCCTCCTCCCCCTCACCATTTTTTTTTCTTTTCCCTGTGTGATGGATTGGTTTTCAGCTGCTGAGCGTCAACGCCATTAGCCACAGGAGCTGTCCAATAGTGCTGCAGCGGCATATGTGTGGAGACACAGATCAGAGAAGGAACCGACATTTCCGAGCAATGGGCCTTGGATGCATGCAACACAAAACCAGTAATGGGGGTCTCGCCTGAGACAGCTATTGATGTAAAATGGGATTGTATGACACTGGGGAAGCAGACAACACAAATATGTACAACACTGGCGTGTAGTCATAAAATGTAAAAACGATGTGATTTGGATCAAATGCAGGTATTGTTATAGACTCCATTATCAGAAAGTAATCAAGAGGCATAACAAGTCCTTTCCACATGCATTAGTATTTATCAGTAGATAACTTTCTATGCAATTTGACTTTACGTCTCTCAGTAAGGACTTTTTGCAACACTTGTAATGCATAAAAATTCTCTCCATCGGAAACATGTCAGGGAACTGATAATGTAAACTAACAATTCCCAAACTTTTTATCCTTTCTTTTGTAACAACGATGTTGCGCCTTCATTGCCCAATCTCAGGAAAGTGCAGCAGTGAGCAGGTGCACATGCATTGCACACATGACGCACACACTTAAAAAGTATTACATTATTGATAATAGTATTAAAGGCAGACTCCTGCAGGTTTTTAGTGCTAAATGAGAGATTAATAGTCATCTGCAATGTATCAGTATTGTGGGGTGTATCAGTGATGGATAAGAAGCTGAGAGCTGGTCAGCCAAATGGGTTGAAAACAAGCATGTCGCCTTAAACACAAACAAAACAAAAGGGATACTTGTTTCAGGAAGAACAATAGTAAACAAAGGACTATTTCCTTGTTGGGAGAGGAGGTGGACATACCGGGACATAGAGGACTACAGATAGCTGGAAGTTCAGCTGGACAACAGACTGAATGATAAATGCAACAATGAGGCCGTCTACAAGACGAGAAGGCTGAGCTCATTCAGTGTCTGCATCAAGCTGTTGGATATCTTCTATAAATCTGTTGTAGAAAGTGCAATCTGCACGTAGCTATTTACTGGAGCAACAGCATCGAATCAGAAATTTAACACATTAACAACCATTATTCCTTAACTACTAGAACAACCTTGAGTGGTCATTTTTACAACTACATTTTAAACCGTGCTAATCACCAAAACATACAATATCTAACCAACATTTACAAAGCCGAACTATTTCTAGTAAGTGGAAATCAACAGGGGTGGAATAAAGTCATAAAGAATACCCAAATAACACGACACAAATCAGTAACAAGATATATGAAGGCAAACATATTTATGACTATTTCTATTGTTTACTATGAAGTTAGCAGCCAGCGCAGTTCACGTCTAGTTTTTTTGGCACAACTCCTGCACAGAGAACAGGTTGCTATGGCAACCTCAACCAATGTTGTCACAGTCTTACATCTCCCTTAACCCCCAGGGTCAAACCCCAACAACAGCTACAACAATGGCAGATTACAGTGTTAAGTGTTTTTTTGTATTGTTTTTTTTTTTTTTTCCTTATTGGGATCCTTGACATTGGTGGCTATTACAACTAAATCTTCTGCTCCTTTCCCACAACCGTCAGCAACAAGCGGACACAGAGAAGACCATGCTCTTAAATCCATTGTGGATGTTTGATTACATTGAATACGTTTATGCTTCCTGTCTTTTTCTCTGTTCTTGTTGCATTTCTGTCACAACTTTACATACAACAGACCTGACACATATGACAATTATCACTGTCTATACATATATCCATTTTAATTGTTGTTTTTCCAATAAAATCATGTTAGTTAATCTCTTGCACAGTGCCTCACTGAGACCTCAGATTCTTCTTTCATAAGGAATTGTAGAAGTGCAGATGAAAAGAAACTTGCTATTTAAATTCAAATGAAAAAAAAAAAGAACCTTATCTGGGAAGTTGATCTTAGCTCTTTCTGATTTTTTATCAGTGTAAACAGTGTGTCTTTTTATTCAGCTTTTTTTCATCTGCACATTGGGAACGGAAGCTATAGTTAAAGCCATCTGTTTCTTTCTTTTTGCAACCCTTGAAGAAAGTTGGGATTTAGTCAATACTCAGTGTGCAACCAAATGTAGTACAATATTCATATTCATGCGGCAAGGATTTTGTTCGAAGCAGATAGTGATTATTTTAGTTACACTGGAGCAGAAATGATTGTTAAAATACACGAGAACATAATCTTAAGGCAGCAAAAAAATGAAAATATCAGCCACTAACAGTGCAATGCACCGCTTATTGTAAAGCATGAATAAAACATCAGTACTGTGTATTGTGTATGCTTCAACCTCTCCTCTGCTCTGGAACTATTCTCTACATCCATTTGGAACACTTACATTGTTAAAGTGACCATTTATTTCAAATGGTTGTACTTATAGTTGTCTTGGAGGACTGTTGCCGTTAGATTTTGCAGAGAATCATTTATTCTCTTTGCTACTGACTTTTTTGTCTTCACAAAAATACAAATACTCTTTACTGAGCGACGGCAAACCAAATTGTCGTGGATATTGTTCTAAAAGAAAAATCATATCGTAACAGCAGCTACATACCACATACAACAGTATAGCATGTCTCCGGTTAAGCTAAAGATTCTATGATATAATTTTCATGAAATCTGTACATCCTGTACACCTTGCATCAAGTGCTGTACATGTTGGTTATGAAAGTTATATAATGTTACATTTGTCAAGAGGCTGGAAAAGTTAGAAATGACATTTACAAAAAGAAAAGCATCAATAGTTCATGTGCTATAGATGGAATATCACCTCCCTCCAACATCCATCCTCCCACTGCATAGGAACATGAGGTGAGGCATGTGTTAAGATCAGTTAACCCAAGGAAAGCTGCTGGACCTGACAGGATACTAAGAAAAGTACTTAAGTAAGTAAGAAAAGTACCAGTCAGCTTGCTGAAGTCTTGACTGAGATCTAACTCATCCTTGCCATAGAACATCACACCCTCTTGCCTTAAAACTGCCACCATCATTCCTGTACCTTAAAAGGAAGCTCCTGCAGCTGAGCTGGGCACTAAAGTGGCACTAAAGCCTGCTATTATGAAGTGTTTTAAGAGGCTCATCAAAAAGTGTCTACCAGCCTCCTTTGATCCTGATCAGTGTGCTTATCAAACAAACAGTTCTACTGAGGATGTAGTTTCCATGGCAACACATGCTGTGTTGAGCCACCTGAGAAACGGGACAACTATGTGTGGACGCTGTTAATCGATTACAACTCTGACTTCAACACCATCCTTTCAGACATCCTGGTCACAAAGCTGCTCCACCTGGACCTCCCCTCTTTCATCTGCAGGTGGATTAATGACTTCCTCAAACATTGGACACAGACTGTCAGACTTGGCACCTCTCCTCCTCCATTACATGTCTAGATGGTCTCAGGAACAATCTGGAGTTAAACACTTCCAAAACAGAGGAGCTTGTGTTAGACTTCAGGAGGAAATTTAGGGAAGACCACCACCGCTGTGGATTATTGTAGCCCATGTGGAATAGATTCACTTTTTCAAGTACCTGGGCATCACATGTTCGACAATGTTTCCTGGAAGATTACTTCAGCTAAAACAATCAAGAAAGCTCACCAGCTTCTTCAGACTTTTAAAGAGAAACAACCTATACAAGAGGCTGCTTGTGGCCTTTTATCCTTCTGCTATCTAAAGCATTTTAACAAATAACATGACTGTGTGGTTTGCAGGCAGCATAGCCTTTCAGCAAGTGACCCACTCTGCTGAAAGAACCATCAGCTGCTCACTGCCCTCTCACAGTGGCATCTCCCCCTCCCAATACCTCAGTCGAGCCACTAGCATCGCAACCCTGTCACAACCTGTTTCAGCTGCTGCGCTCAAGAAGACGCTACCGAACCACTAAAACACAGACAACCAGGTTCAGAAATAGTTTGTACCCCCAGACCGTCACTGCACTAAATACTCAATAAACACCTTTTGCATATTTGCTCTTGGACTCAAATATGTCCATTTTACTGTTTGCACTTCAGCCTCATTGGTCAGGCCATGGCTCAATCGATGGACTTTAATAATTGTTACTTTTGTGATGTCTTTGTTGTCTAGTGGAAGTGTGTGAAATGTCAGGAGTGGGATTTTATTAAATCAAATCAAATCTAATTTATAGAGCACTTTTCAAAAAGCAACACAAAGTGCTTTACATCAAAAAGCAATACATGCATAATAACATAAAACAAGCCTTTACACAACAAAGTATAACAAAGCAATTTCAAAATATTCTTTGTCATACACATCTGTCATACACCACCTCCCCAAATTTACCCCACTCCTGCCTCCCTCTCTATTCTACCCAAACAAGAACTCTAATCCTCTTTTTTTCTCTTAATCAAACAGTTATAGAAATACTAATAAAATAAGCATGCTTGTATATTGTACTATTCTAAAGTTTTTGGATGTTTTTTTTATGTATTTTAACACTACCAGGAGAAGCATCCCAAATCTCTAAATCTAGTGATGCAGTGATAATAAAGGCTTCTGATTATGATTGTAGTGCAATGTAGTGAGCAATGAGCCAATTAAAAGGACTAAAATTGAAAAAAGGAGGTACAATAAAGTATGCCAAAAATCTAATTAAATCCATGATTATCAAGAGTATACATATTTTATACTGTGTTCTGCAGCATGAAGTAGATGCAGGTGCCAGATAGATGTTGGCAGATCTGTACATAGCAGATATGCTGGATATTCCCACTTAGCAAACTTGATGTGTTTGTAAAAAGCTGCAACATGAGGCAACAGCCATAAGAATGTGTGCAGCAATTTTCTGATTACTGACTTTAATCAAAATATAACAATATTCTGAAAATGTGTGCATTAGTTTGAATTTCCATTATAGTCCACATTACATTTCACTGTTGCAAATGCAGTGTTTGTGTTCATCCAAAATCTTATCAAAAGCCTACATGGGTTTCTCCCTTCTCCCAAACAGCCTTTTCCCAACAGCTTTCCTATTCTGTGCTGAACATCAACTCAGCCAGTATTGCCAGATTTTGTGGCAGAAAAAATCCTCACATCTTTGAAAAGCAGCTGAAAACAAGCAGAGATGTGCAGATATATCTGCCAAACATCTGTATCAACCAGAATTCAGCTTTTTGACTGCAACTGGCAAAAGAAAGACATTGACTGATGTCATTAGCAGATTTTATCTGGTGTATCCTGGTGCTGATCAGTCTATTCTGAAACTAAACATGGAGTTTTAAACACCACCTGCTGCTTGTGTATTCAACAAAAGTATGAAATATACATTGTGTGTATTGCATAGTGTACAGTATGTAGTCATGTTGTATTGTGCGTGCATGTGTGTGTGTATTAGCATGTGCACAACATGTATGTCATGCAATATGGTATGGCAAGGTATGGTATGGTATGGTATGGTAATATGAAGGCTGGCGGTTCGAATCCAGCTTCATCCCAGTCAATGTTTCGTTGTGTCCTTGGAAACTTCACCCTCCTTGCCTACACCATTATCATCCCTGATGGTGTGTATGGTGGTGATCAGAGAGGCCGTTGAGGTAGATTAGCCTGTCCCAGGGCAGCAGTGGCTACACGTATAGCTTACCATCACCAAGTATGATTGTGGAGTGGATGATGATGGATACAATATAAGCAATTTAAGTGTCCTCAGCAGAAAAGCACAATATAAGCTTTCATTATTATTAATATTATTAACAGTAAAGCTGACAAATATTTGGTTGTCAAGAGGCTACAGTATAGCTTTCAGAGGTCTCTTAATCAAGTAAGATGGATATCCAGTTTGCATCAGCCTCAACACCACCTGTGCAGGCGACCTCCATATTGCATCTTTTGTAAGCGTTCTGAGGATATGCTAAACCAATGCCCCAAGTGAAGGCAAAATATTAGATGGACTTATCATAACTACACAATTTTGTAGCAAAAAGCATTTAACCAATAGCAAAAGTGGGCATCTAAAGATATACGAAAACACCAGCAGTGTTGTAAGTGTAATTAAGGCATATACAAGTCTATATATTGTGACAGCCTTCACCATGTCAGATGGCTTAGTTATTTATTTCTTGTTCCAAGCATGGCCTCATTTAGGATGAAGATGCTCAGAAAATGGTAAAGTTTAGCTGTTGTGTTGTTATGAATGTAAATACAAGTGTAGTGTTATGTTTGTAGCCATGTATGTTAACGTATTATTACAGAATCTGTGTGTCCTCTACCAATGCTGTTGTATTATAAAATGATTTAAACCATTCCTAATAATACCAGAATCCAGTGGTTAGGAAATATAAAAACTTATTAAATCCTAACAAACTGCAATAACATTGTATTTCAATAACAATGTAAATAATGTTTTCCTGAAAAACAATTATATGACAATTTTGCAGGTTACCCAAATCATTAAAAAATACCAAGCTTGTATGTTCTACCTGTTGTCTGACTGACCATCATCTCAGTTAGTCAGTTAGGACTAAAACCTTTGTGTTCTCTCAGCAAAATGAAATAAAATTCTTGTCAATATTTTCTATTTTTTTATTTATTTAATTATGTGTAGTTTGTTTTCTAATTAGAAGTCTGTAACATGCCTAAACATTTTTAACTTTTTAAATGTTTTCCTCCACACTCTTTATTAATAGGCATTATTGTCTGACGGTAAGCCAGTGCAGGATCATCCAGCAGCAGCTTTGTACGCTTCATTTTCAACTTGGTCATGAAACAGATGATCATCTCCTGCTCTGAATGCAACTGAGAGCTGCTGCTGATGCTGCGCGAGGACCAAGCCTCTTCTGAGTGCTTTTAGATGGGGGAGGAGTCTGTGCAGCACCTGCAGAAGAGCAAACTACATTCATTCACATCAGTCTCCAAAAGTTTCCAATCTCACCAGAAAGTCGATAGATTTGTCACTAGTTGATTAAAAAAAAAAAAAAAAAAAAAAAGTGTCCCTCCCACTACAATATTGACTTCCCCTTTGGGTTCAATA
>JBAGKP010000014.1:25899900-25923000 GCA_037177255.1 Melanotaenia maccullochi | reverse complement strand
CCTGCTTCAATGGCTGGGCAGAACTAATTCATGGCATGGAGATGACTTGATGATGGCACAATCTCCCACCTCTGCTTCAAAGTATTCCATCCACTGCCTCACAACGTCCTGAGTTGAGGTCAGCAGCCCCCCAGCCCCACTGTACACAGTGTTGATGGCGCACTGCTTTCCCCTCCTGAGCTGCTGGATGGTGGACCAGAATCTCCTCGAAGCTGTCCAGAAGTCATCCTCCATGGCCTCTCCAAACTCCCCCCATGCCCAAATTTTTGCCTTAGTGACCGCCGAAGCTGTGTTCCGCTTAGCCCGCCAATACACATCAGCTGCCTCTGGAGTCCCACAGGCCAAAAAGGCCCAATGGCTGATTTCTTCAAAGAAAATTAAGAGGGTATTATAAGAGGAAGCGAGGAAAGGGCTAAGTAATAGTCAAAATCAGCCTGACTTTAACTGGCTGGAGAGAGCTCAGAGAAGAGACATGACAGGATGCAAGATGGATGCAGAATTAGCCTTCATTAGGGGGTGCTGAAGCTCAGTAGTGTTGTCAGTTAAGGGGACTATATAACTACATAGTTCCAGTAAATGCTTTATTTGTATTTATTTATTTATTTTTTTTTTTACCATGATGTCCCTTTTAATTTTGAATTTAACACACACAAATTTCTGAACTCTTTCATTATGTAGGCAATAATGAAAAGTAATGCTCTGCTTTCTTTAAAAAAAAAAAAAAAAGTTACTATTTGACAGTAGGCGAGACTCTCCATTCATCACTGGTTTTATTGCCCCTTTTTGCCAAACCAAATGCATTGCTGAGAATTCTTCTCAGCTTTCCTCTTTCCATAGCGAATTACATAGAAAACTTATTTCTGTTTATTTACAGATATTAATATCCTTGCTTCTCTTTCTTTATTTAGGCAAAGAAAATGATGGCTGGGGGATACAACGTGTTGTGGCTGAAAACTACAAATTTTCTTTAGGTCACCCCGGAGCTTCTTAGATGACTTTATGATGAGTTTTCCACAGTCCTTACAGACCATCACAGCCCTCTCTCACTGTGGTTCTTCAATGTCCCAACTTGTTGAACTGTTAAAACAGAAATTGTAAGGGCTTCTAATGACACCACTGAGGGGTTCTAAGTTATTATATCAATTATTGATTGTTTAAGCACCACTAAGTCTCTTTTTTCCCTCTATAAAATAAAGATGTGCCAGTAATCAATTTAGAGGAACATTTTATATTTTTACAATTACTTAACAATATTGATTTTAATGTGGTTAAATAACTTGAGATAACAAATATAATGATTTCTTCATTTTGCATTGATTCTTTTGAAGATATTCTATAGTCAGTCGTTCTGACTTAAAGGCAGCAGGCTCTTTATACGAGTAGTTTAGCCACCCAATACTTACTCACATAGTGCATGCATTTTCTCTCTAACATTAATAGTATTAACATTCTGGTGGGAAATATGTTTTCTATGATCATTTTCTCGAGTTGGCATGTGAGCATGCTAACATTGGCTAATTAGTGTTAAACAGAGAAAGCAGAGACAGATTGGAATGTCATTAGTTTTGCATATATTTAACCGCGAATCAAAGTGTTGGAAGAATGCAATATCTGTTCCCCCGTATGTAATGATACTGTACATGTGAGGCACAAACTGGGGTCAGTGTTTCTCAAGGGATGAAATAAATAGAACAAAAAATGTTGGCAGTTGGAGGCAGTTAAGCTATCAAATCTCTGCTGCAGTGTGTGATGGTTGTTTATGTACTGTTGGTGTCAAAGATTATACTCACCCGCTGAGTCATTTTCCATCCCTGATCATCCTTTCAGCCTGTTATCTGACAAGACAGAAGAGTTCAGTCCAGTCAGCTATCTAATTAGCCAGAGAGAAGGTCTATTTTTACAGTGCTACAGCCTATGACGATAATATTAATTAGGATATTTTATTTAACCACTTCTAACGACTTATTGGTCTTTTCTAACGCATCTACATCCGTGATGGTTTGTCCCTGTCAAATTAAAGGAGGTACTGTTTTCCACCTGTCAAGAACATAGTTCTGTAATAATGAAGTTGCAGAAATGATAACAAAATTGTATATTTGTCATTGTCACTTTTCTGCATAAAGTAGCTTTCAGGCAATTTAGAGTAAACTGGTAACCACCAGGTTATTAATAATAAAACCTACTCAACCCCAACCAACCTGAATTTGAAGCAGTTCTTTTGCAGGAAAGTCCATGGTAACACCTAGGTCACCTTATGTCATGGTTCCTGGGTGGTGTGTTCTTTGATTTGTGTTAGATTTTGATCTTGGTTTCCAGTTTGTGGTTTTCAAGTTTTATTTCTGTTGATCATGGTTTAGGGTTTTGGTTTGTTTAGTTCTGTTTTGATCTTGGTTTCTAGTTCTGGTTTTTTGTGTTGTTTAGTTTTCTGTTTAGATCATCGTTTGTGTAATTTTTTAGTTTTTGTCTTGATTTTTGTTTTTTTTAGTTCTGGGTTTTGTCACGTTTAGTTAAGTTTATCTGTTTTCCCTCTTGTGTTTCTGTGGTTTCTGTTTCTGGCTCGTTAGTTTACTGGTCTAATTACTGGTCTAATCACTCATTCACTTCACCTGTTCCTTATTTTTCCCTCTGTGCATATGTACCCAATGGTTTTCAGTGTGCTTATTTTGTGGTTCATCCCCTGTATTGTGTGTTTCCCTGCTCCTGAGTTTATGTCACATAAACCCTTTTACTTGCACCGACCTGCCTCCTGCCTGAGCTTCCTACACTTGGGTCCTCACCCCCCGCATACACACAACAGAAGAAACTGACTAGAAATGGACCCAGCAGACGGAATGTTCTGACACACCGAAGACCTCACAACCCACTACCGGTATAAAAAGGCTTTTGAGGAGATGCACCAAAGAGGCATATCAGGACTGCATGGCTAGATCCGGCTCCTTTGTGGAACAACTGGCAGCGGCCAGGAGGGTCATTAAATTACTGAAGGACAAACCTTGGTACCTCGGTCTTCCGGGCACAGCGGTCTTAATGACAATGGCGCAAGAGAGCCCTTTTGTCACTTGGTTCCTAGCCCACTTATGTTATGCGCGTGTTGTCAGAGGTGCGGACCCACTTGCAGGCAGTCAAGGCAGGAGACAGGTTGTGCAGATAAAGGAATTTATTGGACTCCACTCAGGGACAGGAAACACACGATACAGGTGCAGGAACCACACACAAAGATCTGACAAAGCAAAACTGAAAACCAACAGCATTTATAGACAGAGGGAGTAACAAGGAGTAGGTGATGTGAATGACAAATCAAACCAGGTGGGATAACGAGCTAGGAACAGAAACCAGAGCACATGAGGGAAAACACAACTGGACATGACAAAAAACCCAGAAACCAAACTATAATCAGAACCTAATAAACCAAGAAACACAAAAACCCAGTAACCATAACAGAACCCTAACAACTTATTTCCCTGATGTCGGCACTCAGGCCCCCAGCTGCCAGTCCATGCCCCCAGAGTCTCCACCGGCTTCACACCTCAAGTCTTCAGAGTCTCCGCCGGCTCCTCAGCGTCCGACGCCTGCGACCCAGTCCTGGCCGGCTCCTCAGCATCTGACGCCTGTGCCCCGGTCCTGTTCGGCTCTTCAGTGTCCAATGCCTGCGCCCAGGTCCACGTTGCTTCTGACTCCTGTCTCTGAGGGGGTCCCTGGTTGAGATGCCTCTCTTCTGGTTCCTGAGGGGGTCTAAGGTTGAGACGCTTCTCTCCCACTTCTGACTTCTGTCCCTGAGGAGGTCCCTGGTCAAGACGCCTCTCTTTTGGTTCCTGTTCCTGGGGGGGGGGGGGGCTATGATTGAGACTCTCCCCTCCCACTTCTGGCTCCTGTCTCCAAGGGGGTCTCCGATCGAGACGTTCCTCTCCAGCCTCTGGCTCCTCCCTGTCCTTTGATTCCTGTCTCAAAAGGGGTCTGTGGTTGAAATGCATCTCACTGGCTTCTGGTTCCCAGCTCTGAGAGGGTCTCAGGTCGAGATGCTCCTCACCCACTTCTGGTTCATGGCTCTGAGGGGGTCTCAGGTTGAAACGCTCCTCACTTGCTCTTAGTTCACGCCGCAGAGAAGACTGTCATCTGCTGCCACCTATGGTCTATGCCATCAAGGAGATCGCTCCTATGCCAGAAAAAAATTAAGTGGAAAGTCGTGGTTTCCGCATTTCCCCTGATCCGAGGTTGAGCCAATAGTTTTAATGAACAGCTGATTGAGATGATGAACAAGTATGAAAATTAATACAACATGCGGTAAATAAAGGCATGGACAATACCGCATGCACAACCCACCCTGCCAAGGACAAAGTTTCTCATCATAACATGGTCAATTGTTCATTGCAATTAGAAACACATATATCCTTCCTGCAGTAATCCCCAATACAAACTTTTCTTTTGTTCTTGTGGCCTTGAGAACAAGAACAATGTTCTTGCTTCTCACAGAGTATGTACCAAACTTCAGGCTTTGTGTTTGTGAAGTGGAAATAGTTAAAGAAAATGTTTTTTTTAACTGAAAGTTTGGCCTTGAAGCTCTGCAAGACAGTTTCCTTGACATTAAAGGCATTAGTGTTATATATTTCAGACCAATTGGCCATCACTTCATCACTGTTAAGGATGAAGGTCTACTTATATGATTCACATTGCTAATGTACTTAAAATTGTCTTCAAGAGCCACCACTTTAACCAAGATACATGACATGTATGAAGAGTAACTGCACTTTATAGGCTGTTCTGTGCTATACTCATATTTGCATTAATTCATATTTTTGTATTTGTTTTGATACCACTCAAAAAGATTTTTTTGTGTGTCTGTTCATCCACCCCTCAACCGTGACAAATACAGTTTTTATCCAATGTTCTTTCTTTCTTTCGTTTTTAATTCTGAATTATGCTTTTTATTTTCTGATGTTTCAATGTCTCTGTAAAGCCCTCTGAACATGCATAACTTGCTTGAATGTGAAGAACTGTAGCAGGGCTCTACATTTTTCTGTCTGCATTTTTACAAAATACAATTACTGATCATGGTTTCAGTCTTTATCTATCCTCTCTATCATTCTCAGAAGTGCTCCAACCCAGTGCTTCAGAGCATGTATTACAGACTTGAAATATGACCATCATTTGGATTTCCTTTCCAGATTACTGTTGTGCAAAATATGTGCATGCACAGTTGTAAGACATAAATCATGATAAACATAATGCAGCAACCTTTTCTACCATTTAGTGTGGTACCATGAATATAGTTTCCTCTGCACTACTAGTTCTGTAGTGAGCTAATCAGCTCACTGATTCTTTTTTGGTTCAGTTGTTTCCACAAAATGAAAATCAGATTAAGCTTGCATTGGAAGCTGTTTGTTAAAAGACAAAGAAGAAATATCTCAGACATCACGAGGTGATGGGAAAGCATTATGTAATCTGGCAGAACAGCAAATAGGACTCTAAATGCATGTTAGAAAGCCTTTCTGTTGCTGGGCTGCCAGTTTCCAATTAGCACAAATGCTGTGCATTTAAATGGAAAAAAGAGAGTGCATCCTGTGTCTGTGTTATATTTAATTAATAGGAAAACTCAAATACATTTCTCGACCTCTTTTATACACAAGCATGGTAGCAATCACATTAATATTTATGTTCAGAATGCTATGTTTTGGTTGAAAAACTGGGTAGGTAAAGTAACTGAATAAGACTGCTAGAGCTTCTTGATTAAAAAAATTACTCAAAATATACAAATATATTTTAACTGAATTTCAGCTTTTTCTTCCATCATTGTTTTTGTGAGGGATTTTTAACTTTGTCATTCTGCTCACAGAATATATGAACGTGTTACTTTCTACTTGTTGGCGTTCCTTATGACAGCTGCTTGACTGAGTGAGAGAGTGACAGAGATAGTTAGAGACGTTTAGCACAGTGATCTAACCTGTCCAGAGGCCCCTTATAACCTTACCTCTGCTCTCTGTAGTGACAAAATATGAGTTCCTTCACTTGCTCACTGACTGCGGAAGCTGACATTCAGATTCAGTTTCAGTCTGTGCTTGAAGTGAAATATGCCTGAGTGAAAGTTTAGTTTGTGTGTGACTCATGTCTGCTGGTAACTTCTTTACTGTGGCTTTAATGGATTACTATCTCAGGGATTTGGTGCAGAGAAACTTTTTAATGGGAGCAGAAGTGAGCTATTGTGGAAAATCTGGTCTGTGAAGTGAAATGTGTTTTATTAAACAAACATAACCCTGTTAATATACAATGAATTTTGCTTCAATATTAACAGTAACACATAAACCATCCCTGCAACATGTTGTAATTACAGTGAATTTACAGTGGATTTGTATTCATAAAGGATTTTGACAATGGATCCAGTTGCTGTGTATTTATTTTAAAAATGCACTGGTGGTTCAAAATAAACCATATTAGAAATATGAGAAAGTCAGTGTATGAAATTTGCATTGCTCCAGATTTGCACTGGTGTAAATGTGACCCATTACTCAAAAACTGATTGTGTTGCCAATGTTTTGTAACCATTGAGTTTGAAAATGTAAATAAAAGCTCAAATTGTGGGAGCAGTAGGATGAAATAGCACTAAACTGAATTTTAAGTCATTTCAAGAGGCAACAATTGGCATTGCAATTAAATCACGGTCAATTACATTTGCACCTTGCAAGTCAAACTAACATACTGTTTCATAACTAAGTGTTTCTCTCTCTAAATGTGGACACATCTGACTCCTAGTAATTTGTCCTTTGCAGTGACGAAGACAAAGACGAACCGGTTACCGTGAGGGACAACCAAATCTCCAGCGCCTCCCTGTTCAGCTGAAAATCCATGCAGACATAGGCGGGACTTTATTTTGATGGGCATACCACACAGACTGAGGGACACCTTCATCCATCAGGCTGTCAGGATGCTGAACACTCGCCTTACTATGCCCCCCTTCCACATAGCACACACCCTGGACTATGACAACCCCCATCAACACTTGAACTTTTTACACCCTCAGGTTGACACTGTCAGGAACAAGCACACAGCCACTTTAATCACTTTAACCAGACCATAAGCTATATTAATCTTCTAAATTTGCACTAAAATCATGAATATATTGTACTGACTGTAACTTTCCTTGTCTATTTATTATCATGTTTTATTTATTTAGTGATACTACTTGTTTTGTTTGTTTTGTTTATTGACTTCTTTTTTGTATATCATCACACCAAAGTTTGAGAGATCTACTATTTCAATTCTGTTTGTCCTGTACACGCTGCAGAATTAAGAATAAAGCTGACTTTGACTTTTGACTTTGACATGTAAGAAAAGAGTAGTGTCACACCTTTATGTGACAGAAGTAAGTGGGGCAGACGTTCCAAAGAGTGCAGGGTGGAGGTCACTAACAAGCACACCGTGGCCCGGATCTGGACCCAGAACATGTCCCATATGGACCTGGAGTTAAAATATAAAATCTGACGGGGTGCTTTTACTTTAACTGGCACAACTTTTGCAGTAGTGGTCAGGAAACTTGCGAACCAATTGCACATGAGGTAAGACACCTCATGTGATGCACTCAGCCAACCAGTGTGTAAGGCTCCCAGCATGGTGGTAAAATGCCAGTTAGGTCAAACAAATCAGGGATAAAGACAACTACGCCAGAGAAAGGCAGCAGATACAAATAACCAGCATGTAGGGTGTTGTTATGGGCACCATGCCAGCAAATCAAAGTAATTTTTCAAACATTTTAGAAGACCATGTTCATTCATTACCCTCAAGTCAACAGACATGCCTGCACATCTGAACCACATCACTGATTTAAGATGATGTAGCAGCAAGATGCAGCCTTACTGAGTCTCTGTTGCAACTTGTTTTGAAAGTGCCGATATCAAACTGCATATCAGTTTTTAAATTTAACTGACAGGCCAAGTAGACCAGGGTTATGATAAGTAATGAGCAGCAATTTCTTTGTGATTATTTCCTTCATGTTTGTTGAAGGAGAAATGGTAAAAACTGGATATTCTAAGGAATTTGATTGAAAAAAAATAATAAAAAGAAAACTATAAACAACATGTGGAAAAATGCATCACATTAACAAATAAAATATTATATGCAACACAACAGTTTTTAGTTTCTAAAGAATAAGGGGAAAGTTGTGGGAGTGACATTGGCCAAAACCCTCCAAAGGCAGACTGAAGTGCTCTTTCCAGTTGGACACCATGAAGACTGATAAATTATATATAATTATACCCTAGACCCCAGAGAAATAACCATCACCATACACTCCTCCTTTATGAGTACAACATAATGTACTCTGCTGGAATTGTTTTATTTTCTGGCACTGTCTTTTAATGCCAGAGCTGAACTTATAGTTGTGGACTTAGCATCCAAAAAAAAAAAAAAAAGATCCTCTGGTGAGTCAATACCATAGACTGTATATTAAAGATGGAAGGAGCCTCCATGACATCACCCGTAGGTTTCTAAGGAGCTGAACTGAAGCTCTCTGGGCGGTTCCCACCGTCGCCATCTTGGCAGCGTTATGTGCATCGTCATTCCCGGAAATCCAAAAATGGGCAAAGAGGTGGAGCTGAGAGGGGGACTGTTAAGATAGGGGTGGATGATTGACACCCATCAAACTCTGAGGTGTCTGTAGCTAAGAGCTAACCGAGCTAACCAGCTAATGGAGGTAGGTGGGCTTAAGCTAAGGTGCGCTGTTAGCAGGCTAAAAAATGCGGTTGTGCTGCACTCTCCCTTCTTGCTGTGGATATTGGATACCTGTCAATCAAAAGGACACACCCTAAATTATGCTGAATTTCAAGATTAAATAACATCCAAACGGATGAGTTAGAAAAAAATCCACATGAAGGTAAACTTGACCTATTAATCCTAAAATGGTTCTTTGAACATTGCTGACCATGGTCATTAAACATGTTCATTTCTGCTGTAACATGGGAGTCTGTGGGGATTGACTCTGTTTTGGAGCCAGCCCCTAGCGGATGAGGGGTGAACTGCAATTTTTTTACGTCCGTGTTGGTGTCACATTTTACCTGCGTAGGTTGCCACTTTGTCGAGACATAAAGATAGTTTCATCTGTGAATGGATACAGTGGTCTCGCCTGCAGCAAAGACTGCACTACAAGTGTGAACATGTGTGAACGAGTGTGAACATGTGCACTGTCTTCTGTTATGGGCCTTTTCAGGCATCACTTATCCTAAATGGTGCTCTTGCACCTATCAAACAAAGTCTGTACTGCATTTTTAAAGCTCAGAGGGTTCTCACTTCACACACAGTTGTTTGTCCATTCAGATATACTGTAGTGAAAATGGCCCAAATATAGTGGTTGCCATGTAGGTAGATCCACAGTAAGCAGTTATACCTTACTAAAAAGTGATAAGATACAATGGAAACACAGTTTAAATAGTTTTTTTTTTTCTGATAATGACCTTGGATTTTTGCGTCGCAGCAGCGCATAGTTCATTCACTGCTCAGCGATCAGCCCAACACGCAGCGATGAGTGGAGATATTTCAGCTCAGCAAACAGCAACGATGTGCAGTTTAATGTGTGTGTGTGAAGCCAACAAACTTCATTAAACATCAGAGAATCTACCATAACACAAGCAGAGGTGATGAGGCGGAAGAGGAGTGGAGGAGGACAGGTGCTGCTAGGGCGGAGAAAGACGTTACTCTGAGTCATTTGGTGTTGCAGGCAAGTACTATAAGAGGGATGAAATGTCGAGCTGGTGGATCCTGTTTGTGTAGCAATGTCACTGGTTTTTGGGGACGTGGTTTATGTCTGCCAGCTGCTATTTTAAGTTTTTGTGTTGATGTTTAAACAACAGGAGTCCCTATAAACTTAAAACTAAGGCTTCCTGTTTAGTTTAGATATGCAGTAATACATATCAGCCACTCCGACATTGCTGACAGCTGAGGTTGTTCAGGATCTACCTGTTGAGCCTGAAAAAATACTTTCGGGATAAGAATTTCATAATAAATTTTGCCTACAGAGACAGTGAGAGCAGGGGCGTTGCTAGACACAGGGCTTTACAGGGGCCCAGGCCCCCCATTACTCAGATTATATTTATGAGCATTCTAGAAATAATTTATGTTCCATCTGCTTCCCTTTACTAATCTGACTGTTAATGTTTCTTCCAAACCATTGCTACTGAAACTGAAACAATAATAATAATAATAATAATAATAATAATAATAATAATAATAATAATAACACAGTTGTAATTGACTTTCTGAAAAAAATCCTCTTTTTTGTGAGTTGTCAAACAAAACTGAAACATATAAATAATAATCTAATCAAACGTATAAATTCATATGGACTTAAGTTAGGAAAAACTTCCAAGTGAATATCAGATTATTGTGGTAAATACAGTCAGGTGACATCATTTTGATCTCTTCCATGAATTTGAAGGTTTGCTTTAAAAATCCAGCATAATAAAATGCACATGGTCATACTTTACTCGTGTTTATTTACAGAAATACATTATTAGAAGTTATTGTTGGAAATTTGCTCCAACAAATATGTTTAAAAAATTATGTTGAAATTTATTCTCCAGTAAATGTCACAGAGTCATGTTTTTAAAGAACCTGCAGTTTGACTGGGAACTGCCTGACTGGGAACTGTCTGACTGGGAACTCTCTGACTGGGAACTCTCTGACTGGGAATTGCCTTACTGGGAACTGCCTCACTGGGAACTGTTTGACTGGGAACTGTCTGAATGTGAACTTATTGTACTCTGTATCTTATAAGATGCAGGCTGGGCAGACTTCTGATTCATACAGCCATCCATTTTCTATACCGCTTAGTCAAATTCAGGGTTGAGGGGAAACCAGAAACAGATCTTGAGAGATTATCATTATTGTGAAATTCGCTTATTATCCCTTCCTTTGTGTAGTTGTGTTCCTTTTTTTTAAGTTTCTGTTGGTACTTTGAAGACCTATTTGTATACTTTTTTTTACATGTTGTTATTCTTGAGTGCTATATTTTATATGTAAATCTGCCATTGTTTTTTGTCAACGATGACGATGACTAATTTATTTCGTTGACAATGACTAATTTATTTTGTTGATGAACCTTTTTTTCATGATGATAACGAGACAGTGACAAGCTAAAAATGGCTCTCTGATGACATGAAAACATGACGAGATGTTTGTGAGATTTTGTTGATGAGACGAAATGAAAATGTTCAAGTCCTGAATGTCCGACATTAAAAATACATGACATTTCAGCCTATTGTGAGTGGAATCTGTCAGTCAGCAATACTGTCGCACCTTGGCCACACCCATCACCTGACGTTCAGTGCACACACATAAGCAGTTTATTCATTCACAGCTAAATCATGGCGGCAGCGTCGAAGAAGATCTTTGGTGGTCGGAAACAAAAAAACAATATATGGACATATTTTAACTATAATCCATTATAATTTCACTGGGAGACTAGGTCAAGCTGAGCATGTGTTCCTCATCTATTGCTGATATTTTGGGCATGTGTACGTTCAGGATGTAGTATTGCACTTAAGAAAATTCTCAGAAATAAAGCCACAGTTACCAAAGTAAGGATGTTGTCACTCTTTGCTTTAGTTGGCACTTTATCTGTGCAATGCATAACCCTAAGTAGATCAGGAAGTATTTGCTGCTAGTTGGGAAACCTTTTAATTTTGTAAATATTGATGAAAATAACAATACAAACAAAACAAAACAAAAATACATACTTTATTATTCCAGAGACATAAAAAATAATGTGTGAAGCTCAATTAAATCTTTAAAGTTTAATAAGTCTGGACTTTAAACAGTGAGTTGATGTGCTTTGGGAATAAGTCTTACTGCTCTTTTATGTAAAATAAATGGGTTTGTTTTAATATAAGCTATCTGAGACTTCCATGTCAATTAAAATGCACTTTGACCTTTTTTCCATGTTGATACTCAATGATTTTCATGTTTTTCTCATTAACTTCAGTCAATTTTTAATATACGTCAGTATTTTGCATTCATGTTTTGAAAAAAAAAAACCCAAAATATCCCCAAAACTCTAAAGCTTCTACCACTTTGCAAGGAAAAACTGCATTTAAACAAAATAAAAATAAATGAATAAAAAAAAGTGCGGTTACGCTCTGCATCCAGTCAATACCATTATGATACTTCCATCATGGACGAAGACAACTGCTCAACTTTAGCTTGATGAGACCATATTGGCAGAGAAACAGCACTGGATGAAATTAGACAAAAGACCATGCAAAATCTTTGAAACGGGCCAGCTGAAATAAGCTTATCTCATTAAAAACACAATACAAACACAACAACAATCAAACAAACGTGATGGATCCAGATGTTGTTTGTCATGAAAGCTGCTTTGAAACCCCAGGAACACAAAAACCCCTGCTGGCTCAGGTCTGGCTCTTCGCTTTTAAGACTCGCCTCAGTCTGTCCATTAAAAAAACAACAATGGTAGACTTCTCCTCATCCCTCCAGAGTACAGATTTCATATTCATGTTCATTATGCATGAATGTCAATGGATGCAGAAAATCCGTGCAAAACAGAATAAGAAATCACGAATTCCAAGGGTGCTTCCTGCCATGATGCAGGGCATAAAAACTGAATACCACAGTGTGCTTGGCGAAGTTATTTTGGTGAGTGTGTTAGTTTGTGTAGAAGAAATGTAAAAGTGTTGTGGCTTGTTGGTCTGCAGCTTCAGTATGAATGCTAATGGTTATTATGCAACTCCAACCAGTGTTTTACTAAAGACCCAATATAGCTGTTCCGGGGCATTTAACTGACTTGTCAAAGGCTAGCTGTGAAGGTAACCTGTGAACATACATCTCTTATTGTCTCTAAACCTTTGATGCAGTCTCCTCAGTGACTTCAAATGGTGTGTATTTCTGTGTGCTCATCTGTTTCACTGACAAGCAGAAAACAGAAGAAAGGAAGATGGAGAGATGAGCTTGGGGGGTTGCAGAAGAGGAGATACCCAGCGGCTGATTGTTAGTATCAAGGGATTTCTGCAAAGTGCAGCATGGCCCTCCAGCTGCAGTTCAGAAAGAAGCATCTGTAACTGTGTTTGTGCGCATCCAAGTTTGTGGGTCTTTTTGGACATGAAAGTTTGAGAATCTCTTACTGATGTTCAGCATCATGTGTGTTTGTGTGTGTGTGAGCGGAGGAGAGAGAGAGAGATAAAGTAAGACATGTCACAAGGGGTGGCAGGTTTGAGCTGCAGACCACAAATGAGGCCACTGACTGACGGCTTGTCTTTGTGGCCAAGCTTGGCCCAGTTTATTTTTCTTTCCCTCTCCAAGACTTCAAGCCTCTTTTCACTTTGATGGACAACATGTCCTACTTCCTTGCAACAATCGGTTGCCATATAATTAAACGTCAAATAACTTTTACTCTCCACTCGCTCAGAAAATGTATTATCTGTGGCAAATAGAGCACTAAAATTTGAGACGAAGAAAAGTCTAACTTATTGCAGGGGTTGTACTTCTGCTGTGATTCAGACAAGGCAGACAATCAGCAGCAGAGCCTTTTTGCAAAGTTATTGTCCATCCATATTCAAATCAAAGCACAAGCTTTTGTTGCTAGAAGGCAACATCAAGGAGCAGAATGCACTTTCACCCTCGGTATTTTAAAATTGTCCATGCTGCAGATTTTTTTGTTAAACAGTGTAAGAGCAAAAAACATTTTAAGTAGATTTTTCTAACAACATGAATCATGAAAATGGAAAAGGGGAACAACTGGCAGCCCTTTCAGGGTTTACAATTCCCATTATGTACCTTGCCCCTTACCTAGCAAAGACAGGCTGCTGCCCCCTTGTTAATAGTTAATAAGTTAATAGTTTCATAATTAGGGTCCGAGCCATATGAAGTTTGAAATGTTTATTATTATTTTTCTAAGCATTTCGAGATGTGACCCCCTAAACACCCATGAAAAGTTGTGAAACTTGGCACACATGTCAAGCCCGGCGTAACTCGGGATATTCTAAGGTCTGCATACTTTTCAATGCAAAATTGGCTCAACAACGCCACCTAGACACCCCAAAATTCCCCAAATGAATGGGGTCCCGAATGTCTACTTCAACGTAGGAAGACGAAACTCGGCACACACGTGTAACACCCCGAGTCGAGCAAAAAAGTCAATTGAACATCTGTTGCCATGGCAACGGGGTGCCCGCTATCATGGCGTGTACGGCCATTTTTTTCCCATTTTTTGCACTTTACACACATCGTATTTGAACAAACTAGTCTGAGGGGATTCTGGTCTGGTGGGAAACTTCCTGATAAGTTCGGGACCAAACGTTCCTCAACTCTTTCTAATAGGAAAAAGCGTGTAACCGTGGCAACCCTCGGAAAACAGCCTTCTCGCGATGAAACACGGTTTGCTCATATCTCCATAGGAATGCATGGGAACTGCACCAAACTTGACAGGATTCATACTTGTTGGGTCCTTAACGCATTACAACACCTGTTGTCATGGCAACATAGCATGTTAGCTAGCATATTAGCATGTTAGCAAAAAATGCTAACTAGGTATATCAAAATTTCCCTTTCTCAGCTGGCCCTTCACAATATCTCCTAGCATGTTAGCATGTTAGGTAACATGCTAACCCGTTAACATGCTAGCAAAAAATGCTAACTAGGTATATCAACATTTCAGATTCTCAGCTGGACGTATTACAATGTTAACAGGAAGAAAACAATTATAATTAAAGCTGCAAGCTTTAATTATAATTGTTTTCTTAAGACTATTGCAAGCATACTCTGTGAATTATATTCTGTGAATCTTATACTGTAGCTGTGACTGTGTGCGTATATTGTCAGTAGAAACATAACAAATTTTTCTCATGGAAAAGCTGAACATGACCTCGCTAAGAAGATGACGGATAATAATGTCTCCATGTTTAAAACCTAAACTGCTTTTACGTTGGCTGTTGTTTTAAAAGTCCATTGCATTTCTGTGAAAAGTTTAATTTTATTATTTAAATTTACCAGTGACAAAACCAAACAAAAGCTCTTCCAAATGGACGTCCAGTTATTCACTCATTTATGAAAAAAATAAACAGAATGTACTGATCAGGACTTAAAGGTAATGTGAAAGAATAACTGACATTTATTTGCAAATATGTGTACAACTATGACTTAAAATGCCAAACACAGCTGTGAGTGGATCCAGTGGCCTTAGGTGCTCGATGACTGCACCACAGGTAACTGCTTCAACATTGTGTACATGTGTACTGTCTTCTTCTATGTTCCTTTTAAGGCAATACTTCCCAATAGTGCTGAAAAATCTGTAAAACAAATCTGGCAGTTTTCAAGCTCACAGGTTTCTCACTTCACACACATAGTTGTAGATAATTCTGTTTTTCCCCCTACCTTTGCTTCTTTCCAGGATTTTGTTTAGAAATTCTTGTTTGTCTGAAAGTTTTCAGTATGAATTTTGAAACCAAAATTCAAAGGTAAAAACATGACATTTCAAATAGACTCAAATCATCATTATACTTGAATTTGAGATCAATTGTTCCAACCAAGCCTGTGTTTAGGCATCCACTCAAGG
This sequence comes from Melanotaenia maccullochi, assembly GCA_037177255.1. Classification (NCBI taxonomy): domain Eukaryota; kingdom Metazoa; phylum Chordata; class Actinopteri; order Atheriniformes; family Melanotaeniidae; genus Melanotaenia; species Melanotaenia maccullochi. The sequence goes on along the minus strand of JBAGKP010000014.1, from coordinate 25,907,453 downwards.
ATTTACAGCTGATGTAAGATGGATTTCATAATAATCCTACTGATCTGCCATATCTATAGAAGCACAGATACATTTTCATATACTTTGCAGCACATCTTGGATAAACACAAACAAAATATAGCTTAAAGGCAAGGAAATGTAATACATTTAGTCTCTAATTGAAAGCAGGCATATTGCTGTGGGCTTTCATAAAGAAAACTCAACATCAAGTGCTCAGACGTGCTAAAAGAGAAATGTGAACAAATCCCAGTACCGTTAGATCACACACAGGCATGCTCACACCCAAGAGCGAGCCTCCAATCGATACTAAAACAGTGAGAACAAGTCCAGGCCAAGACACAAGAGACCGATAATGAGAGAGCAGAAAGAGGTAGGGGGAAGAAAACGTAGATGGGGGTTGCCTGGAGTTGTGTGCCATAATCAGAGCTACAAGCCCAGTGTGAAAATCTGCCCCGAGTGGATGAAAAGAGCAGGTTTGGAGCTGGAACATTTGACATTTTACTGAATAATTTGCCTGCTGTAAATTCTGACAATCATAGTATATATTTTTTTATCTCTAAAAGATTAGCACATAACAAAAGACTAGGATTGACATATGTAGAAAATATACTGTAGATTAAGACATCACAATGCTCATTCCTGCCTTTGTCCTTGGAGGTCTAGCAAGTTTGGCCTTTGATCACTATTTGGTCTTATATCTAAGTCTTATATCTGCTGTGTGGTTCTTGGAGCAGTGCTCAGCTTATTAGATTTTGCAGGAGGAAGCACTCCGTTTTTCCTGAAAAATGAGGATTAAATCGTCCTGCAGGAAAGGCTGAATTGCCCCTCAAATGATGTGGTAACACAGCCGGGAGTACATAGTAAGCTTGGCACAAAGCGCATGGTCTCAGTATGAATGAGTCCCTTATGGGCAAGCTAATGTGGCTTCTTATCAAAATTTGATCCAAATTGCATCATGTTCATTAATGAGGTTGCACTTAAGCTTGAGGGTGCGTTTTCAAGTGATTGGAATAAATCAGATTCAGTCCTGTGTGTCAGCATGTGTGATGTGAGGTTGGTAATTTGAGGTTCATTATCCAGTAAACAGTAGCCTATAGACTCAGTATTGTCTGCTCTGCACACATGTTCCTGTTTAAAGCTGAAATGCATAGGCAAATGTGTCCATTTCCACTTTTTTGTGACAAATTGATTGCTCGTCGTTATTGTTCTCAATCGTGCTTATGCGAATAATTGTCTAATTAAAATGACCAATTAGTTCCAATCTGCATGGATCTGTGCTGCAACTGAGACACATGAAAACCATCATTATATACGGAAAATACTTCCCTATATGCATATTCCACCTGTCAGTGTCAAAGCCAGCACCTGGCATCCCACCCTCTGCTTTGTTTTGACATTTGCAAGATATTTGTTTCTAAATAATGGAAAGATCAAACAACTAAAAATGGATGAATGGAAAACTACTTAACCTTTTGAAATCACTTGACTTGTTTCAGCTGATGTTTAATGACTCAGGAACAGTGGTGGGTGCCGTTCGGTGGATGGCGAAGCACAGACAAAGCTAAAAAAGACAACGTATTGGTAACAACTTCGTTTAAAAGGCCCTAGAAATCTTATGATGTTTTACACAATGTATTATACAAAATGGCCAAAACACTCTCAGGTCTCTAATGTTTCAAAACAACCCATGGGAGAATAAAACGATCTCATTGTTATGTTTTTCTCTTCCATTTCTTGTTTTATGTTTAACATGGCCGACAGTTTTCTCATTTCCAGTTTAGGTTTATGCATAAACATCACTTTCTTAGGGTTAAGAAAAGCATCATGGTTAACTGAAGTAAACTCTTTGTACAATGCCACTGTCACCTTATAAATACCATTTTGACACTTCACATGTAATTGCTTTCATCACCTGTAGAGCTAACATATTCTTGAACATATAAGGCAGTGATTCCCAACTCTGGTCCTTTAGGACCACTATTCTGCAGGTTGTTGAGGTTTCCCTGCTGCAACACACTTGATTCAAACTAAAAAGATTTCCAACAGCTTGATGTCAAGCTCCTTACAAGGTTGTTTTTTTTACCCTTATTTATTTATTTATTTATTTATGTATTTTTATTGGCTTCACAGGACAAAAGAACAAGGAAGCAACACAATGTAATGACAGAAGAAACATGGAAAAATATTGTGGATGAAAGTGTAGTGAGTTATGTATGTTGTGAGTTTTAAGTCCAGTTCTCTTCTCATCCAAGGAGTTGTATACCATCTAGCTGGTTAAATAATGTAATATTACGTAAAAATGTACCAGAATAAAGCAATATTTCTAAATAATAAAAACAAAAGTAACGGTAGTCACAACTGATGCCACTGCACAAAGCTACCAATCCAGTTGTAAAGTTGTTATCATCATCATCTTATCAATATTTGAAAGCATCAGCTGCACAGGCCCATTAATGATCCATTTTTTTTTTTTAAATCTGGTATGTTGCAGCAGGGAAACATCTAAATTCTGCATTACAGTGACCCCTTAAGAACCATGGTTGAGGGCCCTGTGGTTGCAAAGGGTCCATGAGTTTTACATAGGGTGCGTATAAATAAAATGTATTATTATTATTCTTATTCTTATTATTATTATTCATCCATCCATCGATTTTCTACAGCTTATTCAGAGTAAAAGAATAAGCTTTATCTAGGATGCTTAATCTAATGTAATGAAATTTTAAAATTAATTAATTAATTAATTAATTAAAAAACTATTCAACTTAACCCACACCCTTCAGGACAATCATGCTGACAAGTGCAGCTAAATTACATGCCGTAGTTATACACATGAAAACCGCAACTACATCTTTTTCATAAGTTTGACATCAACAGGTCCATTTGAATAATTCTGCCTCTGCTCTTCGCGACTTATCTTACAGTTCTTTTATCATTATTGTTCAACATTTGTTCAGCTTAATTAAACGATCAATCATTAAAATGAAACGACATGTGAATCTTCTCATTGGAGCTAATGGGGTAATCTGCCGCTGCATTCGGCATTGCATTCAACTTTGAGTTTTCTCTGTACACAGTAAGAGCCAGTCTCTTGCCCTAACATACATTATGCAGATGATTATGCAAGGGGAACAGGTAAGCTGGTGGGGTGCCTTGATGTCAATGCCTATGCAGTAAGCCATGATGACAGCTCCATGCAGTGACTTTAATGTCATTAAAGACAAGAATTCGAAATGATTCATGTAAATTCAGAGAGCTGCAGGAGGCCTGCACTGATTGCTCTGATATAGTCATTTTTGTCCTTTTTACCATGAATCTCAAATAGAGGTGCAGAGTGATGCATAGGCCCACAATAGCCACATACAGGGGAAATATTCCAGGTTGGAATGAACTAGATGCTTCCTTTAAGCCCATTTGCATCTTGAAAAAAGGGTCAAGGAGTGTTTCAAAGCCAGTCCAGACATGTAATTTTTCACTCCCACTAAGCAGATCATCTAACTTCATTTAGCCTCTTAAAAGAGACACATGGTTGGACAATTGTGCTATGCCAACAGTGGGCTAATCATTCTTCTGGAGGATTTATGCCTGAATCCTCTTGGCAACATTTTGCATTGGAGATAAGGAATTGGCTGCTGGAGGGAGAGTGAACAGTAAACACAAAACCAAGCGAGCAGATTTAGGATTCAATGTGTAACATCATGTTCTGAGAACACCCCCATCCCCGTGTTTTAGCTCAACTTCAAAAGGCCTATGTGCTCGAGAATTTTCCATTCTGTTCATTTATGCATGTATGTGTGTGCAAATATGTGGGTGTGCATGCAAAAATCCAGGCCACATGTTTGTACATATTTATTTGTCTCCTAAAATATGTTGGAATAATATCATTATGCAACACCAGTTTTATTTCTTTCAGCAGAACTAGCTGAATGATGCAGAGCTTTGAAGCATAAAATGTGTTTAGAAATGCTTGCAAGTGACAATATATTACGTTTAAATACATCTGAACTGAATACACTCTATTTATAAATCAGAGGTATATGTATTTGTAAATTAAGCATTTTTAGAAAAAAGTGAGAGGTTGATCTGCCTGTGTGTCACCAACTTACCTAGCTTAACCAGCAGTTGTGATGCTAAGTAATACCAGAAAAATGCAATTTTCTAAATATGAGGTATGCCCGCCTATGCCAGCTAACAAGAATACCAACTTCTAACTTTCTCTTAAATGTCCCTCGTAGTCCCAGACAGCTTTAATGGCTCCCATAGTAGGACAAACTTTCACCAGAACAGCAGATGGCCATGATTTGTATCTAAAACAGCACCCATATCTACTGCTCCAGGCTGCTGCTACTGCTTTAGCAATATACTAAAATGGCATCCATTTCCCCAGTTCTCCAGCCATGCCCTGGAGGAAGAGACACTCAAAGCTGTTAACTGACCTGCAAGCTGACTAATGAGGAGTGGCCGCTGGCATCTCACTGCAGCAAGGTGAGCATGAAAGTGGTCCAATGAAACACTGAGTGGAATACACAGCAAATTGCATTGAATTGATGGTTGAGGCATAAGCAAAACTGTTTCTCAAATGATAGAGACAATTTTGAACAGTACAGAAAAAAACAAAAACAATAAACATCTAAAAGTAATCATCCCAAACACCTTATTCAGATTACTGGTCAGTTCCTGAGATTGCATAGAAAGTGTTGTACCATCACAGAGTTTGAGTCTAAAGTTGCTGAAACCTCAATCAGACTAACACAGTTTTACTTTACTTTTTTATATAGAATACTCACCACTGGCAGGTAGGGTAAAAAACATCATTCTAAAACAATGGATTATCCTTAAGCGTGTTCCATTGTTAATCAGCTCTGACGGCTGTCTTATCACATTTAAATGTTCCTGCAATTTGAGAGACAGATTTGCCCATTCAGACACTAGAAAACATATAAAACTAGATGCTGGTTTCCAAACTAACCCACAGGATGTTTTCACTGTGGTCACTGTGCTCAGTGTTTCAATTCATCAGAAGTTTTTACTCATCCACGTACTGGTAAGAAATACCCATTAAATCCTTTATAAATTGTAGAAACACATGTAGTGTATCTACTGAAATGTCCCTGTGGTTTGGTTTATGTCAGACAGACTAAAAGAGCTCTAAAAACTTGCATAATGTAGAACTGGATCTGAATGTTTTCTTCAAAATTGTTGCTAGATTTTTGTGTTGATCTCCTTCATGTGGCTGCATTGATCAATGTTTTATATTTTGTTTTGCACATTATCATCTGGCTATCTTTTGTGATACGTTATGATTATTTGGAACACACATCCAGAATGCGTCAAACTCCACAGTACAGATAGGGTCAGACAGGAAATCAGACGCAGGAGCAGTGTAAAAGCGTCCGGTATTTTTCAAAATAAAAGGCCTTGTGCAGATCAGCGCTGCTGAACCATGTAAACATGACATTTTTAACTGGTTATGGAGTCTCAGTGTTTTTTTTTTGGTCATGGACAACAAGACATTTATACTGGAAGTGGAAAATCACACGATTCTCAAATTCTCCTGTGATCTCGTGGCTCCTGCTAGGCGGACTGCACTTGCAGGTGTTCCACACCTGACATGCTCTCGGTGTGGATTGATGCGCCACGGAGGTTGGAACAAAACCGTGGCGTAGCCGTAATGTGGCGCACGTGCACCCGGTTGAAATGAGGGATTAGATTATCTATAATTATCTGCCCATTTGCTGTGTTTACTTGTGACTCTGATGAAGACACAGTGTTAAAATGTTAGTCCTTTGAAGTATTGTAGACAGCCCTGGTAAAAACTGAATTGCCTGCCCTTTCAGAATAAATGCATATTAGTCTTTGCAGGTTTGGGAGTGAGAAAAAAAGGACAGTGACACAAAGAAACACAATTCCACACTGGAGACACATGCCATGGAAAAAGAGAGACAAAAAGTTCATGATGGCAATAATGATAAAAAAAAAAAGAGATAGACATGTTCAGGGCATCACATTTGGTCCCTCTGGTTTACAGCAGCATAACTAAAGGCATTGCTCAGGGTCACTCAAGCAACCCTTATCGGCAATCTTCGTCAAAAAGGAAAGTTTTAGGTCTAATCTTGAAGGTAGTGATGGTGTCTGCTTCTTGATAACAAATTGGGAGTTGGTTCAGGAAGTGAAGGTCCTGATGACATAAGACTTGGTGTTTTTGAAGGTCTGGGAACTGCAATTAAGACTGCACAACAAAGCGCTCTGCTACCAAAATAAACATTCATTCATTCCCTGTACCGCTTATTCTGGGTCATTGGTAAGCTGGAGCCTATCCCAGCATTAACAGGTGAGAGGCAGGGTACACCCTGGACAGGTCACCAGTCCATCGCAGGACCAACACAGAAAGAGACAAACAACAATTCACACACACTCCTAGAGAAAATTCAGAGTCATCAATTAACCTAACATGCATGTCTTTGGACGGTGGGAGGAAGCGGGAGTACCCAGAGAGAACCCACGCATACATGGGGAGAACATGCAAACTCCACATAGAAAGGCCACCGCCCTCAAGGTACAAACCTCCCCCAGCCGAAATTCGAACCAGCGACCTTCTTGCTGTGAGGCTGTAGTGATAACCACCACACCACCATGAAGCCCTAATAAAAATAAACAATGAGATCTATTAGATAGAACTGTGCTCAGCTGTCAATTCTGATTTTGTCCAACATAAAATGGAGTTGTAAGAAAGAAACACATCTTTTAAAAACTAAAAGCCAGAAAATGTTTGAATGGAATGATAAATTGCCAGTCTGTCGGGTTTTGTTGTGATTTTGATTTCTTAAAATTGGCAAAGATCATCTTGGGTTTCCAGTTTTGTTTCATGTCCTGTTTTTTTTTTTTTTTTTTTTTTTTTTTCATTGCCTAGTTTTGTTCATTTACTTCTTTGTAGTTGTAAAAGTCCACATGTGGTCAGATGTGACACCACACATCTGCAAAAACTAGTTCACCCTGCAGGAAGTGGATCTGGATGGTGGAAAAGCCAGAGGGTCCCACCTGTTCCCTGTTCACCTGAAAACCCTTTTACATCGAAACACTATTCTCAGCATTAGAGTTTCCACATCATTCACATCTTCTAAAAATGGTCAGCCATTGTTCAGGTGAAACACTTGTGTGTGAGGACTTTAGAAATGAATCTGGGGCTGTTATTTATCAAACTTCTTAGAACTACTCTCAGGAACACATTTAAGACTTGTCTTATGAGTAAAAGAATTCCTGGCTAAAAGCTGCACCTAAAAGTTACTAATCAAGTGTCTCACTCACACTTTTACCAAAGTGTAGGACTCAATCTTAAGTGTCAGTCTAAGAGCGGGATTACAACTGTACTAGGTGCGGTAAACGGAACTTTATTTTATTTTTTTAATTTTTTTTATGTCCTGTCCAGCAAGCACAATGATAAACTGGTTTCTGTATTATGCTGAACAAATTTGCTCTGCTAAGGGGAGGCCTATGGGTAAGGCTCCTCTTGATAATCTGATTCATTTATTTATTTATTTACTTTGAATCACAGAATC
>JBAGKP010000014.1:25867490-25877506 GCA_037177255.1 Melanotaenia maccullochi | reverse complement strand
CAAATATCTACATCCCTTAGAAGAAAGTCTGTTTATCCTCTTTTTATAAAGGTTTTATGTTTTTCTTTATTTTAAAATGTAAAAATGGAAATAAAAATGTGGTTCTTCAAAAATAAATATCCTATGGTGGCTCTTCATTAAAAATATATCTATTAAGTTGCCTTTTCGAAAAGTTTCGTAACATTTGCAGCTCTGAAGGAGTTTTATTTAGCTGGCCGAGGGAAAAATGGCTCTTTGGATTGGAAAGGCTGCAGACCCCTGAACTAAACACATACACAGGTTTTCTCTTTAAACACCAACAGTTAAAATATTTCTTCATATATATTTATAAAATCAAATATTTTATAAGGTAAAAAATCAGCAAGATGAATTTAAAGCTGTGAAGCTGCTTCCTTCTGAACACAGAAGGAACATTATGTGATGAATATCAGCATCAGGTGAACATACAGAAAGCAGGATGAGAATCTCACAGCTTCTAGATGGTGAGGAGAGAGAAATATTCACAATAAGCACAATAACTTCCATCCATACAGCTTCAGTGTTTCATTATCCAGATATTTAGCCTATAAATTCTCTAAACTCTCATTTTTAGCTTGAATGCACCTGCAGCCTCCGCTACCACCAGGAGTTAAGGGGTTAAGATCTCGTTTCTATAAACATGTGTGGTATCCACAGAAAGTCCAGAATCTCAGCTAACAGCTCAGTAAAACCATTTCTAACACACACAGTTAGACAACAAATAATTCAAAGACCAGCTACATAAAGTCTGAAAAATATGTAAACACAGATGATGTCTCCCCGTGTCCACCCCACGGCATGGACACGAAAGAACAGCTCATCTACTGAAAGCTCACATCTCACAGATTCCACAGCTGGATGTTTCATCTCGCTATGACCAACATTCACTGAACCAGATGTAAAAGAAGACCCAATTTATGCTTCACGTTTGTAAAAATCTGAAAATATGTCTTTCCTTTGCTGTCTTGCATAAATTAAAACCTGATTTATTAAAAATATATATATAATAAATTAAAAGTTTCACACTGTCTATTTGGAGCAGTTTCCCCAAAGATCACAATGTTCTGCCATCTGCATGGGTTTAGACAGACAAAGAGAAACATCGGTCCTTCTTCTTTCTTACGTTCCAGACAGAAAACGGATCTTCATGTTAATAAACCTGCTCTTTTCTGATTACATCAGATGCACCACTGTAGCAGGGAAGGGAGACATGGACGGCATGTTTCTGTCATCAAAGCCAGCGGCCAGCAAAAAAAAAAAGCAAAAAAAAAAACCTTAACGCGCGATTAAAAAAATTAACGGCATTAAGAAAGCATTGCATTAAAGCACGATTAAGGCACCAATTAATTAACACTGTTAAATTCTTTCTTTTTTTTGACAGAAACATGGCTTCCATGTTTACCTTCCCTACTGCAGCGGTATGTCTGATGTAATCATGAGAGAGCGGGTTTATTAAAATGAAGAGACATTTTCTGTCTGGAACTTCAGAAAGAAAAAGAACCAACATTTCTCTTTGTCTGTCTAAACCCATTCAGATGGAAGAACATTGTGATTTTTGGATGGGAAACTGCTCCCAAAAGACAAGCATTTTATTTATTTATTTATTTTTTAATAAATGCAGCTTTAACTTATGCAAGACAGCAAAGGTAAGACATGCTTTCTGACTTTTACAAATATAAAGGTGTGCCTCAGGGTGCTATCCTGGGCCCAACCTTATTTTCCAACTGACATTAATGATGTAGCCAAAGCTACTGGCAGTTCAAGGACCTATCTCCATACTGGTGAAACAATGTAATGCGCAGGTGGCCCTTCGCTTCACTCTGCAGTATCCACTTTGCAACACAGTCTTACCTTGGTGGAGCACTGTTTTCACAATCTTCAAAATTTCTCTTAATACTAAAAAGACCTGGTGCATCATCTTTGAATGGAAAAATGATGCCTTCAGCACCCCTAAGATCTGCTGCGCTGATGGCTCAGCACTGGATTATGTTAAAACTTACAAATATCGACATCTGGTTGGATACATCTCTGTCATTTTCCACACAAATCAATAACCTCCAGGCAAAAGTCAAAGCTAGATTAGCTCTTCTTTCCCCCAATAAAGCTTAGTAGAAGAAGATGGATTAGAATTGGTTCTCAAACATAAATAATAAAAAAAAAGTTGTGATTCAAATGGTTTATTTTTGCAGTGTACACTTTCAGAATATGATCTGTTAGATCCAGCTGTTCTTGTGCAAATAAAACAGATTTGTTCTTCTGTATAGTCGACGACTAACTTAACTAAAATGTTCTTGTGTGGAAAATGAATTAAGTTTTACTGAAGTTAATTGTAGCTGCTTAGTTTTTCTTTTGCCACAAAGGTTTTTTTGTTGAAAAATCTAAAATGGTGATTTCACCGTCAAACATGGGGATATGGAGCCACCGTGTAGAAAAGAAAAAAAGATGAGAATGAGCCAGTCTTTTGAATGGCTCTTTGAAAGGAACGGCTCCTCAAAGAGCCATAAATCCCATCTAGTAATAATGCACTCTTGTGTCATTAAGTTACATTACAAGCTGGGTTTATTATTTGCACTCGAGAGACAGGGATATCAGATTTGTTATGTTGTGTTGTGCAAGCATCTGCATAAACCTACGGCGAGGCCCAGCGGGGCCCCGGAATAACAAAATATGAAAGTGTGTGACCCAGTGGGCATACAATGAGGTTTGGAGGGTTACAAATGAAAAACTGATGTGTGAGAAACAATAAGGCATCTGCATCACAGCCTCCATAACAAGGTTCAATCAACAGCTGAAGCTAATTAATAGCACATAGATTTGTTTAGTATTTGAGTTGAATTTCATGAATGACTGAGCAGAAAATTCTGAGCTAATTATTTTGTTTCTTATGCTTAAAGGTTGTTTGTGTCTCTTATGTAAGTGACTTTATGATAAGCCAGAAATCCGTTACACCCCCTCTCTGAACATGAGTCATTACTGAATGATGCTGAAAAATAAAAACAAGACTGAGTCTTTGGTAATAAATGAACATTTTTCTTATTTAAGAGAACACACTACGCTTTGTGGAAGAACATAAGTCATTGTCAAAAAGAGCTATCATATCAGCTGACCTCAATACTAAGCTTAGAGACAAAATATGTTGCTTTCATTAATCTAAAAGGCACATTTTCAAAAAGAGGATAAAAATCCACAAAGCTCCTGCCTTAGTGAAGTGTTGCATTCACTCAGTGCTGTTGTAAATGAAACTGAATTGTTTACTTGTGACATTTTTACAGCACTATAACGTTAGCTGTGCTACTGAAAAAGTGCAGCCATTATTCAGACAGCGGAATAAAATCACTTGTCATGGAATTATAAACATAGGTCATAAACTAATGACCAGTATGGCTGTTATTCCTGGTCTGGGGAGTCTAACATATAAAGAACTATGCGCCGTAGCACCTCTGCTGTTCTTTTATCTGCTTGCTCTGCCTCTCCATCTTTGTACATTGACTCTGAAGGAGAATCCTCTTTCAGCTCAGCTGGTGTGGGGAGATAACACGTTATCATTGCTCAGATCCTCAGCCTCAGTTTCTGCTGGATTATCTGCTACAAGCACCAAAACATTGTGTAGCCATGTAACATTAATCTAACTGGTGGCTATTGACATGATTTAAAGTACTCCAATACACCTTTATATTATTAGAATATGTTGCGTTGTTATTAGAATATATGTATTATTATACATATATTAAATTTTGTTACAGCAGAATGTTGAGATGGACATTTCAACATTTACAATCATAACAAAATAATATTATTATTATAACTTCCAATACGAGCTATAACTACTACAGCCTCGACTCTTTAAGCTGCTTTCTTCTTACCAGTAACAACATGCGGAGCACGACTGCACGAGTCCTGATGACATCACATGTATAGTCAAAAATTATTATTAAAGCCTCGCCTGTGGCATCATGACTGTCCTTCCCACATCAGAAAGTCCTCAAGTTAAGTGTGAAAAATATACTTTATTTGTGTGAGAAAACTAATCAAAAACTCCAAAGTCTGATGAGACTGCATTCTTTCTACTGAAACACCACATGTGTGTGCTCATGCAGGTAAATATTCAACTTGATCTCACAGAAACACGCAAATTAAGCAAAGTTAATTCAACACGTTATTTACGTGTTTGCAGCATGTGACTGTTAAAAAGTGACGTCAGTGGTGGGGCTTTGACGTGGTGACTGCACAATTTTCCTGGTTCAGAACAACACAATAAAAAAATAAAGTTTTTTCCTTGATGGGTCTCTTTACTCAGAACAGAAGCTGATGTGAAAGCAGTGCAGCTTCTACCATCTACTTCTACCATTTCTGGAAATTTGCGTTGTTTTTTTGTGCGTGTGCCTTTTTTCTGCACCTCCTCTTTGTTTTCCATCCTCAGCTCTGACAGGTAGCAGCATCCTCCGGCATAGAACCGATAGGGTTTAAAGCATCTGATTGGTTAATCCTGGCATCAATTAAGTAAGGAACCAACAGGCTGCAGATCAATGTGTTTCATAGGCCGTGTGGTCAGGAGAGAAAGTTCTGTGCTGACTATTTGGACAAATGAATTACTCGAACACACAACCCACAGTGAAACAAGGAGGTGCTCAAAAACGTGAGCAGGCCGGCCCAGTGTTGATCTACTGAGTTTTATGGGCCAGCCAAACCAGTAATTAACTGTGTTGGCCCACAGGAAAAATAACCGATGACCAGTCCATCCCTGGTCCTGGGTGAATCCTTCAGTTAGAAAAAGTTCTTGTTGTTTCACAGAAAACATTTTAAATAAAAGAAATAAGGTCTACAAGTCAAATTTCCCAGGTTTTTACATATACCTGGCAATTACCTATGAGGGCATACAAAAGACAAAATATTCATATAAATTTTTACACTGAGCATGACATGATTACGTGTGCACTTAAAGAATTGACTAATGTAAAATGAAGTTTTGTGTATTTTTATTTTAATAAAACTGAGAAAATGCAAGTGTAATCAGGTCTGCTGACACCAATAACAAAAATGTGTTATATTGTGAAAGGGACAACAGACAAAGGACATCAATACCAAAGAATCAAAACCACAGATGGACAGCGGACAAATTTAATTTGCAAATGCAAGTTGGATGTAAGTTATCTTTCAATGTCTTTTATTATTATTATTATTATTATTATTATTATTATTGTACCTCTCACAAAAAGTGGCAGCATCCTCTCTGTTGAAATACTGTAGCTTTGTAAAAAAGATAACCTGCATCTCTGAAATGATGCTGCTTCCCAGAAGCATTAGTGCAGCATACAGACTGGACTCCATCCAGGAAGAAGACTTTCTGGACAATCTATATTTTGTAGATTTCAAGCTAAATTTTATCAACAGTCAGTCCTCAATGCGAGCACTAAAACAAAGAGAGAAAAAAAAAAAAGCTATTTCAGAGTGTGAGAAATGGTCTGAGTGGTCATTAAAACTGAAAGTCACAAACCTCATCATCACAAGCCATTTATTAATGACCGAGTGTTTCTAATACATCTGTGTTGCTCTGCAGTAAGTGCATCTTAAAAATGAAACCTGATAGCAAAGATAGAAAAGTGACGGAGAGAAATGGATGACGATGGAGAGAGAAAAGGAGTGAGAGTGTGTTTTCCATCAGCGTCAACCTTGCAAGGCAATTTGGGCCCCCATTTCAGAAGTCTAATGGGAGATGGACAGTGATGGACAGCGCGTGTGGGTTACTTATTAATCTGAGAGAGGCAATTGGAGAACCTCTATCGACCTGCAGTAAATTAAATAAGGCCTATCCTGAAATGGCATTATTCTCCCTCAACTCTCCCTCTGCTCTTCTCTCTTCTTTTGACCTGCTGCAAACGATTAAAGCAAATAAAATGGGAAAATTTAGACACTGTGAAATGATAATGGATATTAACTATACATACAGAAAAACAGTGTGTGAATTAATGAGTAGAGATTAATCATCCAGGCGAGCAGAAAATCTACATGAGTTGGTAAAAATGAGGAAACATGTTAATGGTTTCAGGGCAGATTATTGTATTGTTGTATTGTTTCTTGCTAATACCTTTAAAAGAAAAAATGCTATCATGCTTTTTATGGATTAATTAAGATCCAAACTTAATGTTTATAATGCACAGCGGCACAGTTTAACCTGAGAGCTTCTCTGTTGGACATGCAAGTCCTTCAGAAATACCAACTCCGTACCGACATAATAACAGTGGTTAACTCAGTAGTAAATATTCTGGGGAGCCATTTTCTAGAAGCATACACTTTTTGCTTTTCTATCACATTGGGGTTACTCTTTCATTTCAGGCGTTTCTGAATAGATCTCCCAGAGGTTTCATCTTCCCACTCCACCAGATGAAGCACACATGATCATATGCTTTTGAAGAGGCCAGAGAAAACAGCCTGCAGAAGTCACCTTGTGTCCAATTATAGAGCCAGCTCTTTTTCTACATCCATCAGTCTTCTGTCAGATATTTAGGACAAATTTACCCAAAAGTCTGCAGAGGACTTTGGGGAACCAGTTACTTCAACACTGGCCCTTTTTGCTCTCTTTTCTTTATGCAAAATCACTTGTGCAGAACTCACTGAACCTCTCATGGATCATTCAGAGGGTGGTGAAAGGTCCACTCTGAACCTAGTTAGAAGCTATAGAGACAAATATGTTTTGTGAGTAGGCATGTCCTGGTAAAGGTAAGAGACTTAAAAGATCTGCATGACCAAAAGAAAGAATATAAAGAAATCAGATATTTCCAGCATGTTTACATGCATAATTGAGTCAACAGCTGGACTAGGCCATTCAGTTAGGCTACTAGTGAATAAAAAGACAAGCCAGGAATGGATTTATTAACCAAAGTAAACCGAGTTTTAAGTACCGTAGGATGGCAATAGACACCTGCCTTTTCCTGTCACTGCATGATTACTGTTTACATGACAGCATCTCTATCTGCCGAGGAAAGAAATGTTAACCCACCTTTGTAGATCACATATTAAATCCACTCTCATCAATACTGCTTCCTTACTGCTACAACCAAATTTAAACTCTCCCACATAATAAATCAGGCCAGTAAAATAACCAGAACAGCCCAACTCCCTCTGGCTGATCTGTACAGGTGTTCAGTGTGGAAGAAAGCCCCCCTTCCCATCCCCTGCACCCCTCACTGCTCTTGGGCAGACGGTACAGAACCCCACTGGCCCAGACAAACAATGCCAATAAATCATTCATCCCCTCTGTCATAACTATTCTACACAGGACACAATAGACTGCACTATTTTATGTTCATTTGTGGCTGTGACTGGTTTTTGTAAAATGTTTTTATGTCTTTTCATGTGTTGCTGTGAACATTTTTAGTCATGTTTTTAATATGATGGAGCCACATCAAATACAAATTTCTAGAACAGAAATGGAGCATACAGTAAAGTTACCTTATCCCATCTTAGCCAGATTAACATGTTTACATGTCATTTAAAAGTCTGCTTTTTTCAAGCTAACAAAAGAATAAAATTCTTTGATATCATATAAATATTTCTGGCTAACAGGCAAAATGAATAATACTGATCAGCTTGTTGAACTGCAATGGGAAACTTTTGGTCTTGGCATACAATAGATGTAACCGTGACTTGCACCACCTTGTCTTATTTATGTCGTTACATTGACTTGTTTTAGACGATGCATCAGTAATATGAATGACTTCTTTAGAGAAGACCCAATACAATCCAACATCTGGAGGATGTGCAAAGACCCTAAGAGACAGGACCTGAAATGTCTGCTGGTGCCTCACAGCATATACATCACAATCTCATGTTAATTCCTTTATGGATCAGAGTTGTCCTGTTGTGCACAATGGACAATAACACAATCATAGGATATTTTTATTTGGTTGTAAGTTTTTTACAATTACTATATTGTTAATATTGATGTTTACTTTCACAACAGCTGTCTTGTATGGAGTTATTTTTGTGTTTTTATTAAATGCAAAAAAAATAGAGATCTGAGAGTGGAAAAATTATCTGAAAGGAAAAAAAAATATATTTGATATAAATATTTTTCACACTGATAGCAAAAAATAATAATATTTGAGACTAAAAAAAAGTTTTGAGATAAAGTTTCTTGTTACAGCACATTTAAAAAAATAATTTCCTAGAAAAAAAAAACTGTTTTTACTCTCAAATATATATTGTTTTGCTATCAGAGTGAAAACTTTTACTCTCCCAGTTTCTTTTCTCTCTCAAAGCTTTTTTCTTATTTCTCTCAAAACTGAAGTCTTTGCTATCGTTTCAAGATTTTGCTGTCGATGTGAAACTTGTGTCATGGGCGGGTCCATGTTACTATTGCTCATTCTCAACCGAACAGACAGCTGGGTGGCGATCATTTCTGGGAATTTCTTTATTTATATTCTATATATTTTCTTTATTGAACAGAAAAATGGGCAATTAAATAATTGATCTTAATGTAAAAGGGCTGAATATGATAAACATCTGAGAAACACTGTGTTTACACAATGTTGTTCTTTGTGATTACTGGCTTGGTGCCCTTCACCAGCAACTGCTCATCAAGTAACAAACAGTAATGTGTGACATTTTGAGTGATGATCAACATGGTTGAAGAGACAGTGAGGGGTTTAACAATGCTGACATGGGAAATTACTGTCAAGTTAAATATCCATTCATTACACAGCGCCAACCACTGAAGAAGGGCTGCTTTCTCAGAGGTACCATCAAACTCTGGAACCAGACCATAAAACAGACATTTATTTCTATGTACATATAGATACTGCAAGCATTGCAGATCTTTGTGTAAAGCCGTACGTTATATAAGTACTTGTGATAGTGAAGTCTGATTCAATAAAGATTAATTGTGTCTTGTTTTTGGTGGATCACTGAGGTACTATAAAGTTTAAGAGATGAGATTTCATCTTGGAATGTATATCATGCAAATAGTGCTGAATTGGTTCAGACAATTCAGGTTCAAAACTGCTAATAAGCCGTGGCTTTGACTGCATGTTCTTTTCTTGGTATGTGTTGATTATCCCATTGCTTTACTTTTCTCTCATAGTCCTTAGACATGCATTTTCCGTCTCTTTGTGACCTACATCCCACCCAGTGTTAGTTTTTTTAAGCAGAATTCTGCACAGAACATAAAACAATATGAAACCTGTTTATAAGATAACATCTGATTAGCTTGATGATTCCCCTAACTTTTCTACCGCCATTATCTTTAGAGAAGAATTGCTTAATGTCCCATTTGATCCCCAAAGTAAAAATTTTAAACCTTTTTTATGCTGATTAATTATATAACAATAACTGTTAGTAGCTCAAACTTTCTGCTTATCCAATTCTTAGTTTTATTATCAAATACCTGCAGAACTCCCATCACTCCGAGCAATCTCAGCTTCAGATGGGAGGTTGTTGATCTGACCATGTTGCAGACATATTTATTTGCACTCTAGAATTAAGCAAAGTAGTGGGCACTACTACGAAGTGATAAATTGGTAAAAGTGGTAAAAGTGGTAAAAAAAAGATTATTCATTGTAACCATGAGCATAGGTTGTGCTCTCTAGTAAACTGTAAAGGTTTCCCTACTTGCAAGTCCAAAGGCTTTTCCAGCACGTATACTTAATAAAACCATTATTTCATCACATGTGTTTTTTTTTTTTTCTTTCTCAGACCACTAGGAAAAGCCAAATTCACCCACTGTTACCTTAAAATGAGGCAGGCTTGTGGCCTTTGGTCACAAAAAGCACAAACCATTTCCCAAAGTGTGGATGCCAAATGCGTGCAAATTATGTCATTTAGACAGCCTGCCAAAGGCAGCATAAGTAACTCTAAATCATCCCACATGCAGAGGCACATACAAATTAGGCCTCTGCATGCAACTGTGGTAAAAACTGTAAGACCTACAAGAACACAATACAAGTAAAAAATACCAAAAAAACAAAAAAACTACAGAAAAACATTATCTATCTATCTATATA
>JBAGKP010000014.1:25840270-25850399 GCA_037177255.1 Melanotaenia maccullochi | reverse complement strand
AGCGGATGCGGCGTGTACTACAAGTTTTGCCACTTCCGCATGGGCTTCAAGTCTGAGCCCCGGAGTTTGCCGCTTGCACACAACCTGTATACATGACTCTCAGCAGCAAGTTGACATGATAGTAGGGACGCCCTAGCGCCCATTAACTTGACGTGGAAATGAGCCGTATTAGTCTAGAAAACTGTCGTTTTTTTTTTTTTGTTTTGTTTTGTTTTAAATATCTGAAATTAAGTGTAGTTTGTTCATGTTAATTTAAAACAAACCAGCTTTGTTTAGCCAGTAAGGAAGTTTAAGCTGGTCAGAGATCCATCAGTTTGGGTTTTCTAATATCTTAAAGAAGAAGTCCTCATTTTCTCATGATTTTGAAATCTAATTTTATTTACTTGACTTTATTTATGCTGGCTGGTTAATAACACATTGTCCTGTAATGTGACAAACTTAAAAATGCAGATTTTTCTCTGCTTTATTTTAATTTCTTATAAACTGTTTCATGAATCACAGCCAACATACAGTCATGAAGTAATGACATCTTTTCAGCAGATTAATCTTTTCTTTTAAAATCTCTCTGGATACTTATTGTGCAAAATAAAAAGAAATCATGTTTCATGAAAGTGTGTATTTAAAAGCTGTTGAAACTTATTTAATAGAGAGATTATTTCAGATGCCCTCTTGATTTTCCTGAAGTCGTGTATCTATTTCAGATGAAGAAACACAGCACACCCACACAAAAAAGCGATAAAGCAGCAAAAACAAGAACGATGAGACTCCAGGTTAAAAGTAGTAAAAGATGGTATGATCCTGTGGGGCAAGCCTGGTAACAAAATTACAGAGTGTAGGTTTTCTCTCCACAATCATCCCATGGGGTCGACCCCCACCTTCTTCATCACAATGTAAAGAATATAAATCCATATTCCTCGTGTAGCTCCGTCTATCCCAGTATAGTAAAGTAGCTCTCATGTGTAACACAACTTGGTGTTTGGTCCTGAGCTGAAGCATTTAGTACAAGGACACAAATACTGACAGATGGTGGAATTTCATCCTTCACTTCAGTCCTTTTACTCATTTTGAGAGAAATGCAGATGAGAGAGATCAATGGCACAACTAAAATATTTTAGGTATAACAGCAAATATTTATGTATAAACAGTCCATTTTTCTTTATTTATTCAGTAAAGTGGTGTGTCAGTGGGAAAGTTCAGATCTCTACAGAGAGAAGGCCACAACCACTGTTGACTATCCACTGACCCACACAATGAACAAGGCACAGAGCACCCTCAGGGGGCTTGTGACAATCATAACAGTAAATTAGAGTTTAGTATGAGGAAAGAAAATCGAAAGCTCAGCCCAACATAAGCTGCTATCCCATGAGCTCCCCTGCAGGAACGACAGTGTATGCAAAATAAATATGGAGGGAAATCAATAGCTTGAAATCAGTGTTAAAACTGTTTTAAAAAACGATTGAACTAAAATAAGACAAAAAAAAAAGTCCTGGAATGTAAATTCAATTTTTGGCCACCTGGAGACGATTCAACATCTTGTACTAAATATCTTAACTTTGATTACTAGAAAGGATATTATGTACGCATATAAACATAAGAATGGCTTTGATAAAAAATGGGATAATAGCTTTTCTAAATTACTTTGGCATAATTATTCAATAATTTATTCTTTATTGAAAAAAAAGTTCAAATAAAAAATTGACATCAAAGTTTGGATAAAAAGGTTTTCATAATTCATAATTCATTTCAGATTTTTTTAAATAAATGTGATGTGGTAAAAAACCTGCACACTGCTTGCTTTCTACTGATTAATTAAACGTTTACATTTTAAAGCATCCAAACTGAATTTAGCCAAAGTATTCTTAGAGCTTATAAAGATACCAAACAGCAGGAAAGAAGTTTAGTTTAGCCAAATTTAA
This sequence comes from Melanotaenia maccullochi, assembly GCA_037177255.1. NCBI lineage: Eukaryota > Metazoa > Chordata > Actinopteri > Atheriniformes > Melanotaeniidae > Melanotaenia > Melanotaenia maccullochi. The sequence goes on along the minus strand of JBAGKP010000014.1, from coordinate 25,848,483 downwards.
CATGTCATTCTGCAGATGTCAGTATCAGTTCATCCAGTACTGTTTACAATGGTTTGCTGTGTATAACAAAATAACAGCAGAGTTATTTACTGTATCGTGCTAGAAAAGAAAACTGTATATGAAGAATAAGAAGGGATGTGTGTTTGTGTGTGAACACAAAACACATAAAGCAGCCAGTAGAACCTGCAGGTTATCTGGTTATGGAGGTTTTCATTTACATCTCCCAACAAATTACTACAACCTGCTGAGATTGGAATATTAAAAGCTCAGTACAATCTATTTTGTTTTCAGTCAGGTAAGTCAGGGAAAAAAGGAAAAACATACACACAACAGACATTTGAAGGGCAAATTCAGATTTGGAATGTTTTTATTACATGTCAAGATATCTTTCTAATCTTAATAATGTGTTTTAGATTCCTCAACGTAAACCAAAATAACTGAAAGCATTGATCAAGGACAGGCCATTCCGGTCCTTAGAAGGTTTTAGATCTTTCCCTGTTCTAGCACAACTTTTTTCAAATGAAAAACAGCTTATCAAGGTCTGCCCAGTGACTCATTAATTTTAATTAGGTGTGTTGAAATGGGGAAAGATATAAATTTACCAGACTATGGCTCTTGATGAACGAAGATGCCTAACCCTGGGTAAACAAACCTGTTAATCTGTTAACAGCAGTCACCCACCATGTGGATGGATCCCCTCTCCAGTTTAGTTCCTGTACCAGAAACCTGAAAGCCTGAGAGTTACGTAAGTATAGAAATTTAGCTGTTTATTATATTCTGTTGGTTTAGGTTTAGTCAGTACTCTGATTACCACCTACATCTTTCCAACGTCCTCTGTCATCTTTTGGTATTTTTGAGCTTCTTGTTTTCCTTCCTCTTGATTAAGGTTTGCTCTACCTGCTACTACTGCTTTCTTTAGTAGTTTTGTAGTAAATCAGTGAGCTGTGTGCCTAGTTAGTGGACACCAGATTATTAATCCCAATCTGGAAGTCTCACGGGATAATAGATTTCTCATTTGCTACCACATCTGGTGGTATTCCTACTTTATTATAATAATACTTGCTATTCTTATACCAAGTACAGATATTCCTATAAGCTGTTACAGCCACTTCAATTTGTCATTCCATGTATTCTGTACTTGCCTGCATCTGCCCTACTACTATGTGTAAAGCCTTGTTTCCACCAATTTTAGTGTGTTGGGATGGGAAAGTTAGGGTGCAGAAATGGTTTGTCAGTTATAATCTTGTTACGCTCCCACAGCTCACCGTAACCTTACCTGAGAGGCAGAGTATCAGTTGGATAGCGACAGATGCTTTAGGTATGTAATAGCATGACACAATCGCAGCACAATGCCTTCAAGTATAACCAAAACATGACTCAGAATGAAAAGAGTAGAATGGTGGTTGTCCAACAGTTGGTGTTCTTTCTTGTTGGCGGTGCTTCATAATGTCAATATAAACAGAGATTTCATCAACAAAAAGAAAATCTGTTGCTGTAAACAAGGAGGCATTCTTGCTTTGTTTTTGTGCCAGGTCTCATGGGAAGTTACTTTTTTTTTTAACCAATCAATCTGATGTGATTAATTCCGGCTACTCCCGCAATTGTTCACTTAGCAGTTCATCTTGTTGGTTATCTTCTTGAAATATTTCTTGATCTACATTGTTTTATCGTAGTTCATGGCTCTGATGGTCACTAGCCTCTAACCTCCATCCTTAGGGAGTCAACTTGGTCTACAGACTTAGGCTGGAAATGTCCATGCATTGTGAAGAACTTCACTGCCTCAGTATCCATAGCTTCTATCACCTCTTTTGACCAGATCACCAGCAGGGTGTCAGATGATGGGAAGGGCATAAGTTTCTCAGGTTTTGTTCTTGTCGTCAAGTTGACACTTCAGGACCTGCTTCTTTTCCAAGAAAATACGCTTTGGAGGAGTGAGCTTGAGAAAGAGTTTGGGAGGATGGCTGAACTGGTAAAAGTCCATAACAGAAACTAAGTAGAGTATAAATTAACATCTGGAAATGGAAAGGAAGCATGGGAAGTGTCAAACATTATGATGGACAGAGCCCCTCAACCAGCAATGCTACACTAAGCTGATCATATCTTCTTGTTTGCGGCAACTTAACCTCCTTCTGTATGCATGTCTTTAATGTAGAGCACAAATTAAACTTAACTCAAGCTCAGTGTCACAAAGAGACATTATTGACATCTCCTCTGTTTAAATCTCTTAGGAGCCAGCATCAGTTTGTAGATATTTGGGAATAGACTTAAAGGCTCTTAAAACACATTTTAACTCTGGTTTACTGCTGTTGTCAAATTCATTCTCACATTCAATATTTTAACCTAGTACAACTCCCTCACATCTAAACATAACACAATATTTAACATAAACTGTATCAGCATGAAGGATGATTATAAATACAGCACAGTATGTGCCACACAGACATGATTTTGACAAACAAAGCACATTTGCTCTAAATGCAACTGACAAGCTTCTCGTATGAAAGGTCTGGTAAAATGTAATTTGATGTCTGATTATATAATTATGGCAACAAAACATATCTTGAGTGTTTTACTAAGTTTACAGTGTCATATAGACAAATTATGCAACCTTCCAGTATACAGCAGACTGACAAATTCTTTATAGTCATTTATTGTAGAAGACAATAGTGTTAATCAATGTAGTGATGGAAATGACTCAATCAAAGCTTTGGCTAATTGCTGATAGGATAATTGCCTTGTTATTGGAGGCTGGTAACTCACACCTGCACCATTCTCTGTGGCTGATATGGGAGGGACCATTACACCAGTCATCTAGTGAATGATGAAAGCTGGAGTGGTTGGGTGATGGAGTGTAAGCCTGGATACCAACATTCATCTACTCTCCTACCAACTTCTTTTTGGTTAAATTATGACATTAGATTAGAGCATTTAAATCTACACGGTTATAGAATAAACACACACATGTAGTGGCAATCTTAGTTTTTCCACTTAAGTTCTGTTTCTATACCAAAAAATAGTACTGTTATGCAGAGAGGAAATAGGTTTCTTAGTTATATTTGGTGCTAAGAAAGAACATTTAAATGATTTGGGGATTTGGCTGCAGAATGTTTTCCCATTGGATGGGGATGGATGGTAATTGTCTGAAAAAATGTTGCCAAAAAAACATAACAAAACTTCATTTTTATGTTTTTTTTTTTAACTTTAAAAACGAAAATACATCAAATTCAGATTGTAGTAAAAGAAAATATGTGCCAATAAAATGCAAAAGTCACACTTGTGTTCCTGCAATGTATTTTTGTCCAGGATCACTAACAATTGGATTACATTGGGAAGATCTGGGATTATTACTTATACAGTAAATACATAGCTACATAGAATATATATTATATGAAATATTGGCAAGGAGAGCTGTAAAAAAAAAAAAAAAAAAAAACATCACCAAAGAAAATTGTGTTCTTTTTTCAGGAAATACTGAGTAGAGAAACACGACTCAACAAGCAATATGATGCTGACAGAAGTGTTGCACCAATTTGATAAAATATGCAAATTGTGGTGTTTCATCAAAGGATCTCTGAACTCACACAGCATGCTCTTCAGGCTCTAATTTTGATCATCTCTGTTTCATAGGTTTGATGTAAAATAAATATTTTGCAGATAAAAATACTTTTCTTGTGAATGTGTTTTGGTAGCATAAGAAACTCTGAACACACAAAACAATCCAGGCTTGTTTCTTGCTGCAGGAAGTGTCTTTTTTTTCCATTCACCTCTTTGGAAACCACATGAAAGACAGTCATTGGTCACAGGGGGTTGTTTATACTGTGTACCATTCAGCAGGTGAGATTATACTGGAGGCAGTTCATATTACTGTCTTTCTGAAGCCAAAAAGACACGGTAAGAGCCTCAGAGCAGACACAGCTGGCCAGCTTTCATGTGCCTCCGGGCTTATGTAAATACTCTCTTTGGGCTGAACATCGGTAAACAGTCTTATCACCTTCCCCACCAGGTTTCCACAAGGTTTGAACATAGCATGTCTTTTTCTCACTTGTCCTCATTGAATGTTAGACAGCTGATCGCAATGGCCATTCATCCAGATCCAAATGTAAATTATGTATGAGAACACGGTTTCTCCTTCAGCCCCGAACGGTCTTAGCTGAAGTGAAAGAAGGCTTAAAGCATTTGAGCATTTACACATTATGCCTCTCTTTCCTGATGTGTGTTTTAAAGGTTACAGGTCTCAATGATGAATTCAACAGGATTCTTATTTAGGAGCAGTTGGTTTGTATAAACCGGTTATTATTCCATAACTCTGAGGTGGTACAGGTATTTAGAGGTGATGAATTGTTTCTGAACTGAAATGAGTCATGCTGAGTGAAAGGATGACACCTGGAGCTACTTTTTAATGGAATATTGGTGAGATTTTTTAGAGCGTTTGATCCTTCAACTTTAGACTTTAGTACTGCTAATACAGGTTTAGATATAAAAAAAACAGCTTTTTAATGCATATTTTAAAAAAAAAATTCTTACTGAAATGCGACTAAATTTTAAAATGCTTTTATCAACAGCTCGCCTGCTTAACGAAGTGTCATGCATGGACCTCTCAGAGACAGAAGATAGGTTAACAGGATTTTATTCAGATTCTGAACTCAAATGAATCCTCTTACTCAGACAGGCGACGGGAGAACTGACTGGGCTTCCTTAAACCTGAGCGCGAGAAAGGGAGCGAGAACTGGTCCATGCTGGTGAGAACATCAAGGTCTGACAGGGAGTGAGTGTGGTGCTGGGGAATATAAGGGCTGGTGAGTCAATGGGAAACAGGTGTGACGGGTTGGCTTGATTGGAGTGTGAGGATCAGGGACAGATGTGGAGGATCAGGGGAGTGCTGACGGAGGATTAGCAGGACAGGCCGTGCCACTAAGTTTCTGCAGTTTCTCCATTTTCTGTTTTTTTTTTCTTCTGTTTTAATGAGGTGGGGGGTGGGTGTTAAGATTTTCATTTAAAAACATGACTTTCTTCCCAGCACAATTGCAGCTAATGATATAAATACAGCTATTAAGCAACCATTTAAAGAAAGAGCATACAGATGTTGTGAGAAGCCATTCCCATATGGGAGAGGTTTTCCTCTTTTTAGCCTCATTTCCAGTAAAAACTTGCTTGCAACCACCTCCCCTCTGACTCCTGCTACTACTACTACAACTGATTCTACCACCATTACTACTACAACTGCTGCTACACTTGCAACAATTTTAACTCCACAAGCTCTGTTAATATGTGAAAAAGTAAGTGTTAATGCACACTAGCAGGGTATATGTTTTCCTAATAAAAAAATGATATATGTATCTACAAGGGGCATGCTTTTGTGATTTATATTCAGTACAATCTGATATAATTTATTTAGATCTCCAACATTTTGTTTTGCAAATCAAATAAGTTATTCTGAAATAATTAACAACCCTTAAATGTTTGTATTTATTACAAGATCAGGGATTCACAGCATTTATGTCCCCTCTTAGTCTTTATTTTGATATTTTGATATTCATCCCGGACTTGTTGAAATTCTAGTTGGTGTCTTAAACGGCGACTCTGTGGTCATGATTCTCAACAAGATGTATCCGTGTACTTGTTTGTAAGTGTTTTAGAAGCAGAGCTGAGCTTATTATCTGTGTTTGAGGCAGGATCCATGGCTCAGGGCCATCAGGTAAATAAAAAAGGAAACAAAAAGCTGGTAACCCCTGTTTAATATTGCAGCCCACAGCTTCACTCAACACTCAACAACAGCTTGACACCAGCATTAGTCCCAGTCAGTGTTGCTGATCAACAGTTTCTCAATCAAGAAACCAGCATTTCATGTCACAGTGCCAGACGAATTACTTAGCTCGATGAATGACTTACAGTCTGCATTCTAATACAAGCTTACACCCATACCAGGACAAACTGGGCTATTGTACTGTTTATTGTTTTTACTTTATTTTTAAATTCTCATGTTTATGGTGTAAAGCTCAGCAGCAACCACAGAGAATGTGTGTGTATCAATAAACTAGCAATATACTGTTAAAAAAAAGTCCCTCCGACTGTACTTTTATTAACATCAAATATTACAGCTGATAATCAATACATGTTGACATAATTAAAATGTACTAAACAAGGAGAATCACCAATTAGTTCTTATGCTTCAAATATCTGAAACAAACTACCAGAAAAGTCTGATCCAAGCCAGAGCTCCTTTAAATCTGGTCTACCAACTTTTTTATTTGCCAAAGTTGGTCTTATAACACTAATAATACTTCAACACTGGTGACTGTGTTTACGATCATGTATTTCCCACTGATGTCAGTTTGAATTATATGTACCTGAAAGTACATGTATGCAGCTGTACCATCAACTTTGAGAGATCAAACTTCCAACAATGTCAGACATAACCGTCTACATTTAGTCTCTAAATGTCCTGCGATGACAGAACCTTTCTCACAGAATATACCCAGCAAGCAGCAAAATATGAAATATTTAACAAGGTATGGATGACTTGGATGCACAATCCTATGAAAGATACTTGGGAAAGGCAACCAGTACAGGCCGAGGGAACACCCATGGAATGCAAGCTGTGCTTGGTATGAGGTTTCATTACCTCTCGTGAACTCAGACATTAGTTTGTAAAAGGAAGATCACCATGGTTGGGACATTTAGGTAGAACAAGGTTGAATTCCCAATGGTCCTGCTTGCACTGAAGAAGAGAGAAGCCCTGTCCAAAGTTTTTCTTCACCGCCCCAATGTCCATATCTTTGGAGTAGAATGCATCTCTCCCGCACCATCATTGGAAGTATCTTTGAAAAATTTTATTCAAAACTACTTTCTTGGGTTTTATGCAGGGATCACCAGCCCTGCCAGAAAGCCACTGTCCTGCAGGTTTCAGATGTTTTCCTGCTGCAGCACACCTGACTGACTTGAGCTGCACCTCCAACTAATTGTTGTAAAGTTCTGCAGAAGCCTGTTAAGCAGCCATGAATTTTAGTCTGAACTATCTAGAAACATCTAAAACCTGAAGGACAGCATAGTCCTAAAATCCCAGGGTTGGTGATTCCTTTGTCATGCAAATACTATCTCTTGATAAAAAAAAATAGTTTACTGTCTTTGTAGTAATTTGGCATGGCACATTAACGTCACAATGCTGAAAAGGCGCACTCTTCGAGGTGTTGCAGCTCACTTTATGCTTTCATTTTATGCAGCGTGTCACACGCTAGCAAAAGGATATAAACATACTGGCTGCTTTGAACAGGCATCAAGACTGATTCAGCGAAAAAACACATGAACAAGAAGACTTTTTTCTTATTTAGCCATCCATAGGAGGCGCGTCACTAAGAAGATCTGGTTTTTAGAGCATCTTTAGGAAACAATAAAAGAAATAATAAATTTTCTTCAGTATGTCCACTAATGAATGCAGTCCTTTTGCTCTGTAAAGAGGGAAAACTGGTAGTTAAATAGTTTCTGATGAATGACAAATTGTTTTTTTAATGAAAAATGGATTTGGCATTTAAAATGAAATAAAACTATTTTATCTTAAAGTAAGATTTTAGGAAATTTAATAGGAAGACAATGGAGTTGCTGCAGAACAGGTATAATATGACTGAAGGTAGAGGTTAGGGAAATAAGTCAGGATTTTGAAGCAGTTGCAGTTTATAAAGGAACATACCAGGTCAACCAAAAACCATTGCAATAACCCAGCCTGGATGTAACCAGTGTGTGGACCAGAGTAGCAGTACTGTTCACTCCCCTGAAAGCCCCTTTGTAATCTGAGCCCTGGAGCGCGTTACATTTATACAGGGTTGGGATAATAGTGCTGCAAAAGATGACTTGGAGAGGAAGAAACATTTTGCAATATTTATCTATAATTTAATTTATGAAGGTGCCGTCTTTTATATGTATGCTCCATGCCAGCATATGTTTAAATTTAAATGTTGGTGACTCAAAGTTTAGGCATTTACTGGTTTGCTGTGGTATTAGGGACCCAGACCACAGACCCGTCGTTATGGGCGGGCCATAGAGGGCCCGGCCCCCCTTAGTTAGTGCTTGTGCCCGCCCTCTGCTGGAGGCCCTGGCCAGATCTCTAAAAACAATCTCTAATTTTTTACTATCATTATTATGATTTTAACCACTAATGTTGCAATCTTCATCACTAAGACATTTAAAATATAAACAAACAAGTGTAGTTTTCTCTTATG
>JBAGKP010000014.1:25825542-25837185 GCA_037177255.1 Melanotaenia maccullochi | reverse complement strand
GGGTGTCAGTTTATTGAGAAGCAAACGTTGATGTAAATGGTCCGTATTGAGATAGCGCTTTACTGTACCAGGATTTTTTTTTTTTTTTTTTTTTTTTTCCACTTTGTTTTCTGATTTTAATTTAATCAGAACAAGTGTACTTGTTCATGACATGAACAAGTTTATATATTTGTTAAGTTTAGTTTAGTTTATTTGCCATTTGCAGAAGAAAACCACATTGGAAAAAACAGCAAGGAACTCAAAGTGCACTCTTGTTAAGAGTCTGGATTTGTATATGTTCTCCAGGACTGGTAGGTCACAACCTATCGTCCTTTGAGCAGAGCCAACCACTCTGTTTAAAGTTTTCTTTTCTTTCACTGTGAGGTTACTAAACCACACAGTGATGGAGCTGGTAAGAAGAATTTCAATACCACACAGATAAAAGTTTAAAATAATAGTTTTGTTTTGAGTGAATTCTTTTAATTTCCTTAAAAAGAAGCGATGTTGGCGAGCCTTTTTTGTAATGTTACCAGTGTTTGACTGCAGCCATGGATCTTTGGAGAGAGTGACACCCAGAAACTTACGTCTATCAACTATTTGTACCTCAGAAGCATAAATGACAACAAGTTTGTTGTTGTTCTGTTTACACCGACTAAAATCAACAACCAGTTCACAGGTTTTAGAAGTGTTCAGAACAAGGTTGTTTTCCTCACTCCAACGGACAACATTTTCTACCTCTGCTCTGTAATGTGATTCATCCTTTGAACTGATCAGACCGATAACAGTGGTGTCGTCTGCATACTTGACAATCAGATTGTTAGCATGGGTAGCAGCACAGTCATATGTGTACGGAGTGAAGAGCAAAGGACTTAAAATACAACCTTGTGGGGAGCCGGTGTTCACACAAAGTTCATCAGATACACAGCCATTATTTTGACTTTCTGTGGTCTGCAAGTTAAAAAGTTTAAAATCCATTTGCAGATGGCATCACCAAGTCCAAGAGATTTCAGTTTGTGAATCAGCTTCACAGGAACCAGAGAGTTAAAAGCAGCAGTATAGTCTATAAAAGCATCCTTGCATAAGATTTTCCTTTATCTAAATGTTTATATGCAGAGTTCAGAGCAAAGGAAATGGCATCTTCAATGCTTCTGTTTTGTCTATAGGCAAACTGCAGTGTGTCCAGACACAGGAACCTGTTCTTTAATATAGTCCAACACCAGTCACTCAAAAGGAGGGCAGCCTTAATGCTTTATAAGTGTTTTGATTTAGCAAAACATTTTGGTCTCAGTATTTCAACACTCAGCATCTTCATTATCCTCCACCTAATTTAGGCCCCAAAAATTTGGTTATGTGGTAATATCTAATGCAACCCTGAGGCATCAAACCTCATGATGAGAGGCTTATTGGCATCTGGGATAGGCTCCTGATTACTTCATCACCCTGAACAGGATGAAGCAGGTATAGAAAAGGGATGTCTAACTATTTTATTAAAAGAAACTCCCTCTGGTTAACCCGTAACAATTAAAATTCCATAATTGTTTTTTTTTTTGTTTTTTTGTCTTTCATCTCTTCTCTTAAAAGAAAACAAAAAATGTTGTTTTCAAAAGAAAACCAAAAACTCTGTTTACAAAAGTAAAGCTCCACAATAAAGAATATCCAGACGATCACAGAGGAGAATCAAATTATTGAAATGGTTTTTAATCCCAACAGCCTCAGGTTTATATTACAGGGGCAAAATTTCATTTTTTAAGGGGGGGACAGTAAACATTAAAATGTCAGAGAGTAATTCCTGAGGGAGACGTAAAAAATGCTGTCCCTCTCTCTCCTGCTCATTTGAAATTTGCCTTGCAAATGAAAATAACAACAATGCACCTTTTTGGCCACATCTAACAGAATTTCTTTGCACTCTGCTCTAATTTCCACTAGAGTCCATTTAAAGTAGCTTTACAAAAAACTGAAGCTCAATATACTTTCCAAAACTATAAAATTAATACCTTCTAGAATAATTAAATAACCTCAGAATAATCTTCAAAAATATAAATTTACTGTTGTGTCAACAAACAACAATACAAGATAAAACATGGCAACTTAAAAATGACCAGCCTTTCTACGTTTAAATTATAACTAGTAACTGTAGGCCTATAAATAAAGTATTTTAAGCATTCATTCATCAGTTTATCTACTGTATCCTAATTTATTCATCTGTTTGTAGGTGTGTTTCCATAACCCCTAGAATTTCGCAAAATGTAAATAAATAAGTTTTACAAAAAATTAGAAATCTCCTTCCTCTTCGAAGTGGAGTCTTGTGGGACGAAATTTTACAAAAAAGAAAAAGCTAATGAGCAAAACACCATTAAATGGTAACGCCTGCAAATTGCAGTTGTGCTTTGTTGAAATTTGAGAAATATCACTTTGATTTAGCAAAAAACTGTAATAGAAACGCAGCTTGTCCTCAGCTGACTTTACGTTGTCTAGTGAAACCATTATGAAACATTTTCAGAAGCATTTCATTCTTTTCTCATCCTAACCACAATGCCTTGATTTCCCTGGACTCTTTCTACTTACTTTTTCTATTTACTTGGTGTTTTTTTGGAGCACAAAAAAATTAACAATCTTTGACTTTAAAAGAACTAAGATATCTGCCAATGTTAACATCTAAGTCAAGGTGATAAATCCTGGCCTGAAACATAAATAAAATATCTGTCATCAAACCCTAATTAAAATACTTGTGTACATTTTGAATTTGTAACATTTTGTGTGCTGTTTCTGTATGAGTGTGTATGTGTGTGTCAGAGAAGTTGATTGGGTATGTAATTTTAATTTGTTTAGGTTGAGTAGTTGGGTATGTTAAGGCTCATCTTTCATTTTTTTTTATTTGATGTTGAAATTATTTTAATTAGTATTTTATCCAGTTTCATCTAATCTTTTTCTTTTGTAGTTTTATTGAGATTTTGAATGCTAGTCAAATAAAAAAAAACTAAACAATTATTGCTGTTGTTTATAAATCACTCTGTGCTGCTCGTTTGTATGAAAAGAGCTATATAAATAAAATGTGATTGATTGATCATTTAAAGTTATTTTAAACCTTCTTGTTGTATGCTTCTACTTCTTTTGAGAGACAACTCAAAATATCTAATTACTATTAATTTTTAGTGGTCAGTATGGTACTACTAGTGTGTATTTATATTAAAATGAATACTTTTTTTTTCCTTTCAGGGTACAACATGGGTTGACTACCACTGTCCCAACATAAAAACATGGCACATACTAAATTTCATATTGTTTCTCAATCTATATATTTATGTGTCACTTTCCTTAAAAGTGTCTGTTCAATGAATAAATGTAATGTGTGACTTACCTGCTACTTCCCCCGTCAGCCTATACAGATGTTTCACTCTGGGGGCATGTTGAGTCAGCAGAGAACGGAGGCCTGTGATTGGTTCAGAGAATCATGTAGCTTCTCATTATTCATACATAATGAAATAAAGTTGTTGGTGTGCATCAATACTGTGTGAAAAAGTTTAAGATGGATGTGCTAAAGAAGCAGACTAGTGAATAAACAGGCAGGGTTGTGAGCTGCCAGGAACTCGGGCAGGGCCGAGTGGGAGGCTGGCAGGTGGTCCCTGGGTGGGGGAGACATATGGAGACATAAAACCTGGAGAAGATGCAGAACAAATTACAGGCCATGAGAAACAAGGCTACTAAAGCTAATTACATGCCTGTACCACCATACCAAGGATGGAGAGTAGGGTCAGAATATGTAGAGTTTAATGACCAAGTTGAGGTATGCGGATGGTTTATGGATTTTGTATTTGTTGTATTTAATCATGTCTTTTGTGCTTAAATTCTTGTCTTTGTGCATTTGTATTAGTTCCAATTGTCTTACACCTGTTTTGTGTTTTGTTGATTACCCGTCTGTTCTGCTCCTGCTATCCACACCTGGTTGTAATCAGTTATTAGTCACTCTCTGCATAAAGGACCGCGTTTCTATTGTCCTGTCAGATTGATGTCACTGCTTTGTGTCATGCTGTATTCCACACTGGCCATGCCAGGTTATTTGGATTGTGTTTAGAGACTTTGTTGGAATTTGCACCTTGCAGTCTGCTCTGTCATTGCTTGTGTCTGTGTTTTGTCACTTCTATAAGCCAAGTCAAACATAGTCTCTGCCTTTCTCTGTTTTTCATTTCACTTTCTGGACTTAGCCCTTTGCAGCAATTATGTTTCAGTCTAGTACAAGTTTGCTTTTATTTTCTTTTTTGATCCTCCTGCATCTAATGTGTGAGCATGCATTTGGGTCTTCCATTACTTCACATCTCACCTGTCACAAGGTTGAGTAGAATACGGAGGCTGCACTCAGATGGCAAAATAACACAAAGAAAATCCCTAACTGCACATACAATGAAGAAACAGAGGGATCTATACACAAAACAATGAAGAGAGAATACAAGGAAAACAGGCAGACGTGCCCATAACCAGTCAAACTTAATTTTTTAATACAAGAACCAGAATAATTTCTCATCATTAATGTGAGCCAAGTGGTCTTATTTTGAAAATTAGTCAATAGTGATGACGTTCTGAACGAGTAAAGGCAACAAGAACAATACAACTTTATTCTTTAATTATTTAAAATCACAAAACATTCACAAATGAACAATCTTTTTAATTATTTTTATATCAAGGACTTTTGTTTTTAAAACACGCAATGCTCTGTCCCAAAACTAAAAATCATGGCGAAAAGATACTCTGTTAAGCATCAGTAGTTTTAGTTTCCATTTAAACACAGATTGGATGCTATGACAGTTGAAACAGTGAAATGCAGGAGTTACATTACAGTTTTTAATTGAATCCCCAACATTAAGAGCTATTTAGTGAAAATGAACTAATACATCATCATATACTCTGGAGCTATAAATACTCTAAGTGTGAACCCCCCCTTAGGCTACTAAAATGTACAGCAGCTAATATTAGACTAACCTAATGTGTGTTAGGTACTGTAGTAGACGCACAAAAAGTACATAAATCTGTTTCACTTAAAGCAAAATGAACAGATGGAGGAATTATTTGAGTTAAAATCAGAAGAAACCAGCTTGGATTTAAGTTTAATAGAGAATGGTCATTTTCATTTGGAATTGGGTGTCTACAAGGTCATTTTGAAGAGGATTTAATTTTTATTCTGAATTAAAGGGGCATTTAAAACTCATGTAAACGTGGCATTTGTGTCACCTGCATGTTTGCTTATCAGTATCACCATTAAAATTAAATTTTCATTGCTCTAACACTCTGCTAATCCAATCATCACTGATTGGATTCCACACCATCCACGCCTCAAGATCTGCTCCACATTTAAGTTCAGGGTTCATATCTCAATGTGCTCAATCACATTAGACAAACGTTGTCACGTTGGGCTAATGAATATATAATATTACTGGGTTTGTAGAAGCCTCTCAAAATGGCACTGAGTTAAAGCACTTGTGTAAGCATATTTACCAACCTGAAAGACTAATGCATGCATATTTAGAAGTTCTAGTGAAGGCGGCTGAGTAAACACAGAAGGGGAAAAAGAGAAAAAAATAATGGTTAATGAATAATCTCTGTGTGGTCATGAACACTGAACTTTTTGCGAAACTTGTCTTACAAAGCTTACGTCCAACCCCCTGAAGGAAATTTATACTACTTATAACTAGAATAACAGAGGGATGGAAATATCTCCTCACACACATAACTCTGTTTATGCTCACTCTGGTCTTTTTTATGAGCTGAGAGTTTTCCCACAATGAGGGGACCATCTTTGACATAACTGGAACATGACTTGCTCAGATCACACTGATAGGTCCGGTGGCTTTAAGTGCATGTTGTTTGGTTAATATTTGGGGCTGTTTGAGACATTATTCAGAATTACCCCCTCACAGACACATGAACTTCAAGTTATTCACACATTATACTAAAACTCATAATGAAAAGTTTACACATTATAGTGAAACCTCTCATACACTATATACTGAAATGGATTATTTATAAAAAAAAAAAAAAAAAAAAAAAAAGGCCCTGGTCGTGTTTGTTTATGTCCCTGTTCCAGTGTGATTGAATGGTGCTTCTTCTACAATCCATGACACACTGACAACTATTTGGCGCCAACCTCATGATGAGTTGATTATGTTTAAACAGCAAAACTATTCATAAAAAAGTATTTAAGTTTTTCTCATCTATACAACGTTCAGTAAAGGCTGCTGAACCCGTCACATTGCTATAAACCCAATCAGTCCTACTTAATCACAAAACTGCTAATAGTACGATAACATTTCAATTCAATGTTATGCTGGATAAACATTTTACCGAACTATAAAGCATTTACATTTACTTTAGCATAACAAGCTGATGATTATCCTGCAGGTGCTAAAACATGTTTAATGTATGGCCTCCTCTTTCTTCAACTTTGCATATCATGTTTTACTGGCTGGTGAGCTGTCCTCCACAATGACACTCTGGTCTTTTTTTTTATTATATTAAAAAAAACAATCATCGGATGAGGATGACTTAATCTATTTGTTGGTAGAAAAAAAGTCTTTCTGCCCTACAGTCCCACAGAGGCATTCCTATGTAGTCTCAGGGCTTCTGTTTTTACTTAGGTTTCAACACCAAACACAATGTTCACAACAAGCTTCACATTAAGAAAATGAAACAGTGGTAAACAAGCTAAGACAAGAAAGCAACAGACCAAATTCCAGATGCAATGCAGATCTGAGAGAAAGAGAGCTGTGGTAAGTACAGGTAGGCAGGATGAGTGAACACTGAAAGATGAAAATTGGATTGGACAGGTTAAAGTCAGGAAGGCCATAAAAGGGTTTCTAACTCCACCTCAGTCCATTCCTGTCTGACCAGCTGGAAAGCTCCATCATTAGTTCTGTTGTAGCTGCAGCAGACTGAGGGTTAAGTAGAATATTCAGCGTGTCACATGGCTGGCTAATATTTAAAGCTTTAAAAGTATTTTCTCTCCTTTTTTCTCTGGTTGTAACTTTGAAGTTTCTTACAAAATGATGATCTATTTACATTGCTTTTGACATTACACTGTCAGCAAAGCCAGAAACCCACTAGGTTATCAAGTAAAGCTGGTTTATTTATAGATGCTGCTAAAATCATTGAAAACATAGGTGGCAGTCAGGTTGCCTGTTTCAAGACATCCCCACAGTACCTCTCATTATATGCCTGTGAAGTTCCAGCTCATTGGGAGCAATGTATGTTGCTCTTTGAAGCTACCAGTGACACCTTCAAAGCTATGGCTCCTCTTTGAAGATTTCCGTGCTGTTTCCCTCTCCAAGATGACATCTCTTAATACAGATGAAGACCATGCTGAAGCGCATACAATAAATCTCAGGATTAGAGTTGTTAAATAATTGCTGCAGCTATTGTCACTAAAATGTGCTGTACTGAATATGAAGGATTTAATGGCTGGGTGTCATGGTGGTGCAGCAGTAATGACTGTTTTAATTACAGCAGTTGCTACTGACTGGGCCTTTCAAGCTCATGTCTCTCATAGTCCGAAGACATAAATGATATATAAATTAGGCTAAGGTGCATTAACCTACGGTTGTTTCTGTCAGTGGAAGGCCTCAAGTACAATAAAACTTTAGAAAAATTTTCATGTAAGAGTATGAATTGTGATCATTTTGTTATTCAGCAGCTGTAAGCATGGCTGTGAATTCTTTTTATTCAGATTCAGCCCAGCTGCTATCTTATTGCTCTTTTTTAAAAGGAAAAAATAAACAAACCAATAAAGGGAAACCCATAAAGTGAATCTATGTTTTTTCCTCCAAGTCCTCACATTTCAAAAGGTTTCACGATTTTACTTTAATAATTATAGAAGTATTGTAAGGAGAGTTAAGGGGAAAAACTGCAGGTGAATGGGATAAAATTTATAGCTGGTGTCACAATGAAACTTCCCTGGTTTATTCCGCACATTAAGACTATTATTTTTTGTATTACCATATTTCTGGGATTTTATGTTTTATCTTTAGGTATTATATAGCCAAAAAAAGCACAAATTTGCATAAATTTCCAGAACAAAAAGTCTTAAAATGGGATTTTTTTTTTTTTTTGTTTTGTTTTTTTGTTTTTTTGCGTTTTGTTACCTTAATGGATATCTCTATCACTTCATACCTAAGAAAATATTGTCTGTAACCAGAAAAATCTCTAAATTGCACAATGTTTTCAGGATAAAATGCTTTATAAATCAAGCTGTGAATGAGATATCAAAAATTTTTCTGAAAATGATCTTTAGAAGTAGAGACAGAAGCATAACTGGAAAATTTGGTATCTGTAAGTGCTGAAGAGGAGATTTTTGGTTTTGAGAAAAATGATTTTGAGAAAAAGGCCTTTTTAAAGCTTTGATAGAAAAATTCAACACATTTTTGTTCTAAAATTCTATTTACAGACATCATATCCAATTAGATTTATAAGAAGAAAAAGCAGAACATCTACAACACATCAAAGTAACCATGATGAAGAGATTTATTTCCTGTTTTGTTTCTGGTATGTTTAAGCAGAAGTGCAAGAATTCCCTAAACTTTTCCCTGTTTGTTTTTTTTTTTTTAGGGCAGTATATCCTAATTCGTGGTCTAAGAGAATCTGTACTCGTTATCCTGAGGAGGAGCAAGGAAGGGAGGGAGGGAGGGAGCGTTATTCTGTAATGATCTTCAAACAGAGTTAAGAAGCAAACTGCAACAAAACCATGATTTATTAATTGTTCTCCTCTCTAAGTCCTGTCCCTGGACATTTGGGGGAAAATTAATCTGCTGATCAGTTCATTCAAACGCACAACATGAGCTGTGAGACACACTGCAGCTGCACACTGATCAGCTGTCACCATTCTCCTGTTTTGATTGACAGCTTTGCGTTGTTAAACTTGCAGATATTTCACCATCTGATCTCAGTGTTTGTGTTGTCCTGTCTCCTCTTACACATGAAAGTTACTGTTATCTTCTCTGACGATATAGACATCTTTCTTTCCACATTTTGTCTTTAAAAGTCCTGCAAAAAGCTAAACAGGAAATCGATGGAGCGACCAAAATTAACCAATTACACTGCACGAAATTAAGAGCAGCAAATGAGAGTCTGTGTCTACCATAAAACCTTGACAACTTGACAACTTGACAACTTCTCACCCTGAACATAAAGAGAAGCCTTGATTACTTTAGAAATAAACTACCCAACCTTCATACTGTATAGTAGAGTTGTTTTACTAAAGTAGCATTCACTTTAGGTGAATTTTGAACATATTTGAATGAGCATACAGACAAGGTTTCATAAAATGAACAACTAAAGTGCTTTTACATTTCCTTCACACCAGTCTTAAAAAAGAAGAAATAAAAAAAGATGTTTTTTTGCCGGCCGTGTCTCACCTACAGAGATCACACTATACTCACCATCCTATGGTGCCCTTTACTGTTAACCCCATGGTAAAGACCCAGGGAGTAAATCTGTAATTACATGATCTCACAAATAGTAATTTGGTCCTTTAATTTGTTAGCAGGTCCTGAGTCTATTATCCTAGAAGAGGATGTACTTAACTGTTAAAGCTTTGGTGGTTTTGCATTTTCATTATGTCTGGTTTCTTTGCTGCTTATCTCTTAATTGTGCTTTTGATGGTAATCAGATTGGAAATTTTCATTTGCTGCAGCTGATAGATGGGCCCCCATTGATTAGTGTTCCTTCAGCTGTCATGCAACCAGTGCCAGTGAAACGTGAATGTAGTCCTGCTCTGATGTAACCTAGTCCTTACCATATTTTAAAGTTTTGTCAGTATAATATCAAATGTAGAACAATTCATATTTACTGAACTGCAAATAAAACAAAAATGAAGAAGCAATGTGTGAAAACCTACATAAACTCCTACTACTTTCATGGGAACTATGGGGGGTTATTTGTAACCAAGTGCTGCTACTAAAACACACTTGATTCACTGATTATCAGCTGGGGTGAACAGCTTTTTATAAAAGCAGAAAATTTGTTTTTTTGCTGCTCTGGATCTTTTAGATACAATGCCAATGTCAAGGATGGCATGGCTGAGAGGACCCAAGAGGACAGACAAAAGAAGTGCCCCATTCCGGGACCCCTCAGAAACAGGAGCAAGGCTTGGCATGGACAGTTTTAACACCGAGGACCCCAGAAGCACTGAACAGGATGTTGGAAGCTGAAGCAAAGAATGGGTCATGGGTCCTGGCATGGGACTCTGAGGCACTGGAAGCAGCACAGGAGAAGTGGGCTGTGGATCTGGTGGCAGTGATGGGAAGCAAGGTTTGTTGAAGCCTTGTCTCCTCTTGGCCATCACAGCCATCCATAGAACACCATAAGATCTGGAGTTCCCAAACGGCGTCGTTCATATTGTCTCTTAGGACCTGACTTGGGGAGAATGAGAGCCGTAACAAAAGAGAACTGGAAGCTAACAGAATTTATTGATGGAAGTGGTGATGAGAAATGATGCACTGCTCCTTCTGTAGGTGAACCGCATCTTAAGAGGGTGACACAGCAGGTGGCAATTTGCTTTACCAACTATAGAAGTCACAGTATGTAAAGAGAGATAAAAAATGTATCTACCTTTCCCACCTTTAGTCACTACACCACGAGGATGTGCATCCAGATGCACTCATGGGACCAAACTGCAGACTGTGGACCAATTTTAGAAGTAATTAAAGACCTGTTTGCAAATTAAGCCGCTTTTATATAACTTGAATCTACTGTGTAATTATCTATTACCACGTATATCACTAGGAAATAATAGGACAATTAGTTTTTAGTGCACATCTTTAAAATTTTTGTTTTTTATTTTCCTGTCTGCTTCACCGATGTCTGCATCTATTTGCACAAGGTTTTTTTTATGGAAATGTTTTGGACATCTACCTAGAAGGTGGGTTCTTTCAATATTAGTAGGGATCGGTATTCATCAATCAAAAAAGGAAAAATGCAAACAATTTTGCACTTTATGAATATTTTGGATAATGTAACGGAGGATTTATGTAAAAGGCTTCTTAAGTACAACTTAAGAACAAATTTAAGATTCATAAGAAGAAGCTATTTTGACAGATAAGACCAAATTGAGGATGTTTGGTCATAATACACAGCAATATTTTTTGTGACAACCAAAGCATATAAGCAGCTACACAATACGTTTTAAGCCATGGTGGGAAAGGACTGATGAGGGCTTGTTTTACAGCTACAGGACCTGAACATCTTGTAATCAATCAGCCTCATTCACCCATATCTTCTTATGAATGTTCTTGTGTTTTTTATTAAGTTGTACTTGCAAGTAAGTTGTTTTTTGTTGCTGTTCTTGTGTATCTTTTTTTTTCTTGGACCCCTTAAAAATGAGAAGTTGCTTCTCAAGGGGCTATCTATTAAATCCATCTATCCATCCATCCATTTTCTGTCGCTTATCTGGAGTCGGGTTGCGGGGGCAGCTGCCTAAGCAGGGAAACCCAGACTCCCCTCTCCCCGGCCACATTCACCAACTCATCCGAATGGATGTCGAGGCATTCCCAGGCCAGCCGAGAGATATAGTCCGTCCAGCGTGTCCTGGGCCTTACCAGGGGCCTCTTTCCGGTGGGACGTGCCCGGAACACTTCACCAGGGAGGCGTCCAGGAGGCATCCTAACCAGATGCCCGAGCCACCTC
>JBAGKP010000014.1:25794331-25817031 GCA_037177255.1 Melanotaenia maccullochi | reverse complement strand
TATATATATGCACCGCCTCTAGCACTACATGACAGCACCTGGGTCCAACTGGACTCAAAGCAGTCTGACTTTCACTTAATTATGATGTCCATCCTGTTTGAATTCATGCTTGTGTTGTTCTTACTCTGAAATGTAAGTCACTTTGGATAAAGTGTCTGCTAAATGACTGTAAAATAGAATAAAATAGAAGCACAGAACCTTGTCAATTTCTGTTCTTACTGTAAATAACAGGGGTGTCAAACACTTATTAAAGAGAAAGTGTTTAGTTTTGTATTTCATACAGAAAAGCCCTGCTTCAGAAGAAGATGCACCTGCAGTCCTTAGTATGACAAAACCAGATGCCAAATCTTTGATCTGAATGAATAGGACTGAATGAACGAGGTCAAAGGTCAACGGGCTCGTCACAACTGATTTCCATTTCCATTACCCCTAGAATTTCGCAAAACCAAAAAAACGCAATGCAAACGGTAAAAAACACCTACATTTAAAAAAACCTCTCAAATATCGCTAAAAAGTTTTTACGCTCTCATGAGGTGGTTTTTCAGACGTGCCGATGTAAAAGTATATCGCAAAAGTGTAACAGAAACAAATTGGGTGTTACGTGACTAGTTAATTTCAAGTAAAGATAGTGTGGTATGAGTAGACACTGGAGGACATGGAAATCATTTTACAAATATTTAAATAAAAAAATTAACTGCAATCCTTGATAGCAAAGAACAGTGAAATGCAGTTTTACAAAGAATTAGAAATCTCCTTTCTCCTTAAAGTGGAGTTTTGCTGGATGAGATTTTACGAGAATAACGACTAATGTGCAAGACACCTTTCAATGGAAACACCTGCAAATCGCATTTAGACTGTGTTGAAATTTGGAAAATATCACTTAATGGACAACTTTACACAGCAGGAGACCACAGGAGAGCGCCTGTAATGTAAACTGAACTTTTGTTTTATCCTTGACTGACAGCTGCAAAGTTCCCGACCACATTCCTGTCCACATCTGAGCCTAAGTACTATATCACAGTACCGAATGGTGTTACTTGCTCATTAGAAGTTGTATTTAGTTTATTTCTAGGCTTTGCAAGGACCATATGATGATGAGAATTATATTTTTCCATTTAAACCCTTAGATTGACAGAGGGTATTCTCTCTTTCTTTACTTGCATTATCAAATGACAATGACCTTTTATTTAAACACAGCAAACAATTCACCAGGAAACCTTGAGAGCAGTTCATAGCTTATAAGCTTAACTGTACTGTGTATGCAAATGTAATCATTCCCAGGTTATTTAAATGTAGCTTCACTGCAATCTTAACACCAGCTGTGCAGAAGTACAAAAGTACTACACGTTATGTGAAGGTTCTTTAAACTGTGGAAGTATTCTTTAGGTTTTTTTGTGCCTGTGCATGTATGTGTGTGTTTATAATGGTGAATCATTATTTTTTTCACTTCAACATTCTGCCAAAAGATGAATTATATAGTTCACCACTGAGTTGATTTTGTAACTATTAATCATCCACTGTTAAGTTAATGGCTTTCCTGTTAATGCTCAGGGGCGAGACAAGTCCTATAATACATGTGAATGTGTGTAATATTAATTTATTAATAAGAGAAAAATACACTGGGTTAATGCAATTACCAATAATGATAAAACCGTGAGCATTTCATGTATTCTTGGAACTAACAGGAACGTTACGAGTCACAGTGGATGGAACTTTTCCTGATGTTTTATCAAAGCAAGGAAGGGTGACATGGTATCAAAAGCAAGCTGCAACCTTAGAATCATTTCCAAGGATGCCTTTCCTCCCATTTTTCATGTAGCAAGAGGTTACAAGCAGCTTTTGCCTGGATGCATCTCAAAGGAATGTCTTCAATATCTTGAGACCACTTCTTTCAGTATAAAGGAAAGCAATCACTTTCATGCATTAGTCTCCTCTGGGCCAAATCCCAGGGCAGTATGAAGAATACATACAATTATACACACACACACATATATGTATGTGTGTGTGTATATATATATTATATATATATATATATATATTGCTGTTAGAGTTTACAAAAGTCTTAGACGTCCTGTTTCACCCTTACAAAAGTGCAACCCGGTGTGAAGAAAAAACATGGATTCCGCTGTTCTGGGGCTAGCATCCATCTTTTGAAGCTTGTACAGAATATGCTTGCAGATCTGATTGCCACCTATGCACAGTGCAGTCAGGTAGGAGGCTGTACAACATCGTGTTGTTCCACCTAGGGACCATGGTGGGACCTCTGCCAGCTGCACTTCACGAATCATACAGATGGACCAGCGCCAAGTGTGAATGCTGTGTCATCTACAGACAGATAATGCTGCCAGGCGATGTACATTAGCAATGCAACCAGTGCACTTCCACACCTGTTCATAAGCTGTGAAAGAACTTGCACAGGATGCATTTAGTCTAGATGCCTCTTGATTTATGCATGAATTTTTATAAGCGATGGTGGTGTGCTCACTGCTTGGAATAATTGTAAAATGAGCAAGTCTTGTTTCAGCAGCCATCCGGTACATATTACCAATGACATTTTGAATTGGTGTATCATTTATGCCATGCAGAGTTGGAGACCATCCAGTTACAGATCTTAACTCTGCTATCCAGGGATGCATAACATTTGAAGAGCAAGCACAAGGGTCTTCAATATTTCAGAATCTCTTGGCAAAATTTTAATTTCTGCTTTTTTCAGTCTGTGAGAATCTCATTAGTTGATAAATATTTTCATGATTTTATTTTTAGTGCATACCTGGGGAATGTGAATCTCTTTACTACTCGAAAACTGCCATGGCCTCAGCTTCATATTCTTCTCTGTGAATAAAGTAGAATGTGGCTCATTTTTTGCCAACCTACCTAGTTCAAGTAATACATTTTATTTAAATTTAAAAAAGTGAAAGGATGAGTTGAAAATATGTGTTGCTATTCTTTCCAAGTACTTCAATTTCTGCTGAAAACTAAAGTAAAGTTTGCAACTTCACAGGAGTCATAAAATTGTGGTTCAATGAAGCCACTTGCAGCATATTTATGTCTATCATTGTCAGTCTATAGAGGAGTTTGACTGTACAAGGATGTAAAAAGTGTGTTATTTAACTTTACTGTACCCATTAACTGAAGAGAAATCACAATATCAGATTTTCTCTGCGTGATTATTGTGGCCAGTTATATTCACTAAGCAAGTTTTATCAAGTCTTTTTTAAGGCAAATTAATTGATTTGATTTATTCCAGACATGCAATGATTGTACCCAACATGACACATACCACCACAATAAGAAAACAATATTTAACACAGATCTGAAACTATGTGTACATGCATAAAATAAATCTATAGTCTATAAATACATCTTTACTCACCACGCATACACCCATCTATATACATATCTAAATCTTTATACACACATCCCCACACATACACTCAGACAGCAACACACGTAACACACTTATGTATCCACAGAACATGTCTGAAAGGGGAATAGGAAGAAGCAAAACGTAAGTAATCCAACCCCAACGCCAATAATCAACACTTATAATATACATATATATATATATATATATATATATATATATATATTATAGCAAAAGGAAAAAGGAATCTAACATTATTTCCCTAATAAATGTTTAAGCAGTAATTTCTAATCTTCATTCCCATCAACCCATACACTGACACCTGCATCCACACACACACACACATACCCACCAACATACACCCTGAGAGCACTCATAAACCCATTTACAATGCTAGAGCCCCAGTTCAAATTCACCACGGGTTTTCATCACTGTACTTGTTGCTAATCAGTCTGAGCCCTTTTTTAAACATAGTTCTTGGCTGAGTTAATTCCAAAACCTTCATGCCAGTGACTGAGATGCACGTTCTCTTCATGGCTGTTCGAGTGCTCCAAGTTCAGGTTTTCATTGTCATAACCCCCCCTTTCTACCAGTGAAGGGTTTCTTAAAATAATCTGGTAGTTGGTTGTTCCTGGCTTTGTACTTTAACAGAGCAGATAATACCACTCACAATATGGCTATGTGTACACTGCAGACAAAAGTGGACGAAATGTGACTCACTAACACATGTAGCATCCATATTTACCTCTGTAAACATAGCGAGCGTAGCCTATGTGTTAAGATGTGTAGAGTCATTTAGTATAACTACAATAGTACATACAAAAGATTAAAAAAAGATAATAGAGATAAATCTCGAACATGTGAACTATTGATAGAAGTTCCCTTTAGTTTTACTGATTGGAAGTTATTTAAAATGATTCCCTGCATTCATAAATCACAAACGTTTAGATTAAGTAAATAATCAGTTACCTATTCAGTCAATCAGTGAAATATTTGATGGTTGATGGAAAACCAAAAAAATTTAAAAATCAACAAAAATGGGTTCATTATAGACAATCATTATTCAAAAAAAAAAAAAAGGAAAAACAGGATGACATGGTCGGGAGGTAACTATAGTTACCTCCCGACCATAGTCAAATTGTGGACTATTAGTTAAGATGAACACATCACGTCACACTGTGATCCATCTTCAAGTAATTTGTTACTTCTGTCCTGATGTTTGTAGTTCTGGCCAGGTCAGAAGTTTAATTTTCTTTGCAGTATCATAAAATTGAGTTTATATGACATTTGAACAAACTTTTTTTTTTTGGAATTTGTCTGAATGAAATAATTGTCTTAATGATTTCTGCTGGCATATTTGTGTAAATCAATATTGTCCAGAAAAGAAAGCAGTTTGCACTGAGGTGCAATCAAGATCATAGAAATGTACTTTCATCACAGTCTGAGAAATCCACTACTTTATTAAATTCATCAACTTTGATCAATAAAATATAATAACCTGTTGTAACAAAGCACACCATCATCCTTATACCTGTAATAATTTTAAATATGAAAATAAATGAGGGATAATTTTCACTTATTGCAACTGCACAAAATTAGTAATTTTAGAGCAAATGTTAATTTTAACATAATTATTATGATCATTTCAATTTAAATCATTTTTATCAAGCCAACATGCCTTTTTTAATCTGTACGATATTATGTGAAGGTCTGGTAAACACTTCAGTGTGCCATATTTTGACTTTGATTAAATTTCAATTAATTATGCAGCAACTCCGAGGACTAAAGTTCATCCACCTCCGTCTCTCCTCCTCTCTGAACTGACTGGCAACTTTGATTCTTTAACCTGACAAAATACAGGTTACAGAATCAAAAGAATATGGAAACATCTTTTTTGACATTGTGACTTTTATTATCATCCTTATTAATAACTAAAGAGCAGTTGAAAAGATAAGACATTTAAAGTTATTTTAGATGGAGTTAGCATAAAAATTTAAGGCACAAATTTTTCATTGCTTCTGAGATCTGACTTAAGACTCCAGCCCAGTTAGTACTGCTCTCTGCCACTAGCTAGCACTAGCCAGAAGTGCTAGCATGTCAGCTAGGACAGCCAACCACATTAGGCTGAAAGAAAAGTCCAGCAAAAAGCCATAACATTTGAAATTGGATTATAACATGGGAGTGATGTTGCCAATGGACAGATCTCATCCAATTATCTGTGCTGTAATTCCTTAATTTACACTTGGTTAAGGCTACAAAGCAAATGTTATTGTTTTAGTTATTTGGTTTAGTGAATAAAACAATTTGATTAGATTTTTGGAAAACATCATAGCTGGCTGTTAAAGATGTGTAACTTTCCGACCTTTCCGACCATACTGTGCCATTTGATGGCACAGTAACATCTATTATGAACATTTCTGGAGCCATAGCTGCCCATCAGCGTCCTTAGGCTGAGAAACCACACTATAAAACTTTTTTCTTTCAGAACGCTGCATGACGTTGCAGCTGAGTTTCACTTTATGCATCATGTCACATGCTAGCAAACAGATATAAACATGCTGACCATTTTCAAAGCACACTGTGACTAATTAAGCAAAAAAAATTCAAGACGACATTATCAGAGATAGAGGGAAAGAAACAGCGAAATAGGCAGAGCAAGAGATAAGATTTAAGACTCTCTTTTACAGGCTGGATAGATCTACCAGTACATGAAGGATGCAAGACGGATGCTGAATTGGCTGTCGATAGGGTGCATGTCACTGAAAAAAACTGCAAAAGTTCAGTAGTGCGTCTTTAAAATAAATTGTACTGCAGAAATTTTTGCTGATATTCTCAGTGTTGTCATGGTGATGCACCCCAACAGATACCCAGCTGCATGCCAAAAACTGATGCTGTAGGGGTACAGTGACAAGGAGACTTTTTACCAGTAGTAATGGGAAAAGATAAGATTTTATTGATATTAATGCCATTATCAATTCTGGCTGTTGATCCGATTCTTTATCGATTCCTCAATCAAATCATGACCCAAATTTGTTAAGAAGAAACAAGTTTTTTTTTTGGTCTTTGCTAACTCCACACACACAATGTAAAGAAATGACGGATCAATAACATCTTCAAACTAATCTGGATGCCTGAACAACAGACCTGCTCTGACAAAGGTAAAATAATCCATCACCTGATATAAACACTCTGTAGATGTTTATATGAAGTCAAACAAGAAGTTTATAATATAAACACTCACTGCTGTATTGTGACTGGAATTTCTAGGATTTTCAGCCTCTACCACATTTATTTATTTAATCATGTCACTAAATGACCTGTTGCTTTTCATATCAGACACTCAACCAAGGCTTTACTTTACCTGCAGTTAAAATATGTGAATAAATAATTAAACAAGTTTTAATATTTAGTATGAACAGAAGAAATTTGATTATTTCTACCTATTTCAGCTACAGGTGGTCATTTCGACCGCACAGATTTTGAACTGTTGTATTTTTAGATGCTTGTCGTTCTGGATCAGATAAGGTCCATGCTGCATTTTACACCATACTGGAACTTGTAGGAATAAACATCCACATTATCAAGAAGTGCACTGAAACACACAACTCAAGGGTTTTATTTGCAGAGGAACGTCTAGCAGAGTTTATGAAAGGAATTTAGTCTTCTATCTGCACCTGTTATTCACATCCATGCTATCGTAATGCGCAAAGCAGCACGTGTACTTGGAAAGAAGGGAAATAATATTTATATCGTCTACACTATTTACAATGAGGCTAAAACAACAATTAAGGGGACCCAGCCAGCGCAGATCAGATCTGCTCTTTTTTTTCCCAGCTTTATGCTGCAGCCCAGCTTCTAGCCTTAATAGAATAAAACCTAAAATTCTCCTCTGTAGTGCACACAGGCTGATGCACACACAGAAAGCAATACACCCCTCTTCAGGCCCTCAGACCTCTCAGCCTGTAGACTGATTTAATTATTGGTAGATTGGTTGTCTGCAGGGATCTTTCCAGGACTCCTCCTCTCCATCATGCTGATTGGCCAGTGACTACTCCAGTTCCGGGATCAGCGGTCCAACCAGAAAGCAGTGCCAGCCTCACAAGAGACGATCAGCCATCATTCGGGGCAGCTGTGAACAGTGGGACACAGATTGCCTGTTTGGGAGCTTTTGTTTGTGTGTGCTGTTTTGATATCCTGTGTGGATTGGAGCTTTGGAAATTAGTGTTAAGTATAAAAGTTTGGTTGTCAGTTTGACAAGACCTTATATCCCTGGCTGAGGTGATCTCTTTGAGTTTTGTTTGATTCAGACATATTTCGCCACTGTGGGCGTTGACCGTGTTGTTTTGGGACACTTTTAGTTATCTTTTCTGTTCTGTTGGATGATTGTGATTTGTTTACGTGAGCTTTTTGTTGAGACTTATAGAGGATTTTTGTTTGAGGATATTAAAAGTTTTGGAACCCATTTGTAACTATTTTATTTTGACTATTTGTGAATAAATTGTCTTACTTCTTATACACCCGTGACTCAACTCGTATGTTCGTTCCCTTACACCCCTAGACATAAGGATACGTAACACCCCCCCTTAACTGTCTCACCACTTCACTCTCAGAACGGATTTTATTAACAATATGCCGGACTGCAGCCTAGTAAAATCTCCACACCTGTGGCTACAGGTGAGCTAACTGCTAATTTAACAAGCAACTGACAGCCTCCAGACAGAGGTATTTGGAGTACTATTTCGAGAGCCACTGACATATTTATCTGGCCTATATCAAAGTCACTAAGGTGGCTGCACCTGGCCTTTTGAATCCAACCTTTATGTAATAAGTTACTTCTCCTCTTGAGCAATACAAAACATGATTTCAGCCTTAAGCAGTGATGTTCATGTTTTGAATATTTTCTATGGACTTTCTCTGTTATTGTTTGAAATAATGATGTAAACAATTGAGATTTTTCTTAATCAGCTTTGAATTTTATTATATTACTGCATTCAACAATAGAGATGATCTCTCAACACACTGCCCATTAGAAAAAGAGGAGGCCAAGCCTTCCTCGGATCACGTCTGAAATATTCCAGAAAGACTCAGGTGTCAGTAAAAGCTTTGTCTTCCCTTCACTACATGCTGCTGCTAATGATAGAGATGAGAAGTGTCAGAGCGATCTTTCCCACCCTCTTCCAGTCGAATTACCATTAGCATAATGGGTTTTTTAACACTGCATCTCAGCTGCCATAAGGCCCATGTGGAAGCTAAGTTTCCAGGGCCATTAGTGGCCAACTGGTGGTGAGCCAGAGCTTGCATATCAGTTAAAACCAAAGGACAGCAAAGGGAGTGGTAGACAAGAGAGTACACAAGTCATCAATTTTTCATGCTGTGAGTTAATCAATTTGTGGGGAAATAATGGAAAATAAAACAAACCGCTTCGCAGCAAAACATATATTTAAAAGAAAAATAAAAACAAAAACAAAACATTTTAAACTGCTGTGTGATAAAAGTCCTTGCAGTGATACCCTCGCAAAAGTAGACTTTTCTTCAAACACCATCACCTGAGCCCAGTTGTAGACAAATGAGAATGTGCCACATATTGTCTTCAAATTATAATAATAGATTAGATTTATATAGTGCTTTTTCAAGCCACCCAAAGCGCTTTACATTGTGTATCCATTATTCATTCACACACTGATGGCAGGAGCTGCATGCAAGGCGCTCAACCATGACCCATCCAGGGTTCAGTATCTTGCTCGGGGACAGCTCAACATGATCTTGATGGCTGGAGATCAAACTGGCAACCCTTGGGCTGCAAGACGACCACTCTACCCACTGAGCCATGCGGCCCCACAAAGTGTGTGCAAGCACCACAAAAACAAGACAATAAAAAGGCAATAAACAGATTTGTCTCAAATTCATTAACTTCTGAAGACCTCCGTGATCAGTCTTCCAGGATGGCGGGAAACAGTTGTGGCACAGACTTCTATCCAAACATGGCTGATGCAGTTCTTCAATGAAATTTTGACACATGCATACATATAGTTACATAGTTGATTGTACACAGACATTAATGCTGCACTTTCCTGCATCCGTCATTGCCCTGCAGCTTCCTGAGGCTGAGAAATGCACTTCACACACTAGCAACTGGATATCAACACAATTAGAATGCGTACCCGGCTGATTCATAAAAAAAAAAGGACATTGTTTTTTTCCCCCTACTCTATTTTAAATCTGTGATTATACGCTACTCATGAAAAGTTAAGGATATTTGGCTCATTAAATGATGTCAGATGTTTGTTTGTTTTTTTTATTTTGAAAGCAAGTGTACAACTGTTTAATGTTTAAGTACTAAATGTACAACATGCTCTTCTTTTACAAGATGGCTGACTGTGAAAAAAAAAACAAAATACAAAAGACGTGTCTGAACCATGAGTCAACCACTAAATGTTCTGATTCAGTTACAGCTCATCTAAACAGCCCTTTTCATCATCAGACCAGGACAACACCAAACACATGACAAGTTAATGAGGCGTTGACATTTTTATCTTGTGGTATACCCATCATTTTTGTTAGCTTTTGGTTCAATAAATTTTCTGAAATGAAGGAATTACCATTACATGATTTTACCTAAACGTCCTACAATCATTATATAATATCAGTGTAGCATCACTTTTTTAAAAATCTTTTTTAAATATTTTTGGATGGTAACTTTTAACTTATCTTGCTTTTAATACTTGTATTTTAATTTATGATTTTATTTAGATTTTTTCTACTTTTTAATGCTTTCTTTGCACCACCTGTAAAGCTTTTGTCTTACATAAAACTCTGAGTTGTCTTGTACACGAAATTTGTTATACAAATAAACCAGCCTTGCCTTTAATACCAATGAAGCTACACGTCTGTTTATTTGGATGAAATAAAGAACGCATGTGGAAAAGTAATGCATTGCTTTAATGCAAAAGTAATGCTGTGTCTCTGTTCTACCACTAGATTATGTGTGTACATATAGTCAGAACTGTTTTAATATTCAGGAACATGTCTAAGTGAAAGAAGAAGATTAATTTAACACAAACAAATCTTATAAACAGATGATAAATGAGGGTCCTCAGTTTTACTAGTGGACTTTTACAGATAATCACCTCTGTGTGGTGCAAACATACACTAAGCCACAAAAAATCCCATCTCAAGCTTGTGTGACACACGCTCAGGTGTTGTGTTCATACCAAGAATGTACCACTGAATGTTGAGGAATGAAAGATTAGCCCTGTCTTACCTTTTCATGAAAGACATATCAGCCTTGATACCCTGCAGGAAAGCAAAGTAAGTCCTTTAATAGAAGACAAAATCCTTTTTTTCCAGGTAAGACCCTCCAGAATTTTTCATCCTTTGAGAGTGATGTAGTAGAGAGGAGTTTAGGTCAATGCAATGAACCTTGGCCATCTAGAAATATGTAAAGTGACAGGGGACAAAATTGCCCAAAGGCTTTACCTTGTTAAAAGCAGCTTTGTGTTTCTGTCCCAGCCAGGAGTTATTTTATGTGTCGTGTGTGTACTTGTCCTATTTATTGCTGATGAAAGCTCAAGCGTCTTGTGTGGTGGTGGTGTGCTGGTTATTTGTATCATTACGTTCCTCCTGACAGCAGCCACAGCTTCACCTTGTCTCGACCTGTCCTTTCCATTCACATTTCTTTACTTTCACAAAAGACAACATTTTCACCAGCTTCTGTTTGAGCTCCGATCGCGACACCAGATCCAGTTTTTACCCCTGGTTCTTTCATCATGTGGGGACAGTAAAAGTTGACATTTATTTTTAGCTGTTTCTTTCAGAGGTGCCATTTCCAACACATAATGAGGGCCAGGTGCTCATTACGGTTACTGGGAGGTGTTGAACTGTCAACGTATGGCTGAGACAAATGTAGAGCACCCCCCCACTGTCTCCCAAATGAAAATAATTACACTCC
This sequence comes from Melanotaenia maccullochi, assembly GCA_037177255.1. Lineage (NCBI taxonomy): Eukaryota > Metazoa > Chordata > Actinopteri > Atheriniformes > Melanotaeniidae > Melanotaenia > Melanotaenia maccullochi. The sequence goes on along the minus strand of JBAGKP010000014.1, from coordinate 25,805,719 downwards.
AGAGCCACCTCACCTTGTTCTCATTACTCAGTGGGTGCAAGGTTTCATCCAGACATGAGCACAAGTCATTTTAAATAAAAAGTACATCACAGTAGAGACAGGATCGGTGACTTCTTTTTGCCATTCTGGTTCTTTTTTCTCTTTTTTTTATGAGAACTTAAATTAAAAGAAATTTATCCTAGAAAAAAAACTGTGTAAGCTAAAAAAAAAAATAAATAAATAAAATGCAAAATGTTCAGTTTTTGCTTTTGTTGTGCAAAGCAGAGTTCACACTGGGTGTAAGTGGCAAACACACATAATTGAGAAGACTGCTAAATCCAATCTGTCCTCTGTCACCAAATGTACAACTGGCAAAAAGTAACAGATGTACTTTTTACAGAATAGAAAAGTCTTTAAAAAATTACTCTAAGATGCTTTCAACAATAAGGTTCTTTAAAATGATCACATTGACATTAAAAGAGTTTAGTCTCCTCATCAGATGGATTTTCTGGTGGCCTTTCCTAACCACATATGTCAGTACTGACATTTAACCTGAGCTTACAGTCAAAAACAGTGCCAAGGTATTTGTATGAATCAACAATTTGGACACCTTCACCATGAATTGCACTCATTATGAGGTCATTATTGATGCCTCTAAAATAAGTGGTCGAGTCTTTAGTTTTTGAAACATTCAAGTCGAGAAGATTGATCACACCAGTTGACAAAATGTGATACGGAAGGACCGTGTTAAGACTCTGAGCCCTACAGAAAGGATAGAAGGAAAGTAGAGATGGGATTTATGTCTCTTTGAAGGGAGCCAGATCTTGAGGAGCTGTTACTTTTAAAGAGCCATTCAAAAGACTGGCTCGTTCTCACAATATCTTTCACAATATATAAGAATGACAGTGAAAATATGTACCTGTATAAAATCTACTATACAAGATTAAAAAAAATATATAGGAAAAATATAGATAAAAAAGGATTAACCTGAGCAGTCAGTGCAAATTCTAGTAAATGTTTTGGATAGAACTCACAGTATTTGTTTCCAAACAATACTCTGCCCATAGATGCTTCACATGAAAGGAGTATGTTGGACATCAGTCTTCTATGATGTCACAAATGTGATGACGGCAGTGTGGAAAATTGGTATATAAAAAGAATAGCTCACAAATGAACGGCTCACAGCTGTGACACGTTCCCATTGTTCATTTAAAAGAGTTGTTCAAAAGAACAAAGAACGATTTGTCGCATCTCTAAAGGACAGTGTCATCAGAAAACTTCACAGTAAACCTCCCTCTGAAGATGTTCTACTGCTGTCAGGGTACAAGATGGACTTAAGTGGGGACAATAAACAACCCTGAGGTGAGCTAGTGTTTGATGATTTCCTCCTGGACATTTGTCCATTCACAAAAACCTGCTGGACACTCTCTGTTAGGAAATTTAAAAACAAGATGACCACCTGGTCTGGAAGACACAATAAGAGGCCAGCCTATATTTGTTAAATAGAAAAGTCAGCAAATAAAAGTCCTGTGTGGGATCCTGGTTTCTTAAGGTTCTTGTACAAGGTATGTACAAGTATGTAAAGTTTTGCATCCTCCACTCCTTTATGTGGCTGATAGGCAAACTGTAAAGGATCATGTTTCCCATCTATCAAAGACGTAATGATGTATTTTATGTCTTTTTTGATGTCTCAGCCTTGGGCAGGGCAATGGCAGCTCCAGGATTGTGCATAATGAATGTCTGTGCTTCAGATTTGTTTTGATGGCACATTGAGTTTTAAGGTCAGAAACATATGTAGTTTGCTTTAAACTGGCGATTCACACCTCTTTAACCATTTACAATAGGTGAATAATGTGTGTCGGACTAAGAATAAATGGTGCCCAAGTTCATTACGAGTGTATTGAGTGTAACGGAGCAGCTCATAGACATCTCAATGTGGAACATGCAAACTGAAAAATGAAAGTCATAGTCCTTTTTTACTTTGATTATTAACTCATCAGCTTAACCTCAATAGTTAGATTTATGTTTTTTTTTTTTTTTTTCAGGAATACAACACATTCTAGGAATGGCTGGAAGAAGACTGCTGATGTCAGCAGACGGCAGCGCTAACCATAAAGCTGTGTCTCATGTCAAAGGTGGGCAGAGGATTTCCTGTTTGTCTACAAATCATAGGAAAATCATTTAAACTTAATTTTATTCTTAGAAACATTTGCAAAAATTTCCATATTTCATATATTTTATCCCATATAATTTCATGTAATATTTTTCTGTATCAAGTCCTTTGAATAAATATGAAGAAAAATAAATATTTGGCAGGGATTGAATTTACACCAAAATAATAGTTAAAAACATTTACCATTAAAAGCAGTTAGAGAATGCAGACCTCTGCCAAGCCATAGCGTCACTCACTTGAGAAAAACCACAAATGTACCCTCTATATTTTGAACCTTCTGGATCACCAGATTCAGAATATCAACATGAAGTGGTTAAACAATGACAAGCTGCAATTAGAAGATGCCTGTTTTTGTGTTTAATAGAGTTTTGGACATCACTGCACTAAATGCATGGGTCACCTACCAGAGCTGCATCAATGCTAGAATGACTCGGCATGCGTTCAGTATTGAGCTGTTGATGTTTGGTACAATAAATCATTTCAGCTAACATCAGTGTTCTGTTTAGTTGCTTAAGCAATATGATGTTTTTTTTCTGATTGTTCCCCCTAAAATAATTGATAACAAATATAAACACATTTATTTATAAGCTAACATATAACAAATTTAATTTTGTTATATGTTAGCTTATAAGTGAATGCTGTAAGCTAATAAGCAATCCTACATGCTAATCAATGATTTATTCACTAAAGCTTTGTCTATTTGTAAATGGTAAAAATATTCAAGGGGAAAAATGTCCTCTGTAAATGCCACCTTTTTTTATTTTCAGTGTTTCAAGGTTCACAGCCTTGCGGGGCGGTGTAGACTGACACATCCATCAACAAATAACAATTAGTCTGTTTTGACTATTTAGTCTCATGCGTGTAAGTTACGGACAGGCTTAATGAACAGAGTGTAAATCTCAACCCTATAATCAGCTCTGCTGAATCATGTATTCATGAACTCTGCAGCTGTAACACATAACCCTACCAATTACAGCATTTCAGTATGAATTTGACATGGGATTATGACAAAATAGCCCTATTTAAGCATCACATGACAGCTAGACTCAGCTGTGAAGTCATTTGCATTTCAAAACTTAACTGTGGACCAATTTTTCACAAATGACCAAAACCCAGTGATTAAAAAAACAAAACAAAACAACACCCAGCACAGAAAAAATTTTACTTTTTAAAGGTCATGATGAAGACGTTTCATTCGGTGGAGTCGCTCTAAATGCCCCCCACCCCCCCATTGATTTATAAATTTAGGGATATTAACAAAATTTTTATTATTAACAAAAAACCCTCTTACATATCAACAGGAAAAGTATACTTAATAAAAGACAGTTAAAATAAATATACATCTCCACAAATATCTGCATGTATATACATCTATATGCACATCTATACATACACACACATGTGCTTACAGAGATATAGATAGACAGACAGATCAAAAATATTTTTAGAATTTTTCAAGTTTATAAGTTTACAGGTTTTTGCCGCATTTGGAGAAAAAAATTGCCCCACACATCCTCAAAGGGGTTTGGGTTTTTCTTCAAGTTATATGTGATTTTTTCCAGTGGGATACACGACAACACTTCATTCAGCCAATGCAATACACTTGGAAAAAAAGCTATCAATGCCATTTTAACAAATCTGATAATATGGTTAGAATATAAAGATAATATTGATTCAGAACCAGTAACTTTTTCAGTTGTATCTTTTACAGTTTTCCAAAGCTTGTCCAAAAGGGAGCATGACCAAAACATATGGATTAAGTTCTTGTTCCTGTTTGAACTTCGCACCTACTGAGCCACAAACAGAAAACTTCTGTTACATTTTGTACATAGTTAACACTAATTTCTTTACATCTTTACCCTCTATATAAGTGTCCAGTTCGAGCAGGTATAAAGACAGCAGTTTTCCTCCTTGTTGAACTTGAATATAATCTCTAACCTGTAGGTGCTTAAAAAATACTTATAATCCAGATACAATTTTGACCTTAACTGTTCAAAGATAGTAAGGATCCATCATCAAATAGGTCACCAAATGTCTGAATAACTTTACTATACCATACATACATATATACATATACATATATATATATAATACACATATATTGTTTGAAGATTTTTAGTCTTTTTCTTAAAATCAAACCAAACGTTGCACCCCTGTAGAACAAAATTCTTATTCAAAATCCTTTTGAAAGTATGTACAGAGAGGATATATGGAAAGCTTGAAAGAGTAATGTCTGATAATTGATGCTGCTCAATTTGTAACCAAGAGGGGAGGGGGGGGGGTTCTGTCTATTGGTTTGTCAAGCCCATATTACCACTGATTGTCTTGCTAAGCAGTAGTAGAAATCAGGGAGATCCAGTCCTCCTTCACATGGGCTCAGAGGACTTTCAATTTTATTCTAGCTGACTTGCCCCACCATAGAAATTGAGCTATTTAACTATTTAGATGCGTAAGGAAAGATTGAGGAACATGACAATGGAGATACAGGAAACACCTTTGGGCAACTCCAAAACACTCCCAGTGTTACCGGGCCGAGCCCACATCTCACATGATGGATCTACTGAGGGAAATATTTTATGGAGCTTTTGTTTTAACCAGTGCAAGTGGTGCATTATTTTAAATTGCAGGAGGCCATGCCTCACACATATTGAAGAGATGAGTTTGTGCTAGGGCTGTCTGCCATTGTTCTTTTGTGATCTCCCTGCCAAGGCCAGACTGATCATAGATGGTCCATAACTGCAGTCCTGGCCAGGTTTGATAGTGTTTCATACAACTTAGATATCCCTCTCTTCTTAGGGGATCTTGCTTAAGTAACAATTCCACGGAGGATGAGTTGGAAAAATTTGGATATGATGGATTATTTTACATGGCAAAACTCTGTACCTGTAAATATTTATTAAACTGTGACTTCAGAATATCATATTTCTCTTGTGTTTTTTAAAAAAAAATGTTTGAAATACTTTCTCTATGAATATATCTAGGAAAGTTTGAATTCCTTTTTCAAACCAAATCCTTAAATATTGTATTAGCAGAGGAAGGTGCAAACACATGGTTTTCAATAAGAGTGCTTTTCAGTGAGTAAGACTTCCACCTATAAAATTTTAAATCTTGGAACAAATGTTGAGTGAATGGGAAACATCTGGATTATTCAAAGCTTCAGAGTGAGCAGGTTTTTGTTGTAGCCAATAGGTCATCATTTTAATGTTGCATACCCAGTAGTAAAGTTTAAAATCTGACCACCCCCCCCCCCCTATTGATTTTGGCCTTTGTAAAAATATAGCCTTAATCTAGGTTTTTTTCTTGTCCCAAATAAATTCCGAGATAATTTTATCTAAACTATATCTAAACTGTTTCTGCTGCTGTAGCAATGAGTTTGAACAACCCCTCCCCTCTCCATTCAAAACTGCTGGAGGTTTGTTGGAAAGCAATGTGTGAATAATGACTCATGAAAAACCACAGTATATCTTCTATTTTGTTGGTATGCTTGTTATTATACAAGCATTTCAAACTTGATATTTGTATCAAATAAAATACTTGATCATCAGTACTATTTTCAATATCAGCGCAGAAGAAAAGCAACAAAAAAACACAACTTATATAACATCAACACCACCCTATTTTACCTTGTTCCACTCAAAGGCCTGGTTCTAACACAAAACAGCAGTCCCAGATACAATCAATTACACAATGTACAAACGCAAACACAACGCTCATAGGTTTGAAAAAGAAATGTCAAAAAGTAAAGCAGCAGCTTAAGACCTAAATATTTAAACTCTTGGGTTATAAAAGAGACTAGTTTTGGTTAGAAAATCATCATCCACTGCAATTGCATATTAAATATCCAAGGGCACTGGAAGATATATATAAAAAAAAAACTAACTTCAACACAATGACATTGTTCCTAAAGAAATATGTATATGAAATGCTGCAGGAGAAAGGAGTGAAAAAGAAAAGGCATTTTAAACCGTTACAGCTATTTTCCCAGACTCCACTCCTCTAAGAAAAGTGGACTTAAGGATCAAATATTGAGCACTTCTCTGGAGGTGCGCCAATTGTTTTTTTCTTTTTGCCACCATTAGAGCTACTGAAGTGTCAAAGGTCAAAACACATTAAAAACATACATGTCCTCAGCTGTCACTGTAGGTTGCCAGTGAGAGTTTTTCTTTTCAGAAAATGTACCTGTTCTGAGTCGCTCATATGTGAAAAGGGTACAACCTCTTGGAGCTGAAACCTTTGTCTCTTACACTGCTATCTGGGAATGATTTATTCCAAGTAAGAAATGGGCCATCAATGGAGTGTTAGAGACTCATGAGTTATTAAACAAAGAATCCATTGATTATTGATTGCAGCCCCTATTGCATACTGAATGTGTCACTAACTTCAAATGCTGAATATAGGTCACTGTAGCTTTTAAACAATTCTCTTTCTGGTTGGGATACCACTTTTTTGGTAAGACAAAACAGTTTCTTCCATTAATCAGGACATTGAAAAAAAAAACATAGACTATCAGACACTTTCATAGAAGAGATATCTAGTCAAGGTGGCAGTATGAATTAAGCAGAAAGCTTCAGTTAGTTTACAGAATTAGCCAAGGAAATGAAATGGCTCCAAAACCATGAGCAGAAGATATCCTTAGGATTTAAATCAAAAAGGGAAATTGGTTTGCTTGGTTTTCAATCAACACATGGGCATGTAAAACTTGATTACCGTAAGTAATTTGAATAGTTAAAAAAAACTCCCACCTCATGGTAACTACAAATAAGAGTTTATTCACTGAAGATTGAATGGAAAATATCATAGATATGGTTGCTGAAGTCAACAAACCTGCAAGCAAACCAATACAAACCTGCACCAAAAACAGGTTCTCCAATTAAAATTAACTTATCAGATGTCTTATGATACCTCTTTACTGGGCAAATGACCACATTTGTACACTTCATTGGACATGCAATGCATGCTATTTCACAAAATCATAGAACCACACTAAGTTCTCCACACCAGTCATCAAAGATCAGGCTTTATTGCAGTTATTTCATTGAGATCGGTCTTCAGCATAAAAATGAGAAAAAATAGTACTGACCACTTACTACTACTATAAACAAAGTATCCAAGTTTTAAAGTTGTGTAATGTCCTCTAATATTATACTAACGTTCTTCTTTATAGTAAGTATTTCAATGAGTGTCCAGTAAAGGGGTTCGCTAGTACTCCTACAAGCATTATCCAATGAGCATTTCCAATTCAGAGCACAAGACATTCTTTTGTCTTACTTTTAAAAAGCTATAAAGTCATTATATGGAAGTAGAATGAGTTGTTGGTGGAATATTAACTGCAGAAAATTAAATCATTCATGCACTCATCATACATGTTCAAGACCAACATGGTGTTGCAATGATGGTGGGACTCTTACCTTAATAGATACTTTTGTGCTGGTTCTCTTAGATATATGTAAATACAGAAGCTACTCTCACATATGATGTGTATGATTTCTTACAATGATAATGCACGGTGAAACAAAAAAAATGCACAACAACGTTTTTAATATCTGTATCATAATTTCACTTCACTTTGCGTACTTCAAAGGTAATTGCTGGCATGTGCATACAATCCATTATGGTCACCTCCCAGAGCCACACACATGGATGGCTAGAGAAATCCCTTGGGTACATTGTCATCTTTTGGTTAAAAAAAAAAAAAAGGCATTCTTCACCATGTTGCAAAGGAAGTTTTGTAACTTCCAGGAAGACTGACTGGCTCAAACAACAGGTAAACAGATATTGTGCAACATGGGGGATTTGCCTCAAGTGCCAGCTGGAGGAAGAGTGAGAAACACTTCCCTACTCCAGTCACTGAGTCACAGAGGCAGACAGAGTATGATCATTGTCCTCATTCTCCATTTCATGGAATCTGTATTTAATGGCTTACCCTCAATATGTTGTAAAGTCAGGCTGGTATATGTACATAGCTGTGTGAATCTGAAGGTTAATAAAATGAGTGAAAACCCTACAAGTCCTGTAATAAAGTCACTTAGGTAGATCTGTGGCACATTTATTGACTCTGAGTGGCTTTATTCCACAATGAATTATAGACTAACACCAAGGACAGCTCAACCTTGATCATTGAGCCAAGAACTTTTGTTCTATTGTTTGAGTGTCCCTGCAGATTAGCGTTGGTTTGATGATCATTTTGTTATAGGGTAGTTTAAGATGAATGAGTGCTGGCGTTGGTGTGACTTTAGAAGTATAACCACAAAGTTGGTAGTAAATTTATCAAGAGAGACGATGGGGAACTGGAAATGTTTGGTTCTGTTCCAGTTGTTAAAATAAGATCTTGTAGGAACAAGATCACATCTTGTAGTCGTTGCTATTAGGATGTTGCAGCTCACTTGTTCAATTTAAATAAGCATTGTAAATAAAAAGTATGGAATAAATGCTCTGCAGTTGCTTTCTCTATTATTTATACCATATAGTGCATCTGTTTGCATTGTTTCATGTTTGATCAGTTAAACAAATTCTATATTTACAGACTCATTTATCTGTAAATCTTAGTTTGTTTGGCCTGGCGCTTAAGGTCAGAACACTTCATAAGCATCAATTAAAGAAATGCATCAAGAAAAAGAAAATACAGACAAGAAAGAGAGAAAATGTGGTATGGAGTGTGGGGGATCATCAGAAAATGAAGCATAGTAGGGAGAAGGCCCTCTCAGTGGGAACTTTGTAATTGGAGACTTAAAGGAGTTACTCGTCTAGATCAAGTGTAGTTCTACAGCCTGAACTTTAGTTATTATCATACAATATCTCCACACTGATGTCAGAAGGAGAATAATTTCTAGCTGAAGCCTCTGAAGAAAGCAGACCTCACTGTAGAAAATTACACCCTTATGGAATCTCTCTGCCTTTCATGTGTGAGCTACAGTGATCCCTACACTGTTCTAGCCTTGCAATTATTTAAAAACAGAATTAATACTCAAGTATTGATAGCTCAATTTCTAAATTCCTAAGATGGAGCATATGTCATATTTGTGTTTTATGTTTTGATAAAAATCATTTACAAGCTGTGTTTCACACCAGCTATTAATCGAGTAATTATTTTAAGCGAAAGTCTTTCAGAGAAATGGAACAATTTCTTTCAGCTTAATAATATGTATTAAGGTGTATTACATTACTTTATTCAGAAGGTATTCTCCTTTTCAAGGAACAGTGTGTAATACTTGTTGATATTTAGTGGTGTAGTTAGAGATTGCATTCCTTTTAAATGCTGCCAAGCCATTTTATAGCAACATATATCTATCTGCAATAAATCTGCAGACCTGTCCAAGATTAACTTTGGTGTGATTCAGAATTGTTTTTTTATTTACCAAGAACTTCTATCGACAAAAAGCTAAACTAAATTTACTTCTTTTAAACTAAATTCAATTCTTCTTTTCTGTATTGCTTTCCCTCATAATGTTTTTGCTTTTCTGATAAAGTCAGTTGAAGCACCTTTGCTCATTCTTGCACGTACTCTGTTTCCACGATGCCAAATTGCAGCAAAACCGCTAAAGTATTGCAACAAACCACCTTTTCATCACCACGACACCAGGGATTAGCCTCCATGAAACCGATCATGTCTGAAAACCAGGTACCAAGGTGGATAGGTTTGAGACCTATACCGTATGTGATATTGTGAGGATAGCGTAACTGCACCAATAGAGGATTTGACATCAGTGTGATGAACGTGCGCCAAACACAACAACAATGTTGCTGTCAGTGACCAACTGTGTTGTGGTGCGGCTCCAGACCATGCTGCTTTGTGTACAGCTTTAACACCATTATGCACTGCTTTTACACAGTATTGCACTACGGTACCATCAACAGCGGGAGCAAGCTGATACGTCATTATTAAGATTAAGATTAAGATGGCGGCTTGCGTAGATGCAGCGGCATGGTACTCTTCCTTGAGGAGTTTTTTGTGGCTGTTTCCTCTCATTTGAGGTGTTTTTTTGTGGCTGTTTGTGTGTATTGTTACTCGTTCGAACAACATCCTGCCAGGCAATAACATCAATAGCAGGCAGGATCTTATAGGAATAGGATTGTTCACGGAGCACTGTGACACCAGAGTTTTTCCACTCTCATGACATCCTGAAGGACATCGCCAGGCGCCCTGGCTCTCTGCGGATTACCATCACCTGGGGCGGCGACGGCAGGCCCTTTTATCTTCCTCGATTTTACTGTTGTCATGGTTGCCGTGTATATACCACCAGACGCCAATGCCAGCACTGCCCTTGGATGCTTACATGACACAATCGGCAGACAACAGGGCATGCATCCTGACAGTGTGCATGTCATAGCTGGGGACTTTAAGCATGCTGAATTTAAGACGGTGCTCCCTAAACTTCACCAGCATGTTAAGTGTGCCACCAGGGGGACAAACATTCTTGATAAAGCCTATTCAAACATCAAGGGGGGCTTAAGCGTAAAGCCACTACCATTCCTGGGTCCACTTATCCCTGCAACTTATACCAGCATACACCCCCCTCAGGAAATCTGCCCCTATCATATCCAGAACCGTTAAAATATGTGGCCCGAGGGTGCCTCTCAGCAACTGCAGGACTGCTTCATGTTTAGCAGCTGGGATGTTTTTGAACATCAGGATCTGGACTAGTTCACAGAAGCTGTCCTGGATTACATCAAGTTCTGCACAGATATTGTCACTGTGGACAAATGCAACTGGGTCTATCCAAATAGGAAGCCCTGGATGACAAAAGAAATTCAGTCTTCTAAGGGAGAGGAATTCTGCCTTCAGGTCTGGAGACGAAGCACTATATGGGGCCGCTAGAGCCAATCTGAAGAGGGGAATTAGAGGGGCAAAAGTGGACTATAAAAGGAGGATAGAGGACTGCTCAGAGCAACGACTCCAGGCTGGTGTGGCAGGGGATACAGCACCTCACTAATTACAGATCTAGAAAACCATTCTGCAGTCGATGGTGACGCCACACTTGCAGAGAAGTTAAACCATATCTTTTCCCGTTTTGAGGTGGAGTCACCAGAGGCGAACCCGCTTCATCCACCTGTCCACTGTAGCGATGTCCTCAGGGTTGAGGAGCATGAGGTAAGGGGCACGTTGAGGGCTTTAAGCCCGGGCAGCCCCTATTAAGGACCTTTCTGATTATTAGTAATTAATAACACTAATAATCGATGCATTAATGTCGGAGAATATAGCCATGCTGCATATCAAATTAAACATCAGAAGCTAGGCT
>JBAGKP010000014.1:25765445-25778934 GCA_037177255.1 Melanotaenia maccullochi | reverse complement strand
GCTTCTTTTCAGCTCATCGGAATCCTATGGGTCACGTGGTTTCAGGCTTTGTCCATTCTTTTTACAGTCTATGGTTGATACCCCGGAACACTTCCAATGTGACCAGTAGATTGGCCTTTTCACTATTTCAACGTCCAAGTGCTGTTTACTCCCCCTTGCAGTGACCTATTGAGCATTTTTGCTGCGCCATGCTTCTGTCCTGTTTAGCCAAAATGTGGAAGTAGGTTGCACATAACCCCCATCTAACTGCACAAATTAGGCGAGAAGATTAAAAAAACCGGGGACCATAGCAGAGTTGCTGCTCCTCTGCATTGAGAGGAGCCAGATGACATGGTTCAGGCACCTGGTTAGGATGCCTCCTGGACGCATCCCTGGTGAGGTGTTCCGGAAATACCCATCTGGGAAGAGATCCCGGGGAAGATCCAGGACACGCTGTAGGAACCACATGTCCCGGCTGACCTAGGAACACCTAGGGATCCCCCCGGATCACCTAGAAGAAGTGGCCAGGGAGAGGGAAGTCTGGGCTTCCCTGCTTAGGCAGCTGCCCCTGCAACCTGACCCCTGACGGATGGATGAATGGATGGTATAGAAAATTAATAAATGCATGAATCATTTAATTTCATTTTATGCGTATAGCACCAATTCACAACAGTCCTCTTAAAGCATTTTTACAGATATAGTCCCATTTAGTCGAATTTATTGTGGTCCATTTAAGAGCCAACTAAAATAAATAAATGATCCACAACTTATATTTACTGTGTTCAAATAATCTTGCTGTGTGTAAGCATGCACTGCTTACTCTTTTACTATATTTTTAAAGTGTAGGACTGCCTACCGTATAAAAGTTGATTAGATTTATTAGCTATTCTTTGTGCTTGGTTGGTAACAGCCCTGTTTGCCAACCAAACTTCAAGAGGTCACCTGTTAAGTTTTGGCAAACACTAACTGGATTTATCTGTAGATTGCCACCCATCCAGGTCCCTTAATACTCTGAACTTTTCTTTAATGTCCAGCTTTTTACTTTACCTCTAAAAAGTATTTGGTGGAAATTGTTTCCTTTTAAATGTGCTCGAGGTTAACAGTTGTGTTGCTAAGGTACTGTTGGTTAACATCAAATATGCTGTGTTCCAATTCAGGGTCTGCACACTTCGAAGTACAGATTCGAAGATTGAGACAGTGCTTGGCTGCATATGTCATTGTGGTGCGCCAAGCACTGTCTCAGTTCGAAGGAGCCTCCGAATCCAGCCTACAAATCTGCACTTCGTTTGGCCTTAAATGAAGGCTGCTGGTGATGCATCCTTGATGCCTCTTTTCTTCCAGAATTCATTGCGCACAAAATGAGCAACTGAGCACAAAAGTGTTTTTTTTTGTTTTCTTTTCTTTTCTTTTACACTACACTTTAGTAGAAACGTGACAAAACCAAATACACTAAAAATATGTTTGTTAAATAGTGCTATTAAAATTCTGTAATGTTTGTGATTTTTTAAGGGGTTAATGAAGAGTGTACTGGCTGGAAAATAACAGAGCCTCAGACATTACTCTTGTTTTAACATTATTACTCTGTTGGTGTTAAGGTGTCCTATTATGCAACTTTAGTAATTTCAGAGGTTTAAGTGATTCAACATCCTACGTTGCTGCTATGGGAAATTCTCATTGGCTAGGTAGGCTGTCCCATTTCACGAACATTTGGCGGACTTCGGAGTGTGCAGACTAGTAGGACACACTCAGTAGCTTAAGTAAATCTGCACACTTCCCTGAATTGGGACACAGCTAAAGTCCAATTATGCTTCATTTGTTATTCAGATACCAACAAGAACTACTCAGCTAAGTATAACAACAGTTCCTCAATAATCTCAGACAAGTGGTTCAGTCAATATTGAAAAATTCAAAAGCTTTAAAAGTCTTTCCAATGTACAGTCCTAAATTACATGAAATGCTCTAATACAACTTGCCCTAACTATCCCTTGACACTGTATTCAACTAAGCCAGGCTATCTTTCCCAACTCTAACCAGATACAACGTTTTATGTTTGATGAAATCAGTAGATATTATTTGGTTTGGTCTTGCAACTACTTTGTTTTGCTTTTTTAAAAAAAAAATAATTTCAAATTATGTTTTCTCCCAGTGCCACATTAGTGAAGATTTTATCTTTGTGTTTTTATTACTGGCATATTTTCTTGATAAGTTAATCACTGAACTCTTGCATCTTTCTTATAAATGTGTTGTAGGATTTTATCAGGCTCTGCAGGTAAAACACTGAAGCAGAAGAACTTGCAAATGTTAAAAGTCAATTTAAACTTAAAACCAAACAAATCCACCAGAACTTTGATTTCTTCTTGAAAAACTGCTGAGATATTCTCTTCAATATTTTAGTATAACTATATATATATATATATATATTGAAGCTGAACAGATCAAAAGTGCTGACCATCTACAGCTTTGTCTGATAGAACTGCTAATGTTGTTTTCTTCAAAACCAAGCTGAAAGTATCAGAGAATGCATCAATAGCTTGCAGCTTTTTTTCGTGGACTGTGTTATATTAACGTTTGTTTTGGATGTTGTAACTGTGTGAATTTTACTACCTCTTGGCCAGGACTCCCTTGGAAAAGAGATTTTTAATCTCAGTGGGAGTTTCCTGGTTAAATAAAGGTTAAAAAAATTAATGTATGAACATTTAGTAGTTTTTTTTTAGTTTTTGTGTTAGAGAGTTATCTTCAAAGGACTGCAGGACCTCAAAAATGAGAAGAAGAGTCCAGAGGATGCTTGCATGTGTGGGTCAATCTCGGGATGACAGAGCTGAGAGCAGCAGCTGACCTGACTATAGCAGAATCTAACACTGGAGGAAGTGTTACTGACAAAGCAAACGATTCCCACAATGTGGAGTCTGAGAAGTTAACATCTCAAATAAATTAAGAAAGCCACACATATCTTTGTTTCCTTGTTTTTCTTCTTTTTGGATGGATGAACAGAAATTATGTAAATCTCAGAAACATGTTCTACTGATGTGTGTTGGTGGACCATCTTTACATCTTTGTTGCAGTCATATAAACATGGAAGTCTTCAACAATCAGTCAAGAAATGCTGGGTGTCATTTAATTTTTGTCAGATTACACAATTTACTTGATCATATTCAAGTGTTAAAAGAGCAGTTTGTTAAGAGCTGAGGCTAAAAAGGCTGCAGCCGAGGCCAGTCAGGAGGGGAAGCTAGAATAGCGCAGGCCGCTTCCCCTCACCTTGTGCACTGTGTGATTGTTCGTATTGTAGGAGTGAGGCTGGTCAGCGCAGGTGGCCTCAGCTCCGAGTTTGGCAGACGTTTTGGTGGCATAGCTTACTGGGTGTCTGCTGTGCTATTTGGTGGTCTTGTGTGTGGTGGACTGTTCGAGTGTGTGTTCCCCATGGGGGACGGTAGAGCAGTCTGTTTAGTTTGGACGCACCTTTGTTATACACTCAGTTTAGTTCAAGCTTTGCTACACTTCGGTTTGTGTTCTGCCATGGTGGTTATCTTTTGTTTAATTTGGTGTTGGGCTAGTTTAGTGTTTTGTTTGTGACAGGCGTCACTTTAGTTTATGGGCCTGCTGTGTTTGTTTCAGAGCCGGCTCTGAGATCCGATGCTTTGTAGCAGAGGTGGGAGATTGTGCCATCATCAAGTCCTCTCCATGCCATGAATTTGTTCTGCCCAGCCAATTAGGCAGGTAATTCCATTCAGCGCAGGTTAGTTCACAGGGCTGGTTGATTGGAATCACCTGCTTCAATGGCTGGGCAGAACTAATTCATGGCATGGAGATGACTTGATGATGGCACAATCTCCCACCTCTGCTTTGTAGTGAATCAGAAGAACCGGCTCTTTGAAAAGAACATCTCATCACTAGCCGACACAATCTGCTTATTGTAACTATTTCTATAGTACCATGAAAGCAGAATATCTATGTCTCAATGTATGATTTCCTTTGCTTTATACTTGGCATAGATTACGTTTTTATAGATAGTTTTTCATATACCCAAGAAAAAAAAAGCATTATAAAAACATAAGACTTGACTGCTGGGTTGGGTTATCCATACATGTTTACTGACGATCCCAGATATGTACTGATTTTCTGAGTACGCCGTCAAATAAAACAATACTCTATACAGTAGCTCCTGAAAAACACTTTGGTAAAAGGAACCTGATAAAAGAATTTGCATCAAAAGGTATAATGATAATTTCTATTTCTTAAATTGAGAATTTAACATAAATCTTAAGCTTTAACCATCTTTTACCCCATTGTTAGTTAAGATTGCTAATCATAATGTTGAACCTTGCTGTTGGGATTATTTTAAGCTGCTCTGGAACAAACTCTCAACAGCAATACAGCATTTACCACCTGGTCCTTCTTAAATGTCCACAAACATGCAATATGCAAACAATCAATGGAGACAAATATGCACAGTGGTTCCACCCTGTAAATCTACATGGAAAGAGAAGCTGTGTGTCTCAGAGGAAACAAAAAACAACAAAAAACTAAAAAACAAACAAAGCTGCAAGCTGCAATAACACTCCTGGTAATACTCCTGCTTTGATCCCAGTACCTGGCTACCTTTCTAATGTGTTCACAAAGTTCAGTAATATAATTGATGTTGCCCCAGGTAAGCCCCACAAGTTTGTACTACTACTTGTTTGACACTGACTGAATAACATAAATTTACACGAACCATTAATACATGGCAGGTATGTGTGTAGACCTGCAGAAATATTTTGAGAACATAATTGAGTAAAAGTTCATTAAAGCTGTACATCCTTTCAAACGCCAGTGTTGTCATACTTCCATGTGTCCGTTTCATTGGTATGGCTGTTAGACAATATATCCACTAGGGGGCAGTGCAGAGTTCAGAGTTCTTTTCCTTGTTCTGGCATCTGTTTCAGTAGACCTGTGCAAAAATACAGGTCAGTAAATACAGTGCACCTTCTTCTTCATTTTTGTTCTTTTCCCTGGTTGAATCTGCTACACTGCTGAACCTTGCCCCCATGGTTTCTGGTAGAACTTCACCAATTGCTACGTCGATCTATGCATCTATAAGCTCTCTGAAAATGGACTAAATTACACAAGTAAATGATGAAGAATATGGACAGAAGGCTCAGTTTCTGTGTTTAGTGTAAATAAATTAACAATACATATGCACTACTTAACTTTTGCTATCTTCTCAGTGACGTGCCCCCTATCAACGGCTAATACAGCATCCATCTTGCATCCTACTTGTACACATCATGTGACCAATCACATGTGAGGTTAGACAAGGATTATACCATTATGTGAAAGAAGGATGGGGCCAGACACTAGAAAACAACAAGTGTTGTTATACAGGGCAGATACACATCGTAACAGAGAGACAGAGGAGCTGGATTTAAATGTAAGCATGTCAGGGAAAATTGAAGATTCACATGAAATATAAACAACATCTTTCAATGATATTTGAGTACAGAATTTGTAAAACCACAAGATCTGTCAATTTATCTAAAGTGTCACAATGTTCAGACTTTGGGCTGAAGTTATTTGGCCAATCCATACTCCCCCCACAGGAGTCCACGGGGGACATGGTCGAACACCCTTTCCAAGTCCACAAAGCACAAGTAGACTGATTGAGTGAACTCCTATGCCCTCTTCAAGACCCTGGAGATGGTGTAGAGCTGGTCCACTGTTCCCTTCAATGCAAGGTTAAACTATCCAATGGACCCTCCTCTTCAGGACCTATAAATAGACTTTACCAGGGAGGCAGAAGAGTGTGATCCCCCTGTAGTTGGAGCACACCCTCGGGTCATCCTTTTTGAAGAGGGGGACCACCACCCCAGTCTCCATGGGAACTGTCCCCGATGTCCACGCAGTGCAGCAGATGCTTGTCAACCAAGACAGACCTACAGAGTTTGGAGCATCCACATCAATGTCCCCAGGCTCTTCCTCGTTGGAAGACATGTCGGTGGGATTGAGGAGGTCTTCAAAGTATTGCAGATGGTTTCTTTAAAACAAACCATAGAAGAAACCCAAATCAAATGTACAAGAATAGAAGGAGAATAAATATGAATATATTTCTGATTGGATTTCATTTTCTTCAGCCATTAGTTCTACATAATAATCACCAAGTAGGTGTACAGTAGCTGCTCATATTTAATGGAAGCACTTTTTGAATTCCAGTTTATCACATCTGGCACACCCTGTCACATTTCCTTTCTTAAGTCTTATTCTAATTTTAGACCCACCTGACAGAGCTGTTTACTGCTGCTAATCCACACCGCATCATGTAGTGGCAGTTGCTCCTCTTGATGCCACTTAGCGGTGATATTTTCTCCGGTGATTTCTTTAAAACATCAGAAGTTTAATTATTTATTTAAAGATATGAGTCTGGATGATGTCTGACAGAAAATATACATATCCCCATTTTCACCCTGATCCTGTCCTGTAAATGGTCATTTTTAGTTATCAAAGAAATGTTAAAAGGCTCTAACAGGATGTGAGATCACAACATTGTTTTCTATTTTTACTTCAGTAAAATGTGAACATGCTTGTCATTTGGAACACAAGACTCACCCCTGTTTTATCATGTTGGTGCATAAAGTAATAAATAATAATTCTGTTTATTCAAAAGGATGCCAGCAAAACTAATATGTGTCATATAAAATGCTTCTAAAATAAAATATTGTTTTATTCATGACATGGGCATATCAGTAATTCTGATTTTAAATATTCATTTAGGCTGATGGAAAAGCTATTTTAGGTAACTTAGATAGATGGGTGCATAAGATTTTTGTGCACAAATGAGTAGAAGCTTTTTTTTCTCCTTTGCTTTAGAGAGAGAGAATCTGTACTCTTCTAAAGCAAATAGATTAACTCAAAAGCTGTCGACAGCAAAAGAAAACTAATCTAGAAGGCAAGAAAAGACTTTTGTCAGAGCTTGTTCAATTACAAGAACATGATTCACG
This sequence comes from Melanotaenia maccullochi, assembly GCA_037177255.1. NCBI lineage: Eukaryota > Metazoa > Chordata > Actinopteri > Atheriniformes > Melanotaeniidae > Melanotaenia > Melanotaenia maccullochi. The sequence continues at coordinate 25,771,984 of JBAGKP010000014.1, read as the reverse complement.
GTAAGTACTTTTTATTACTCTTGCAATAACTTCATTAAATGATATCACAAATCCCTAAACACGGAAAATCAAAAATGATAATAGCAAGTTGTGGGTTTACATTGAAAATGAAAACTGAAGATTGTACACGAAGATGGAAACCACTCAGTAAAACAGCACATCAGCTGTCATGTACCCAACGATATGATGTAGGTCACCCACTGCATTAGGCCACTTTCTGTCCTGGGATCATATATTTGAAAACTTATTATAAATAAAAAAAACAATATTTTAGGGATGAATTTTTAGAGCTTGTGATAATGAGAATAAATCACAGTGTCGCTCATATCTTCTGTCTAACACAGTGTGCATTATAAACATTATTACAATTTCAGCATTGTACCACAACAAATCACAGAAATTAATGTTTTGCATCCTGAAATTAAATATCACCATATAAATTTCTCAAATAATAACAGTTTGAAGAGAAAAGTCCAATGTAAACCATGATAATCCAAAAGTTAAAACACTGTTCATTTGTTTGTCTGTGTTTTTGTATTAAATCATCAAACAATTTAAAGATTCATACTCAACCAGATTTGTACCTGTTTACATGGACACAAGTATTCAGATTAAAGCCTGGTTGTAATAAACACGCTTTGTGTAAACATACCAATCAGATCCTGATCCAAACATTCAGATCAAAAATTCATTACGATCAGGGGAGTTATGCCAGTTGTTTTTCTGATGCATGAAAACACAAATTCTGACTTTCAGGTGTAGTTTATTCTTATTGTTCATGCCTCCCATGTCAGCTGTATGTCAATATGACATTACCTTTTACTTTATATTACAGCTTGTAGTGCACTAAGTACTGGATGCCATGAGGGACCAAAACAAATCTGGAGGGTATATGATACATATATATTGCTTGAGATTCCAAATAACTGAAAATTATTAAGGAGGGAGAAACTGAAATCGGTAAGACAGCCATAAATACACACACACAGGGGTGTGTTTTTACACCAGAATGCACTTTTTCTTCTTCCACTGCTGTTTTCAGGAAGCCAGACAGTGGTGCAATTTTGCACAAGACAAAATTATTTATTAGAGTCAAAAATGTGATGCATGTGAACCAGGGGTGTCCAACTCCAGTCCTCGAGGTTCCACAGTCCTGCAGGGCAGGTTTTAGATATTTCCCTGCTCCAGCACACCTGATTTAAATTAAATGGCTCTCTTAAACCTTGTTGGCAGGTTCCTACCAAGTTTGTTGACCAGTTAATCTGATTTAGGTGTGCTGCAGCAAAAAACATCCAAAATCTGCTGGACAGTGGCCCTTGAGAACAGACTTTGGCCACCCCTGATGTAAACGCATGTCATAATCAGAATAACATTTTCAGGGTGTTCAGGAGTGATTAAAATTGTAACTAGATTCAAGAAATTTTGTGCATGTAAACATGGCTAATGTGTATCATTTCCAGGTCTCTTCAGAGGAGACTGTCCTTCCAAATATTACCCCATTGGTCATTTATTTATGCATGCAACAACCCATAATTTTAGTCATATTTTATCTCTCTAGTAGTGGTAAGAGCAACTGCATATGAAGTGTACAAATAGCATACTATAAAGCAGGGTTTTTTTAACTTCTTGAGCCACCACCCCAACAGTAAGGTGCCTTGGTGTTCCCGACCCCCACCCCATGCAACGACTTAGTAATTAATTGTGTGATGTATCAAATGGGTCATCTTGCAGCATCCTCAAACTGTGGCTGGAAAACCATCAGAACCATCACAGATAAGGATAAATAAGGAGGATCAGCTGGTTTTTGGTGGTTCACTTCTGTGATAAAGCACCTACATTCCCAAAATCAGCTTCGTTCGTGAAGATAATGTCAAATTCAGATTTTTATTATGGCATGTATACTAACTTTGTTGTTTATTAGTTATTGTGTTAAAAAATAATTAGCTAATTTTAAAGATTTATCTCTTCATTAATGGTTTCATTTTGACAGCCTTGGTAAAAATCTCAAATTTATTTGAAAATGTAGGCTTCGCATTTTCTTTTTTTTATTATTATGATCTAGCGACCCCCCCCCCGTTTAAAAACCACTGCTGTAAAAGATGTACACTGTTTAAAAAATAAAAATTAAGGGAACACATAATCATTAGCATGTAAGTCAAAGTCACATGTCTGGAAGATCACTCTGTCCAGTTAAGAGGTAACACTGATTGTGAATCAATTTCACCTTCCGTTGTGCAAATAGAGCAGACAACAGGTGAGAATGAGAGGCAATTAGCATGACAACCCCGACAAAGGAATGGTGCTGCAGGACGTGGACACAGACCATTTTCCCGTCTTCATCCTTTTTTGGCTGATTTTTGCTCATGTTTGCATTTTGCCAGTACTCTTGGGGTATCTTTCTTAGTCAAGTGATGTGGAAAAAATGTCTTGCAGATAAAAAGGTCTCCGGATACCAGCTTGATGTACAATTAAAGATTTATTACAAAAAGTTTGGCATCAAAAACAGATCTGCAGAATTGTTTAGGTCTCCAGGACATTTGTAGAGGATCTTAGTGACGGTGTGTATCAGTGTCCTATATAGGGTTTACTAACAGAAACATTCCTAAGCTGACACCTGGAACCACTCATGAGACTTACATATGGAAACATATGACGCTCTATCCTATGGGGTTCATTAAGTCTACATAGTTTATGTGACACTGTCTACTACTGCTAATAATCAGACACTATACCCTCACCACTAAAGGTTACAAAGGGGGGAGGTCTGCAACCGAGGTAGTTGCTCAGGTAGTGCAGGTCATCCAGGGTGTCATTTCAGTGCTCGCCGAGGCAATGAGGTTTGCTGTGTCTCCCAGCACAGTATCGAGAGCATGGAAGAGATACCAGGAGACATTATGGGACTGTAGGAGGACAACAACCCAGCACCAGGACTGCTATCTACTCCTTTGTGCAAGGAGGAACAGGAGGAGCACTGCCAGAACCCTACTAAATGACCTCCACCAGCCACTAATGTGCTTGTTCCTGCTGTCAGACTCCATGATGGTGGTATTGTTGTGAGCCTGATGTCCATGGCCTGTGCTCATAGCCCAACAATGTGCAGCCTGATTGGCATTTGCTATAGAACACCCAGGATTGGCAGATTTACCATTGGTGCCTTGTGTTCTTCACAAATAATATAAGGTTCATATTGAGCATGGGACCTATTTGAGAGAGCCAGGAGACGCTATGGACAACGTTCTGCTGCCTGCAACATCCTCCAGCATGACCGGTTTGGCAGTGAGTCAGTAATGGTCTGAGGGTGCATATCCTTGGAGGGCTGCACAGACCTCCATGTGCTAGTCAAAAATACCATGACTGCCATTACTGTAGGTACCAGGATGAGATCCTCAGTCCCTCTGCAGCAGCATTTGGGCCTGGGTTCCTTCTGACGCATGATAATACTTGGCCTCATGTAGACCCCGTTGTCTCATTGGGAGCATGCCCAGATATTGTAGGGAGTGCATACAGGGACATGTGGGCCAAACACACTATTCACTCTCCCTTCCCACTGGGTCAGTCCAGGGCCCTCGTTTATCAGTCTTTCATAAAACCTGTCCTAAATTAAAAAAAAAAAAGTACAAAAAATATCTCGATTAATCAAACATGCGGAGGCCAGTCGTACACGCGTTAGTAAGTAATCAGCTGTTCATGAATTCCACATGTTCTCAATCAACTGCCCATGTCCGTTCATGGCTGCTTATAGTCTGAAACACCTTTATTTAACCAGATATAGAGACATGTTCCTGCACAAGTGCAGTTAATCAAGGTTGGATCAAGGGGAGAGATATTATTATTATCGTTCGATATGAAACTATAAAAATAAATCAAGAATAATATTTTAAAACGTGTTGCTGCACACGGACGAGACGTATCTGCATCTGGAAGACAGAACCTGAGAGAACTTTTTAACCTCTGCTGGTGTTACATATTCTGTAGAGATGAAGGACACTTGTTTAAATGTATCGTACACATTCCCAGAATCATTGCAGGACTCCCATTTGATAATTTTGAATTGTTTAACAGAAATAAATGCTTTTTGTTCCAGAAAAAACAGACACATTCAGCCTGGATGGTGTAAAGCAGCTCAGTGATGGTCAGGGAATGTCTGACTTCTCTCTTTTCTTATGTCATTGACCAAAACCACCTCAATATTCAGCAAAACTCTTAACAGGATCTCTTTTGACATCTGCGATTAGATCAGCTGATCATGTGATGATGAGCTCGTAGGGAGCTGGAAATATTATTTGCTAACATCTATTTTCGCCTGACAGTCTTTTGTGAATTTGGAAACCAATTGAGCTACATGTTTGTTTGTCCTTTGTTTCTAAAATAAATTACTGTTTGAGTAGCCGTTATTTCAGCAAAATAAAAATGCAGATGCTGTGTAACATCATTTTTTTTAAAGATGGTATTTTATTTTTTTGTTATTTAACCTTCCTAATTTAATTTTTAAGTATTAATGTTCACAAGTTTCATTAGTATTCCCTATTTTCCTTGCAATAAACATATTAATGCACACTGCACAACCATGATTTTCCTTTAAGGTGCAAAAAGTATCAATATCAATGAAAAAGTACCATAAACTAGTGGTATTGAGAGGCAAAATGTCGGTATTGCCCATCTGTACGCCGGACCCTCTGGAAGAATTTATTACTATTTAATATGTTTTAGTATTTTTCTGCATCTTTCTTTCTAACTTGACCAGTCTCCAAGCTCCTGTACCAAAGAAAGAAAAACTTATTAGAAATACACTAACTGCAGGGATGCCTCAACACACACTGTTGGGAAATAGTTGAGTTTGAGATTCATAAGACCTGCTTCTCATTGTCCGAGTGTCATTGAGAGTCATTCCGGTGCCTTTTATTGAAATCCCAGTGGAAATATTGAGTGGAATGGGGTAGTTCCATTTGTAATTTATTTATCTTTTTTTCATTTCCATTTCCACAAAGGCTCTCTGGATCACATCCATTTTGACCTTTGGCTTGTCGGCCACCTGTCTGATGAATTATTTTGCTATGCAGGCAGGAAGGAGTTCCACTCCATATCCATTTTAGAAATACTTAGTTGTGTAAATTTGTTACTATTTGTTACCATTGACAAAAAAAATCAAGAAAAATTTAATTTTCCTTTTTTTAACCTTCATTTGCAGTATTGTGGGATTGAATGATGGCATTTCAAGACAAATTCAAGAAAAATTTTGGGATAAACGCATATTTAAATTAAGACCTGCATGACATTAAAGCGGGAGTTGTTCTCGTACACAGAAAAAGAAAAATACAAAAAATATTGGTTTTATATTAAACCAAATTTAAATCATGAAACTCCAGCTTCTAGGGACTTATGGTAGCAGAGATAATGCTCATGCATTGATGCAGTACAAAATTAGGCTCATACAGTGTTTGTGTTTGTAATTTTAAAACTGGGACAATTCTCTGCCATGTTTTTTGGTCAAAAATAGACCTGCAGGAACATTATAACAGAACAGAGCTAAAAAAGCACTTGTTAAAATGCGTGTGATGGAATATCAAACATTGTCTGAAGTGGCTGCAGTCAGCTCCCTCAATACCACCTCACTCCAGTCTCACCAGTAAACATGTAATATTTGTCCAATTGTGCAAACTTTAGTGTCACCAGACTTGAATCAGAATTATGAAACAGCAGCAGATTTCTAAGTTGCAGTATCAACATTACATGGCAGAAATGGTGAAAAATAAGTATTAAAATGTTTGGTCTGTAGCCAAGTGTGCTTTTCTAACCCCAATCACACTTTTTAATGCAGAAACCTACATATGTAGTTACTTTTAATACCCCCTCTTGCCACTCCTGAGTGTGGTGTAAGTGTGATTGTTCTAACTGGACTGATCATTGCACAAGAGAACTGTGATTTGAACATGGTGCCATAACTATTTATACTATGGATGGGCATATCAGGTTGTTTTTGAAGTTGAGTAGTCAGGCATTTTAAAATTGATTAGTCAGTTAGTTATGACATCATCATGACATCATCAATAATGAATAAAACAAGTATAATCTCCAAAGGTAAATTGTAAATGTGTGAGATGCTATTTTATGTGTGTTTCATAAACAAGTTTTTTTTTTAACAGAAAGACGGGTCAGAGAGACGTTGGGATTGAACCTGTGCTGGCAGCTTTTATATGGCAGCTGCTATGTGTTTAGCTTCAACACGAACAAGTTGTTTTCCTCATCGTTCCATCTTGTTGTCTTGTCTGAAGCAATGTTTCTGTGGGGGCTTAGTAACCGTGCTGCTCTGGTCTGTTGCCCCCACTATTGTTAAAAACTCTGACAGAAACCACTATCAAACTTTCCTGCTTCTGCCTCTAAATCAAGATCAGGAGGTGGAAGACATGTCATTCCTCCTGGGTGAAGCAGCAGCTAGCTTCAGGGTTAGCTCCCTTCATTTTACCCAGCAGCTAGCTGGAGATAGCTGATGGGTAAAATGAAGGGAGTTAACCCTGAAGCTAGCTGTAGCTAGCTTCAGG
>JBAGKP010000014.1:25744784-25758862 GCA_037177255.1 Melanotaenia maccullochi | reverse complement strand
TGCAGCCAATTATGTCGTTCGGACCGAATAATCGGATTGGATGATCATTTTGAAGAAATCTGCCGGACCCACTGGATCGATTTTTATTCTCTTTTTTTCATTCATCATAATTAATTATGGGCTGTCTGGAAATAAATTTGATGTAAACCCTTCTGATAAAAAGTGTATTTTGAGGGAATCTAGAGGAAATCGTATACTGTAGCTCCAGCTTCCCTGTGACCCCTAATGGATATACATATATATATATATATATATATATATATGTTTAGGTCTGAAGTTGTTGAAAAGATCTGATGTGAAAAAGTTTTTTTTTTTTTAATTATATTTGACATTTTTATGGCGCTTTTATCAGGGGTTTCGTGTTTATACCAGAACAGAAAGAGTGCACGTGCCCCAAGGGTAAATGCATTTGATGTTGTACTGTGAAACATTTTAAGAAGTTGTGGCAAAAAAAAACAAAACCTCAGCATTAACAACCAGGGAGGATTTCAGTCCGTTTCAGCCTGGTGGATTATGAAGTGATGCAGCTGTTGTGGCTTTCTTGGTAAAACTAGCCTCACACTCTTCTGCAATGTAAAAAACAATCCAACATTCCACTCATTAGCTTGACTGGCTGGCTGTCTCTGCTCCCGCTTTAAAATCTGTGGTCTAAACATCTGAAGTTTAAAAAGACAAATCTTTGTTAGCTATCTTATTTTTCAGAGCTGTTTAATTTTTCCCACAGCTCAGCTCCAGACAAGAGCTCATTAATTAAAGTAGTGAAAACACCTGCAGGGTCTTAAAAACAGAATATTGTTAATTGCTTAGAAAGATTTTAGCAGCTAAACCTGATATCTTTTGTGCTTCTATGTGTTCTATGCTAATTATAACCCAAAGCAAATTGATATCTTAAAATAATATAACTATATTTTATCAGGGTGTAAAAAATGGTATTTAAACATTCATATTTAATTAATTTGCATTTAGCTTTAATACAAACATTAATGTATGTTATTACAGCCAGTAATCCAGGGATGAGATGGGATTACAGTTTCTGTTTTAACGCAAGATGTGGTCTTTCCCTAATCTTTACCTACTAATGTGTAAGGTGTCAAACAAAGAGGAAGAATGAGTGAAAGATCATGAGTCACTTCGAACCATCAATGGGTGGAGACTGGGCATTAAACAACACCCACAACCCACCTAATACATTAAAATTAGATCTGGCCAGTTTAAACAACAACTTAAAGGCCACTTTTTTTTTTGTGTGTGTGTGTGTGTGTGTGGGGGGGGGGGGGGTGGGGGTGTTGATGAATTAGCGAGGCACCTCTGAACTGCTGATTCTGCTCGGGGAGAGACAAAAGTTCAGCTGCTGCTGCTCAGCAAGCTGGGGTGGGACTTTAGTTTGATTGGCACACCAAGCCATTTTAATTAAATTGTTTACAGGATATCCACCAGGAGGCAGACAACTAGCTTGTATCCAACTGGGTTTGGAGCAAACATTTTACCACATAGCAGGGTATTAAAATAAAATTCAAGAAAGTTCAGAAGTGAAGGTTGAGCAGATCATAATGTCTAAATATTTAGTGTAATATTTATTTATAAGTATTCTAGTAGTTGTATCAACATCTGCATGTATTCAGTAACTGTCAGATCAAATGAGTTTGATACAATTAACAAAAATAATTTTGTTAATATTTATTGACATGTCACATACAAGTGAACCATTATTTATGACTGATGATGTATAGAATATTATCTGCTTTATACATAAAAATAGGGCTGCATGTAAGAATCATAGAAAATAAATAACACATTCATGTGGTCCACGCTCAGATACAGAGAAAAATAAAATGAAGGGAGAAAAAATATTCCCATTTCTGTTTTACATCTTTACCCAAAAGCCTCAGTTGGCTTTTTCAGATCAATCTATTGAACAGCTCAGCTCATTATTCTACTCTTTTCTCAGTGAGAGAAATGAGCTCAGTTTGTCCTGCCAGGATTATAAATCTGGACCTGAATGGCATCTGGATCGCTCTTAGACACATGCTCATCGATGGACCTGGAACAATATTTAATTGTCTTTGTGTTTTGCCTCATGCATTCTCAGACAAGCCCTCCTCTGGTAAATGATTATATCTGCAAGGGAACACGTTGTCCAGTGAATGTGTGGATCAGGAACCTGGTGGACTGGTCATGCTGGGCTCTGAGACTATTTATGTTCAGCGATCCCACTTCAGATTTCAGTGGGTGTGTTTGTTCAGATCTTTTATGTTTTGTCTCATTAGTGTGGTTCACATTGTCCCTTTTAATAAGAGCCTGTTTGTGAACATGTGTAACAACTGGTTTAATGCTCCCAAGTGGAAGTATGAACAGAAATGAGTCCATTCCTGGTTAAACGCTCTGTATTCGCTCTGCGTTTCATTATTTGGAGAGCACCACTTCTTCTTTATTTTTCTCTCACTTTCTCTCTCTTTTTCTTAACCTTTAAGTGCAGTCTTCTTTTTCTCCTTGTTTTTTCTGAATTTATCTTCCTTTTTTTCTACCATCTTTCCATTTTTCTTGCTTCTATTCCTTGCCAGCCAATAAACAGACCTGATTGGTGGTATCATGTGGGCTGAGGCTACTAGCATGCGACTGGTCTGTGGGTTTCTTTGTACACTGGACTACAAAAGCCTTGCCTAAAGTGCTTCACCAGGCTGTAAATCATTGCTTTCTGTTTTGGCTGGAGGTAAGGGTCCATGTGGGACAGCTTCTGGGTCTGGACCCGGACCGCAGTCCACAAATAGGGGAGAGTGCAGACAGACTGGGGTGTCCCTCTGCCTGTTCTGTCCTTAGCTGCAGAGGTAGTGAAGACAGACAGCAGCACAGTGAGATGTATACCAAAACAATTTAATATTTGCCAAACCACCCTCTATCGCTTTAATAGAAAGAGAAAGAGGCTAGGCCCAGGTCAGGAGATAAATTCAGGGTACTGAACTCCAAGGAGGGTTTCTCTGACCATCAGGAGAGGATCACTGCAGACTATCTGCAAAGGGCTGCATACCTATTCTATAGTCTCAGCAGGAAAGATGTAAACAAGAACATGGTATAAAGCAAAGTGTAGCATTACATGTATATAGTGAGGAAATGGTGTATGTGAGAGTTGGGACAATGAGAAAAGTATGACAATAAAAATGCAAGACAGGATAAATTTAAATGTTTAACAGGAAAATAAAGAGAATTTAGTTTTAGATTGGAGATTTTTAGTTTGCATAAATTTTCATTTACCCTCCATTTCTCAGGCCATCGCTTGGCTTTCCAGTTGGCTGCATACTACGAGTTCTCATTCCCTAAAAGTTGGAGTGAATCCTCCCTGGTAGGCTGTGACTGGGTTTATGAAACGACACCCAAACCTTTCCATACGGCCCTTCAACCTACAAGCTTTTTCCGGAACACAAGGACACAACATTTCTGTTTTTTGAGAACCTTACCAAGGTATTAGACAAATGCAAATTTGATACAAAGTAAATGTGGTACATGGGTGAGACTGGGGTCACCACAGTACAAGAGCATCAGCATGTAGTTGCCAAGCGCTGCATCAGACGGGGGGGTCAGCAGCATCCGGAGAGAGAGGTACACTTGTGACAGTGGCGTGCCATATAGTGATGCAATAGGTTTCAGGCATTAAAGGATTAACCATTATTAATGTAACTTTATCCTCTCTGCTTTATCCCACAAGTCAATTTATAGTAGGGTGACCAAACTTTTACCGGGATACGTCCTCTTTTTAAGAACTAAAAAAATGCATCTGGCCGGACTTTCAAAACTGTCCGGAGTTTTGCTCAATCTGAGCCTCAAATATATTTACATTGGATTTGCGTTGCATTTCACTCTCCACACTCAGACAATAAGCAAAAGGAGAGTGAGGGTGAGGAGGGAGCTGCAGCGCAGTTAGCTGAGTTGAATGACGTCACCTATTCCCAGCTGCTCGGAATTAAGAGAAATCTGGAATGCTCCATAACTTTGTGCTTATGTAACCTTGTTTTCACCTCATCTTATTAAGCTGTGCGTCTACACTGCAGAGAAAGTGTGCCTAAATCTCCCTTCTCATAGAGTCTCGGATGGGCCATTCAAACTTTTCGTGGTTTCAACCCCATCACTTTATCTGCACTTTTGACGCACAGCTTGATAAGGCGATGTGAAGACGAGGTTCATGTTTTTGACTGATGGCTTTGACAACTTGGGGAAGAAACTGTTCAGGAGCTTTAGAATCCAGTATCTAGTAAAGCTAGAAAATAATTATTAGAAAAATTCACAGATGAACTACAGAGAAAATAAAAGAAAATCCATTGGTGGTGATGCATGAAGCTCAGTGCCTGATGTGCAAAGCAGAGAGCTGGAAGCTCACATCAGCTCAGCCCAAAGACAGGTTTCTCTTTGTTAATATATATTTAATATATTATTGCTTTATAAAGGGACAAACACTGAACAGAAAGACACACATTTAGCCCTACACTTTTTTTAATCATTAGCCAAAATTTAAATGAATAAAAGTTGTTTTATGAGACAATGTAAATTCAGTAAAAACGTTAAAAGATTAGTGCAAAGTAGGCCTCTTCATCGTACTGTGGTGGTCTTAAATGTGGACACATTTGTATCTATTTACTATATAATGTGGCTATAAATACTTCCAACTATATCACACTCAATTATGAATTATATATTTATTATGATTCATGAAAGTTAAGTAAAATCTGAATTTGTTTACATTTTTCTGTGGGGTACAGAAGAACTGCATATGACTGCATGCTTTGTCTCAACGTCTATTTGCACCTGATTAATGAAAACAATGATCATGTGTACACTTAAGGATGTCCAGCCACAAGTCAGAAAAATTGGGGATGTATCAAACTCGCAAAAAAAAAATGATCTCCCCCCGTTTCTACCTCAGCTCCAGTAAGCCTGCCAAATCCATTTCCTTTGTACTGAAAACTGGGACTGATTAAGTGTACAGCTGCCAAATTCCTCACCCTGGGCCTAGAAAGTATGTCTTTTAAGCTGTACCTTATTAGTCCAGGTTTTATGTCTGCTAACAGATCATTTCTTATTCTGCTCCAGTCATGTCAGGTCCCTACGGCTTTCTTTCAAAGCAGATACAGTCTAATAACAGCTTTGCTACTTGTCAAATAGGATTGTCACTCCCAGAAAATGGCCATATCAATGAATAAAGCTGAAAATGCTAGCTAAGCTTTCATACAGTGCATTAGTTTAAGGAAAATAAATAAATAAAAGTATGACTGTGTGCCATGGGAAAAAAAAGAACTTATCTTTATGTTATCAACTTCCATGTCTTCATTCTATTTTCCTGCAATGCATCATGCTATATTAGCATATCTACACTTCACAGTAGGCAGCAGCAGATTCTATCACAGCTGAATTATGTGCCATCATGTCACTGAGATATCAACAACATGGCAAGCATAAATCAAAGAGCTGGAAACGTTGCACAGCAGCTTGTGCAGATCAGTCAGTGTTTGCTCTTTGTTGGGAAAAAAAAAGATTGCAGTTGCTTTCTCACATTTAGCCTCGTTCTGATTATTTTTAGCCACACTAGCAGCATAGCTCTAATGAATGACTCCGTCTGTCGATAAGTTAAACACAAAAGAAAAAACTAAACTATTCAACTGAGATATTGAATTTTCTGACATTTAAAGGTCTGTAGAGGATGAAGCTCTTTGACACTGGTGATGCCAATGTGTGTGATATTTGATACTTATGGGATCATAGCCAAATGAGTCATATCCCCAACATATACTACAGTGGTACCCTTCCTTACTTCCTAAACCAGGGGTGTCAAACATACAGCCCAGGGGCAAAACTGGTTCTCCAGACGGTCCAAACTGGCATGTTGGATGAAATTTGGTTAATGTGGACATGACAGACACACAATGATACTGATTGCAGTTTTATGAAAAGTAACTGGAATCCCTAATTGGTCCATACGGAGCTGATCTTTATGCATTTTTCTTCTGCTTAACCCTTTAAAGCCCAACCCAAGAAAAAGTAGGGAGAAAATCCTTTTTTCTTTATTTTTTTTTAATCTGAAGTGTTAATTTGGCTTTTTAATAAAATGTGAAAAAACCAAAAGCAAACCAGCAACGCTCCTCCGGGGCGCTCCCACTCTGAAACAGCAAGTGCAGGTTAAAGGAAAGAAGCATGCGCATGACCAGCCTCGTCTAAGACGTAGCTACTGTCTGCAGAAGATTCCACCAGCAGAAATCTAACATTTCTATGCAAGTTAAGTCTGCCTGCACTTAAAAGGAACTTAGAGTTTCTGAAGTTGGATGCTAGAGTTGAAGCATCCATCCATGTAGGAGCCAATTAGTTTAATGCTATTTAAGACAGGAAATTATGTGTTTATGGGTGTATGTTAGGCCAGAAAGAGAAATTGGTTTTGACCACTTTGCCGGGAACACGCTGTCAATATGCAGTATGCGATTTGTTTTATATTTTGCATTAAAAAGAAAAGAAAAGGAAAATAAATCAGCTTTTAACTGCAACAGATAGTGTCTGGACATTTATTCACACCATCAGGCGGAAGCCAAAATTCCATATCTCAATATTTCACTGGTTTTAAGGAATGGCTTAGCCCCTTCAGTCCCGATTGAAAGGATATCTGCAAGTGCTCACCATTAAAGAAAAAGCCATTAGAAATGGGATAGACCCCCTACTCACAGCCCTAAACGACCCAGGTCACACTGTCTGCAGCCGTCAGGGGTATGACTTCTCAGCAAGAGGTTAGTTGTTTAGTCACAGGTTTCAGTTCAGTCTTTGATTCTCACTTTTAACTTAAAAACACTGAAATGAACTGAACTTTAAACTACTCGAAAACTGAAATGGTGAACTATGAACTGGAACTATTCATTTTAAACTGAATGAACTGAACTTTGAACTAGTTCATGAGAACTAGGGTCTAATATAAAATATTTATATTTATTAACATTAATATTAAAATTTCTTTTGCATCGTTCTTACCTAATAGATCTCATTTCAGTTTGCAAAATTTTGTTGAAATTGTATTTTTCCCTAAATTTTTCAGGTTGGTTATAATTTTTCTCAAATAATAGTTCATTAGATGTAAACATCTCGATAACTTCTTTGCACTAAAAACAATGTTTACATTATTTATAGGTTATTCTGCTGTTTTGGGCTGTGCTGATGTTCAAAATGTGATAGCAGCAGGTGGGGGCTTCAAGTGTCAAAATAATGATGAAACACATCTGTTTAATGAGCAATGCTTTTTGCATTCAGGTAGGAATATTTGTTTTTACCCTCACGCTAAACCCGTACAAACTGGGAATTCAGTATGTTTAAGAAATAGGTTTGCATTAAGGCTCTGTGTTTAGTGAGAGGGCGAAGAGCTTTACATAGAATCCTCTTATGGCCCTCTGTACAATCTGACTGTAAATAAAAACCTTTTCCTGTCAGGTGAAAGACAAATCCTACTGCTGGGATAAGGCATGGATTTTTGACAGGCACTGACTCTCATCAACAAAGGTCTATCTTGCAGTGCTGGGAGTCTTCAAGAGACAATACTTTCTCATTCAGCTCAGGTGCCAAGGTCGTCAGGCAGGATAATGAGGTTTTAGCATCCAATGACTCCCTTCAACACTGCTCGATTAGTTATGTAAAACAGGCAGACACTAGTTATTGGCTTTTCGGGAGGCCTGTGTTAGCTTTTGGAAATTGAAATTTTGCTTGCATGTTTGAGTGGAAAAACGTTTTGTCAGGGAGATGTCCTCCCCTTGACCCACTCTTGCTTCCAACCAGATGCATTAGTTGAGAGTGACAGACTTAAATATGGACGAAAATTTGCTTCCCTTTACACACTGAATTGGTGTCTGGGCTTAGTTTGAATCTAATTAAACCTCAATGCTGGTTTAAGAGCAAGATGTTGCTGCTGGAAATACTGTTTGCGTACAGCAAAGTATTTTATGGTGCTAACAGTACATAACAAAGGCTGCAGTTAGAGTGTGTTGGCAGTAGGGTGGCTTTGAAAAATCAGTCGATTTAATTGTTTTCAATTAATAATTCCAGTATTGATTAATAAAACCTGGAGATCAATTTTGTATACATCCTTTTTTTCCGGTTACATGACCCTACTCTCGCGGGACTTACCGAGGCTTGGCGAGATCTTAACTGGTTTCCTGTGTCACCTCTGTCCAAAATCAGCTTCTCTTGCAGAGATGATGTCACATTCAGATGTTTTCATTCACCACTGTGGATTACATCCATTTGTAAAGAGCGCTGCCATTGAGAACAACAGGAAGTGATGTCACAACGCACGTACATACTTACCAATATGATCATTTTAAGTCACATTTCCTTTAGAACAGGTTTATACTTCGCCCTTTTATCAAACAGTAAACAGTCTGATGCTTTATATCTGATTTACATGACGGCATGTCATAGCTGTTCTCTGAGTCCACGGCGGTGAGCACACACACAGATACGTGCACGCACACACAGGTTTCCCGTCAGAGGACAGAGTGCATGTGTCGGAAAACACATCAAAAATATGAGAGTTTTGTAAATGATCTCAAGCAGGTGTAGATGGAAACATCTTGCTCCAGTGAGGAGCAGATGGAGTATTTCTCCTGCTCCAGGGTTACTCCAAATGTGTCATTGTCGTCACAGCAACAGGCACAGCTGAACAAGCTGAATCTACGTCATTGAAGGAATTTCTTAGCTGTATTATAACTTTAAATGGATCCAGTATTCTTTGTAGGTTTTATTAACATCAACACGTTATCTGAGATCTGAACTTTAAGAATATTTAGAGCGACTGAATGAACCAGATTCATCAGGACATTTAAAACTTTTCACTTTTTTTTCTGTACTGTTTTTTTTTTTTGTGAATCTGGGGAAACACTGTATTGTTCCGGTATTTTAAAAAATGAATGTAGATGTGTCAGATCCAATTGTCACAGTAATCTGATTGCTCCCAGATAAGTGGTGTTTTATAAAAATACTTATCTAAGAATGTCTTTAATATTCAAGAAAAGGAGGTAGTGTTACACAACAAACTGTAAATTAATCAAATAGGATTTATTCGAAATCTAATCGAAACTGACTGCTGTGATTCAAATTGAATTGATTCAGGAAAATACTGACAATACCCAGCCCAAGTTGGCAGTTTGACGCTAACCAGTCTCCTCTTTTAAGTTTAAATATCAGTTTTTGATGCCATATTTGAAAACTGAAGTACTAGTAACTGAAAAAATAAAATAATATTAATTAAAAAAATGAAATTGTAAAATTTAATAGCTGACTTTACTTTAAAAATTATTGCAAAGTTGTTGCCTGAAAAAAAAAAAAAAACATTTTGTTAATTTGAGTGATCGAGTTCAATTCACTAAAATGATTTCAGTTAAACTTTCTGAACTTGATCAGTTTGGTGTAAGTATTTGGGGTTTTGCAAGAAACTTGATTTGATAAATTTCAGATAAATTAAATGAGACGCTTCACAAAACATTGGATTTATGTTCAGCACACATGATAATTTAAAGCCCACCTTATTAAATGTAATAAAACGACTCAAAACAGTTCTTGCTTTGCAGCAGGAACTTACTGCTCAAACCAACGTCAGACCACAGCCATCTTTGTGTCGGTGCAGCAGCTGCCTGGATAACTGGCTTTGAACACAAGGATACCATGTTGTCTATACACTGAAACTATGAAAAAAGGTGGATTATTGCTGGTATGAGGTCAATATGGAAACCAGAACGTGGTTTCCTGTGTATTTAGCTGAGAACTGGTTTCCTCAGACCAAGAGCTTTGGAACTAGAGATCAACAAGGGTGATATGGGATTTTTCTTTTCTGTTTTAACATTTTATTATTCCTAAAAAAATACAAACAACAGGATAAAAGAAACCTAAACAAGAGAAAACTGAGAATGGACACAACCGTTTATTTTAGATTTTTGTTTCAATCTTTCTGAAATCAATCAAAATTTTTTTGTGTCACTTAAATTTTCTCTAATAAACGGTAATAGAAATGAAATGCATTGTGGGAAATCCTGCTCTCCCACCATCACCATTATTCTTAACTTAATTACACTGATTAAATTTTTCTCTATATTTTGCACTCTAAAATTAATTTAACATATTTAGATTAGTATATCTACCAGCTAGACTAAAATTAAGTTATATCCACTAGATATATTTTATTGAAACCAATGTTACATTTTACAGTGCAGCAATATATGAAATAAAATGCTGGTTCCTTCTGTGTAAAGAATTCCTCAATTAAACTGATGTGCTTCTTCTTATAAATGGGACTGATGATTATTTGCAGCACAGTGCGCTACACCAGGTTAATATAAGTTATTTCTATTAATTATGGCTCAATGAAAAAACAAGAAAAAATGTTATTGGCATTTATGCTGTGTATTTTCTATGTTCTTGTGTTTATTGTGCAATATGCATGGTTGCCAAACATCTTTTCCTTGGTAGCATCTGTCTAAAGAACATTGTTCTAATCATGTGGTTCATTCAACCTAAGCTATGCTGCTACTTTCATAAATATAACCACTAAAAAATGTGCACAGACACATATCAACATTTCGTGACATAACTTTCACTTTCCCGGTTATAAATAAGCCACGTAGCCAGCCCGTTTAGATGCAGAGTTGTACGCTTTTTGTTTGATTTGGCCGTCTGTCCTGA
The DNA here is from genome assembly GCA_037177255.1 of Melanotaenia maccullochi. Classification (NCBI taxonomy): domain Eukaryota; kingdom Metazoa; phylum Chordata; class Actinopteri; order Atheriniformes; family Melanotaeniidae; genus Melanotaenia; species Melanotaenia maccullochi. The sequence continues at coordinate 25,748,173 of JBAGKP010000014.1, read as the reverse complement.
TCCTGACCTGCATTCCTATCAGCTGGTGGCTGGTTGCTAGACAACCGCGAATTAAAGAGTAGCGAGCGGATGAGAGGAAGAAGAAGAAGAAACTGCAGCAGCAGGAAAAGAAGAAGAAAAAGATTTTTTTTGGCTGTATGAGTAGTCCACCCATTTCCACAGAGGCCACTAACGCAACCACCCAGATCAGGACAGGCTAAAGTCCACATCACAGCTGTAGGACTGCAGTGTAGAACCCCCAGGCACTGTGGCAAGGGCACCATGGCAACAACCCCCAGTCCAAGCAGGCAAAGCTCCTGGTGCGAAGGATCCCCGTGAAAGGACATGGTGGTTGGGGGGTAGCTCAAATTCATAAATAAATTGTATATTGTCTTACTTTCAACATGTAATTTTTTAATGTTAAATTTGGACTGGGCACATTAACGCATTAATTAATGACATTATTTATGTTATTGTGGGTTAACAAAGTTTTTATTTTTTTATTTTTTATTTTCCCAAAGTTCTTGCTCACTGGCTCTAAACACAGAGAAATCACAAGCAGAGGCCAGAGGGGGATTTCCAAGGCCTCTTCCTCCATGTCTGGTCCTGCTGCAGCAGTGAGTCTGATGTAATTAGAAGAGTGCAGGTTTATTAAAATGAAATAAAAGAATGAAAAGAACCAACATTTCTCTTTGTCTGATCAAACCTATGCAACTGGGCAGAAAATAATGATTTTGGACTGGAAACTGCTCCCAAAAGACAAAGAGAAATGCACTTTTTTGTTGTTTTTTTTTTTTTTTTTCTTTTTGATAAATGTGGTTCTGTCCTGGTGTACATTTTGGGACAAGACAGCAAAGGTAAGGCAATTTCCGACTATGGAAATTAAGCATAAATTGGGCCTTCTTCAGCTTCTGGTTTGGTGAATCTAGGTCAAGACAAAACTTACAGTTTTGGAATCTGTGTGACGTGATCTTTTAGTAGAGGTGTCATTTGTCCATGTTCATGCCATCTGGTGGACATGGGGAGCCATAAGACATTTTTTACATATTTTTTTTCAAACTTTTATACCTGGTCTTTTAATTTCTTATTGTCTTAACTGTGTTTGTTGGTGACAGAAATGGTTTTACTGGGCTGTTAGCTGAGATTCTGGACTTTCTGTGGCTACCACACATGTCTAGTTACATTACAGACCTGACATTACACCAGTAAAACCGGATGTTAACCCCATAACCCCCGATACTGGAGGGTGCAGGGTGGAAGGCAGTCAAAGTAATAATGGAAAGTTTGAGAATGAATAGGTAAGAAATCTGGATAATGAAGCACTAAAAGTGCATGGATGGAAGTTTTTGCCACTATTGTGAATATTTCTCTCTCCTCACCATCTAGAAATTGGGAGATTCTAACCCTGCTTTCTGTCTGTTCACCTGATTCTGATATTCATCACATATTGTTCCTTCTGTGTTTAGAAGGATACAGCTTCACAGCTTTAAATTCATCCTGGTGACTTTTTACCTTTTAGTTGGTAAGTCCTGAAGTTATTATCCTCCATTCATGGTGTTACATTCTGTTAAATTCTTTTTGGTGGTACCTTATAAATGTACTTCCTGTTTTATTGTAGCACTTCCTGTTTCTAGTCTTAGTTGAATTAGCTGAAAATAAAGCACCTGTGATCTAGAGTAGTGATTCCCCATTCTGGTCCTTAAGGCACACTATCCAGCAGGTCTTAGATGTCTCCATGCTATGACACACCTGATTCAAATTCATGGCTCATTAGCAGACTTGTGCAGAATTTGTCAGAGAAGCATTTAATTTGAATCAGGTGTGTCGCAACGACCTGCACGATAGTGGGCCTTGAGGACCAGGGTTGGGAAACACTGAGAGGCTGAGTCTATAAAGGCTTCTAGCTCATCTATTTTGCTCTCTCTCTCATCCTTCCAGCAGTTGCCACAACTTGGTAAAACCCCTTTTGGGTTCTTTTTGTTTTTATTTTCATTTACATTTTTAATAAACAAACTGATCAATGTCATCCCTGGTTTGGTGTCTATTGTTATTTTCCATGCTTGAGCCAGCCATAAAAATAGTCATAAATATTTGGTGTTATTACTTTATTTAGGATGAGATTCATAAGAAATGCTTTAACTTATAGTTGTCTTTATTGGGGCTGTATGTTTGAAATGAAATGGGGTAAGTTGCATCTAATCATACTGTTTACTATGCTGCAAGCCCCTACGCTGCTTGAACTACAACACTGCCACCCATCAGGAAATTGTGTCAACTGAATGATTGTTGTAAAATGCCATGAATAAAGAGATTAAAGGAATCCATGCCAAAATTATAGAACATAAGATAAGTCTTTATGTTGATGATGTATTATTTTCCTCCAGAACTCACAGACATCTCTCCCCCAGACAATCACACTTATTAACACATTCTCATCAATATCTGACTACTCTATTAACTGGTCTAAGACTATTGTTATGCTCATTAACTGTGACCTACAAAACACACCCAATACTACAATACAGTCTGGAAACATTGCCCCTCGGGCCGGGTCCTGGGGTGGCTGTGCTGGTGGGCTGCTGGCTCTGTGGGGGTTGGGTCAAAGGGGGGTGCTTGGGGTTTGCTGACCTCTTGTCCGCCTGGGGTGTCCCCACGGGGCATGGTGGGTGGGTTGTGTGTGGCGTGACTGTGTGGTGGTGAGTGATTGTGGGTGCAGCGCAGGGGGAGGGTGTAAGTGTGGGGTTATATGGGGTGCAGATTGGAGTAGGTGGGAAGTGGGGGAAGGGGGCAGATAGCACCCTGGTTCCCGGGGTGTGTGCTGGCCTACGCCTGGTGGCTGACTGGGGGGGCCTGGTCCTCCTAGACATGTTGCGGGCCCTCTGCCTTTGGGGGGTGGGGCGGCCGCCTCTGGGCTCCTGGGGCCCTGGGCCCTTTGCTTGGGTTGCCCTGGGTGGCCGGTCCCTAGTGGGCCCGGCGGCTGCTGATCTTGGCCCGCTGGGGCCTTTGCCCCGGGTCCGTGGGGGGCTCTTGCTGGGGCTCTCCTCTCCCACCCTTCGGGTGGGGCTGGAGTCATCTTTGTGGTGGGGTGGCTTGGGTCGGTGCTCCGGGTCTGCTGCTGAGAGCCCAGCCCAGGCCCTGGTCTGCCTCTGGCCTCCGTGGAGGCGTGGTCGCTTTTGCATGATCTCACTCACCACACTTCATCACTGATCACGCCTTGTTTCTCATGCTCTGCATGCTGACACAGTCATTGAGTTGTCCAGTGGGTTTTAATATTAAGCGATAATTATTTATTTTTTTATTAATTTTTTTTTGCCTGTGAGTTAGTATCTGGTCGCTGTTATGTCTTTTTGATTTGGTTATTATTTAAAAACTCTTAATGACTGGCAGCCCTGTTTTTTCTGTGTGTGTGT
>JBAGKP010000014.1:25726032-25740984 GCA_037177255.1 Melanotaenia maccullochi | reverse complement strand
CAAAGATTACATAGATTCCATGATTCAAAGTAAATAAATAAACAAATGAATCAGATTATCAAGAGGAGCCTTACCCACAGGCCTCCCCTTGGCAGAGCAAATTTATTCAGCATGATACAGCAACCAGATTATCATTTTGCTTGCTATGATGCTGGACAGGACAAGTTAAAAAAAAAGGAAAAAAAAAAAAGTTAAATGCTATAGATTTTCTTTGCTCACATAATGAAAGGAAACTAGTAAGTGTGCCTTCAGTTGTCTTTGCAATAGCTTGGATTGCATGTAAATAATGATGATATGAAATTATAACATTGCCTGTAATGCTTCCATTAATATACGACCATTTGTGATAGCCGCTGGTACTGAATAAGACTGATTATGCTCTCTGTTCCCAACTATGGGGACAATGATTGCTAATCCCATTTTGTATGTCTCTTGAAAGGAAGTTTGTTTGAGCAGCATTTTTGCACAGAGCCAGTCAATTAATTTAGACTCAGCAGCTGAAGACACTGCAACGCAGCGTGCAGGTGAATACAAGAAATGGAAGAGGAAGGACATTGGTCAAAAGAAATAAACAAAGTGTATGCCTACAGCCTACATAAGGTCATCAGCGGAAGCCTGCTCCCACTCACCTGGCATAATCATTTTTTTTTAAATGCAGTATATCCACTGTATGCTTTTGATCATGCCAGTGAACTCAAGTCAGCTGCTCCCCCTTTAACTATAGCCACATTCAAAGCTAAGCTATCTCTTGCAGCCAGTGTTGCCTTCACTGCTTGTCACTCAGCAATCCCTGTTGAGATGAAGTCGGCATGGCATGTTTGAAGCACAGTAATAACACTATCTTATATGGAAAAAAAGTATGCACAAAGAATTTCATGAATTTATGGAAGAGACCTTGCTTGGTGGACCTCCATTTGCTCAACACCAACAGTCTATTTGTCTGTAAACACAAAGATAGCTTTTTTTAAGATAACAACTTCATTTTCTGATTGTTAGAACATCTTTTTAAAGCTAAAGTTTAGAGGAGTTTATAAGTTCTGCAAAGAAATAATATTTCAAAAGATTCAATATATCCTTACTGCATGATACAGTAAACATACATTTGGTGAACGTTTGGTATGAGGAAGACCAGTGAGCACATATGCAACTTCAATTCCAAAGAAATTTAGATGCTGTTTAAAATATATAGAAACACAGAATGTAGTGATTTGCAAGTCTAATAAACCAGCATTGTCTTCATTATAGAATAAATGTATCAAGTTTAAAGTTAGGCATTTTTCTATTTTATTTAAAATATTAACTCATCTTGAATTTGAAGATGGAAAAGATTGGAAAGTAAAGGTACAAAAAGAAACTATTTGAGTGATATGCAGGTACTAATTAGGCCAGCTTGGAACAGATGTAACATGTGTGGGTATATATAAAGAGCACTTTAGAGAGGCAGAGTCTCTCATAACTAATGATGAATAGAGGTTCTGCAATCTGCAAAATGAAGAAAAAAAAACAACAAAAAACTGCAACTACGAATTATTTTAGAATAATATTTCCCAATGTAAAATTTTAAAAACTTTGAATGTCCATAATGTGTCTTACATAGAAAAAAAATTCATGACATGGAGCTGAATTGTCTATTTTGATCTAAATAGACAAATTAGTCGACACTGATGAATGTATGAATTAACAGTTAAATAATATTCATCTATGTGTGAAGTAATCACATGAATCCACATAGAGATCGGCATTAGTTCATGATGAGCAACAGGAATTCATGATAGATCTTGCACTAATTAATGTGTTAGTTTATCATGAGTTATGCATTAGTTAAGAACATGACTTACTGTAAAGTGTTATTGTTCAATCATCAATAGGACATTATATCATCAAGAATCAGAGGATCTGAAGATGCCTGTGATCTACAGGCCCACAGGGGCCGCTGCATTTAAAATAAGCTGGATTCTGTAATATCATGAATGCAGGTGTAAAGCTGTGTCACTCTGAAAAGAAGCCAAATGTGAGCACAGTCCAAAAGTGATCTTTCTCTGACTGAATATGTTCTATGATCAAAACAAATAAAAATTTTAATTTAATTTTGGAAATCATGAGCATCAAATCTCCCAGACTAAAGAAAAGAGGGCCCACCTGGCTTGTTATCACCACTCAAAAGCCTACATCTCTAATAGTCCAGGGGGTAGTTTGCACATCTGAAAAGGCAAAGAATGTTCCCATACAGGTGATGTCTTTTTAGGGAAGATCTTGCATATTTTAGCAAAGCAAAGCTCCTGCAGTCCAGACCTTTTACCAAATGAAAACATTTACTGCTTAATGAAATGCAAGATACTGAAAACTAAAGCCCACGGCTAGAATCCTGTACAAGACAGGAATGGGACAACATTCTTCTTCCAAAGGCTCAGATTAATTAAATACATTTATCATATTAAACATTTTTTACTACATTATTTTGTGAAGAAAAATTTGAAATTTGCTCATCACTGCATTCTGTTTTTATTTTTACATAGCCTGCCAACGTTTTGGGAATCAGGGGTGTTTTAAAGTTGCATCTTGAAGCTTTTTTGGGTAATTGCTTTAACCCTGCTATAACTCAGTCAGGATCATTTAAATTTATTCAGCAAAGATGTTTATAGGAAATTGCAAACATGTCTGTGGCATATGAGTTACTGTACATAAGAAAAAAGTCAAATTATCTCCACCTGCAGAGGCGACATTGTCTATCTTTCTATTGTATTGTACATTGAAGTTCGACTGCTCTACCAGTTGTCCTGCTGATCTGTAAGAGCAGAGGGAGGGGCAGTGTAACCTGTCAGCTGTGAGCAGGTGATGGCCATTAAAAACTTAGGACTGTCAGCTTCCTCACTACACTGTTCCTGGATGTGATGATAGTGTGGTGGATGGTGGGGTGCAGGGCTTTCTAGAGGAGCAGACATAGGAATGGACAGCTACGACAGGTTCTCCCAACATACAAAGATTTCACCTCATTAACCACTGAGGCCTTTAAGCCAACTTTACACTACTGCCTGTCTCAGTGACATGAGTCACATCCCTCTCTGTCTCTCTGAATGTATGTATAGCCTACTCACAGGCTGCCACGATTTGTTATTTTATCATACAGATAAAGAAATGCTTAGTTCTTTCAAAAGTTTATACCTTGGTTTTAATGTGTTTTGTCGTTTTGTAGCAAATTTGTATAGAATCCAAAAAATGATTAGCAAGCTCATTTTTTTAGGTGAAAGTAATGCATTACGTTTGTTTGTCAACCCCTCTGACACAGCAGGAGTTGTCACCCTCTGTGGAAGCAGCCAGCTCACTAGTTTTGCAGTTTCATGGCGTGTTATCACCAGGCCTAACGAGGATCACTGCACCTACTCACCTTGACTGATTGTAGACTAACAGTCTAGCTTCTAAAGCTTGATCAGATTATTGCCACAGCAGCTATTTGCATTCAGTTTGCTGCTGGTGATGGTATTAATCTCATTCTCCGTCTCCCCTGCAGCCTTGTTGCTGTGTCTCTGCAACTTATCTCCTGCTCCAGTCAGTTCACCAAGTTTCTGCCGGCCTGGTCAAGCCTCTCAGTTCTCAGTTCTAGGCTCCCCTTAGACTTAACCTATTTGCTAGCACTGGAAGCCCACACACCTCCACTAAATACCTGCCTTTTGTTTCCAGCAATAAATAGTCCAGTAGAACTTTGTGGGCTTTTCAGTCTTGTCTGCACTTGAGTTCAACAATTTCTGTCAGCCTCTCTCTCTCCCTCTGTCTTACCAGCAGACAGATTTCCTAGACTTAAAAGAAACAACAGTCTTTTATTTATAAAAGGCAAACAGACAAAAGTCAGAAGGTGAGCTCTTAACAGAATAAAGCAACTCTAAGTTGCTTTGGAGAAAAGTGTCAGCTAAATGGCTGTAAAATAGAATAAAATAGAATAAATCTCTACTAAATACATGAATTCTAAATGCATGATGGGAACATACATTCCAGACTGCATGTATGTTTTATGTTGCAGCTCTAAAGATTCATCCATATATGTTCAGCTCCAGTAAAGATGTAAAAATAGGAAGAAAAGCATCATTCACATTTTAGATTTTAGATAAATAATTAGTATTTTAGGACTCTATAACCTTGTTATTTACACTCAGTAATATTAACTTTTGCAACTTTTTTTTAAAATGAGAATTAATACCCTCTGTATAACCTACCAAGAGAATAAACAGCCATTGTCTTTGGGGTTTGAGTGTTTGCATGTCTTTGTTCATATTAGTATTATTTGATTCTATAATGTGATGCTTATATAAAATTTGAGCTTCTTTTTACACCTTCACATCTCAACCAACCACCAGGGATTACAGGTCTTTTGGAAAGACAAAAAGTCTCTTTCTCTATATGAAAGTTCTGCTCTTACATCACTGCCCGTTTAAAGCAGGGGCGATGCACCTGTTGTGCTTCATCATACTGTTTGTAAGTACAGAAACGGAATTAATGCTCAGATCATCTCCAACTGCTTTCATAAGATAAGATAATATAAGATAAGATTTCCAACTATAAAACTCCATGGTCTGGGTTTGTTTGATGGTACAATGACATCAATTATGTTCATTTCTGGAGTCAGAAAGTGAACTAAACAACTTTTTCTTTCAGGACGCTGCGTGGCGTTGCAGCAGAGTTTCGCTTTATGCACTGCATCACACGCTAGCAAACAGAAATAAACACACCAGCTGTTTTGAAAGCTCAACATGAAGAAATACAAGAAGACATTATCACAGGAAGAGAAAAAGAAAGGACAGAGCAAGAAAGAAGACACGCTTCATGTAAGACGGTCTTTTACTGGTTGCAGAGATCTCGCAGCGTAGGCAGGATGCAAGATGGATGCAGAATTAGCCGTCTATGGGGGGCGTGGTACAGATAAAATTGCAAAATTGCTGTAGCTTGTCTTTAATGTCTTACATTGATATAATGTTCTCAGACATATTTAATACTGTATTATTAAAAATAAATAATAAAGCCAAACTCAACAATGAATATTTTGTCTGGTCAACAAGCTAACGAGGAAGTCCAGTGCCAAATATATTTAAACCTATATGAGGACACCCTACTATTAACTTAGCATTGTCTTTGCAAAAATTAGCAAGACTCCAAGAACACTGATCAACTTTTTACATTTCACTTTTGTGAAAGAAACAAGAGGGACACATATGGTGCACATGCAAACAAAAACCATCCCTGAATGTCATTAAGGCAGCTGCAGAAAGGACAGCTGGCATTCTGATCAATTTATTTAATTTAACACATTGTTTTCAGTTCCAGTCAATCCACTGATACTGACATATCAACAATTAAATCATTCATAAATTAAGTGCTGCACTTTTCTATGACTGTTGAGAAATCATGTGATTTTCCATGTCCTATATGAGATTCATGCCCACTGAGGATTGAATGTCACTGGCTTCAATATCCTCATTTGCATTCTTGGGTTGTGCTGTCTGCATTACAGAATGGTCAGAACCAAAAATCCTCCCTAAAGGTCAGCATCTGACAATCTGGCTTCCTCACGTCTCAGCTGGTTACACCAAAAACAGTCAAAAACCATTTGCTTCAGCAGGCTGTGGTGTCTAAAGCAAGTTATAGTCAGTTTTATTTATTTCTTTATTCTGAACATCAAGGGTCATCAATACATACGTACGAAACTCAATTAGCTCATTAGATATCACTGAACGTCTGTCAGATCGTGGTGACTGTTTGCACTCTGGTACACAGACAGCGAACGTCTGACTATATGGTTGCAGACCAGGTCCCTGATAACTTTATCCCAACTCTAATTCAATGTGCCCTTTACATTTTACATCTTTCCCCTCACAGGCTAATTGCTATTCTGTTCATGTAAGTCTCTCTTCATCTGTTTCAAAGTCCCATCTTGGAAAGCTTGCTCTGACCCCCAAAGCACCCACCTCGGCCCCATCTCCCACATCTCTGCCTTTCTTGTCCCAAGGTTTGATTTCTGAGTAAAAGGACAAGTAATGATGCCATTATTATGTGAAAGTACTGATATCTTTCTAAAAATGTCACTTGGCATTTGCTGAACATAGTTGTGAGTCTTTTGGCTCTGGTTTCCCGTGGTCTGTTTTGAAGATGCTCTTTCTTGTTTTAAATAATAGTGGTTTATTGAAGCTAGAATAAAACCTAAAACCAATTAATTTAAATATTAACTACATCCTGAAATGCTTCTCAGTTTTGGTAAATTCAGCTGTCCAAGGCTTCTACTTGCACACCAGGTCTCAGGACTCCTGAGTTGTGACTGTTTGGATGGTGACGTGGAACAGAATGTAGCCAATCAGAGAGCTAGCTGACTGGAGAGCAAGAAATGATATAAAGTCCGTTGTTAGGCTGTCTCCATGCTGTCGTTTTTTAGGTTGAAGATTTTTCTGTTGACAATAGTCCCAAGACCGCCATCATTCCCTCGACGTCCCTGTCCTCTTCCATGCTGGGTGTTGTGTTTTCTGGTTGTTGCCATGTTTCTTCATCTTCAGTTTCCAGTTGTTGCTTTGTTTCTTGTTCTTTGTTTTTGTTAGATTACGTTTGATCATGACAGATTTCCGGCTTGCAGGACTAGATTCTAGATCGGCTGTGGGACAGCATCGTCGTGTGTGTGTTGCTCTGTGCTGAGGTTACTGGAGCACACCACACATAGCACGATCAAAACTGTTAAATGCCTGATGTTTTTATCTCCATGTGTGGGTCTTGTACAGATAAAAAAAACTCTTCAGCTTTAGAAAATCCTTATATGTGTACCAGCCTTAAGATCAGAGGTAAGGCGAAGCTGGATTTTCTCTAATTCAGGTAACTTCAGGATTAACCCTGGTTTTCTGTACCACAAATCTGGTTCACTTCTTACCGGGGTCAACCACCATGGTAGCTTGTGATGAACGACTAACCTGCTCCTGAGCAGGTTATGTTCTGGATAAGAGATAAACAACAATGAAAGCACCACCTCCTGACCAATCAGTTCTCTTGGAAAATGGGCGCCCATTTCGTAAACCTTTGTGCACCAATCACGAGAGGAGTTTTTCGGGACAGATGCCTTTTGATGAAGAAATAAAGCCTCGTCACTGGCCGCTTTTAAGTATGTTTTTGTTCTTGTTCTTGACTTGTTCCCAAGTCTGTTTATCTCCACTAGGGTTTCATCTGAAATAACGAGGTTAATAATACTGGTCGCACATGGCAGAACTATAGAACCACAAGTTTATGGAATGCACAACCAGGCTACTGCAGTGCAATGTTCCAATACAAACGCGCTCAGATGGGCCTGCTGAGCCTCTAAAGAACTCATTAGAAACTAGAAGCACTGAAGGCGGAGACCTCCACCTAGACATTTGAATTACTTTTAATTATTTATTTATTCATTTTGCCAATGATTGTGTCCATTATTTTCGGTTTAGAAGCTCTAATCGTGAAATTATCCATATCTTTCCTGATAGTATTAAATCCTTAAAAAATGTCTTTCCATCCATCACCACCAAAAATGTAATCACTTGTTTCTTTATTCTATTTCTGAGATTTACTGAAAATTTAATCAATGAATCCATAACTTGTTTAGTTGTGTTGGTAAAAGACAGACATAAAATATAAAGAAAAGAGAGGAGGCGCTCTGACAGAAAATTCTGCGTCATAATAAACTGAAACTGAGTGAATACAGTGCTGTCTGTTGATCTTGTTCAATTAATTAATATTGTATAATCTAACAAAATTATGCAATTTTCTGTTCCTAGCTGTTGCTGTGGCAACAGTATTGCTTTTGGCCTGGATGATGTGTTTATTTTTCATATTTTTGAAGGATAATTGTCTGCCCCGTATGCTGCTCTGCAGGGTTTCTTCATGTCTATGACTGGTCAGATGCTGCAGACACCACCTCTTTTATTTGAGCGTACACTGATCAAGATGAGAAAACCCTGGATTTAATTACCGAGTTGATAACCAGCTTTGCCATACTGCTTATCCAGATCCTGAATGTCTGGGTAAGTCAACAAAGATATCTGGGTTTTTTCATACTGCTTCATTGTGCAGGCCTCTGGTGTGTATTTAAATTGTAATATTCTATGCAAACGTTGTCATCTTTATTGTGTAAAGCACTTTGTTCTGCTTCCTGTATGACAAACGCTTTGTAAAAAAGTTGAAGAAAGAAGAAGGTCAGAGAGGCCAGTAAAATCAAGATGATGACCATCAAATGCTGACCAGCTTAACCCATTTAGCCACATTTAGTCAAACTATAGGATGGCCTTTCGGCAAGTGAACAACTCTTCTTCAGCAGTGAAGCCCGGTTTGCCATGCAGCGATATTATCGGAGCAGGGATAAGCTTTACCTCTGCATGAGAAATGCATGCACACCTAAAGCTTCCTGCCTATTGCAATGATGATGGTGTATTCCACAGATGTTAATATCAACATAAGTGAACATTAACATCTTTAAAACAAGCACCCTCTGGATTTCTTCCGAACAACCAGTTTATTTATTTATTATTTATTTTCTTGCAGGGCAAACAGTTGATGTGCTGGTTAAAAATGCACAGTGCAGAGTTTAGTTCTAGGTGGTTGTAACTACAGCTTTTCAGCGTGGTCACAAATAATAAGTGAATAAGCATCAAACTGCAGTGTCACACCTATTTCATGAGCATAACATCAAATCATTGCTCTCAGATTGACAAAAACAGAACTTGTTTAAAAATGCCATTAAAATAAAGCTGCAGGCCAGTAGCATGGTGTTATACAAGCACCACATAAAAGATTAGTTTGTCATTTAGGACTTAATCCAGCCAGTGTGGAAGAAACCAGTGTGCACGAGTTCAGTTCAATTTCATATTTTCATATGACTCAAATCTCAAATTTGGAAACTATACTTATCCTCTCCCCATTTGTTTTTGTGTATTAACTGATCATAATCATCACTATCATCAGAGGATGAATTACAGATGTCAACAAAAAACATGCTGAGGTAGAGCTGAGGGGATTTGAACACCTCCACTACTTCTGACTGGAATTCACTTTTTTCATATAGTTTGATAAAGAAAACCAGCTGCTGCTCCAGTGATCCCTTTAATTACCCCGCTACCTCTCAGGTCAAAATATACATGGTGTTTTTATGGAAGTATCTTTAAGCTAGCAATATTACTTTTTATATTAAATTTTCCTGCATCACATATGCTTCTCAAACATTTATCCACCAATACGTTCAACAGTGTCCATCTTACCGGAACATGTAGACATTCTCTGTGGATGCACATTTTTATGAATTAAACTTTAATAACAGTGTTAAAATGCTGTCATCTACAGGATACTCACAGATTGTCCGCTATAAAGTGGTCAGTATGTATCAGACAAGATTATGTTCTCCTGAAAACTCCCTGACAACAAGAATCAATAAATCTGTCTAAAATGACCTTGTAGCCTCCCGGCAGGAACTGATGTTTTAAACATCTACGCCCTAGCTGACATCTCCCAGCTTTGTTTGAAGTTTCTGTCCTGCTGATAATACAACCAGGTTACTCATGCTTGTATACAGACCCCCAGCTGCCTGGTTTCGATAAGTCAGACAAAAAGTTTAGCATCACTTGTGCATTCACATGAACGGTTTCATGATCATACAGGTAAACAGTTGTAAAGCTAAACTGTTGTGATTCTCTTAAAGAGTATCTGTATATGACATGAGATATGACATTAGTTTAATAAAAAACAATAAGAATTGTACAAATGGAAAATGGATTTTCAAAAGGTTGCTTTAAAGTGGACAAAGAAAAAAAAAACATTATTGTGCTTAAGTGTATGACAATCAAATAACCTGAGATAAAACAATTTCACCACCTTGTTTGGAGCAACTAAAAGTGGAAACTATGTTATTCAGTACATTTTTCAGGTCAAAGCTGGAGCTCAGAGTAAAATTATCCAGCCTTACACCTTTATTTCTGCCCACTGCTTGACCTCTGCCTTTTCAGTCGCACCCCATTTTCCCTGCTAGGCTATGAACTGGACCTGCTATAAGACTCCAAACTTAACTTCTGACAGTGATGCTAAAGAAACTAATAGTAAAACCCTGTCTCAGTGCCACTTTTTGACCAGTTAAATATTGGCAAATGCTGGTAATTGTTTTCCCTCAAGACACAGCAATGTCATTATTTAGCTTATATTTTACCACTTACAGCTTATTCACAGTAGTTCAAAATGTATGTTTTGTAATTCAGCCCACCAATTTTCCAATTCATTGTTGGCTGAATTCCCAACTCTTCGCACTGTACAGATAACCTGTGTACTTTAGTGGCCATGTTGCCAATGAAATGTCTTGGGAAAAGACTTCTTCATCTCTTTAAAAATTGTAGTTTGAGCTTAGTTTGTTGTGTGCGCTAGAGTGAATTGACAGAGTGGCTAGCGTGTGCACGAATATGGTTTCAAATGCCATACCAAGCTTTAGTTATTGCAAAATAAACACACTTAAAAAATTAACAGGAAACTAATAAAAAAAAACAGCTGCTTACAAACTGGGCCTGAAACAAAGCCGTGGCACTACATCGCTATGGTTTTTTTAACCAAAGCACAAAACAGATATTAGACCTAAACATACACTGTAAAATAAAAGTATTTTTAAGAAATGGTAATATTCCAGCAACTGCAGCATCAAGGCAAAGCAAGGCCAATTTATTTGTATAGCACATTTCATATACAAGATAATTAAAAATGCTTTACATAAAACATTAAAAGCATTGCAGTGGGGTGCAGGAACAAGTGCATTAAAAAAAACAAACAAAAGAAATAAACTAAATTAAATAAAAACAGAAAGAAAAAGCTAAAATAAAATATATAAAATGGAAGAAATAAAGTTCCAGCATAGGGAAAAACAGTATTAAAATAAGACCAAGTTTAAAAAATTCAAGCTTGGCATACTTGTATGCAGATCTGGACTTCTAAATAAAAACTGTTGAAATGCAGCAGAGAACAGGTGGTCTTTAACCTGGATTTAAATAACCTGAGTGTTTCAGCTGATCTGGGGCTTTCTGGAAGTTTGTTCCAGACATGTGGAGCATAGAAGCTGAATGCAGCTTCTCCATGTCTGGTTCTGATTCTAAATTTTAACAGCATACTCTAGTAGTATAAGTTCATTCAAATGACTCATTTACTCATATGACTATCTGCATCTGACAAAGTCACAGCACAAGTGAACAGTAATATGTATCACTTAGTTATTCCAGATTTGCCAGTTCACATAGCAAATATACTGGAAGATCATCTATCAAGCAGTGTGTACATCATTCAGTTGTGTTGGATCATGTAAGAACTATAATCACAGTTGATGCTGTGTCTAAGTTCAGAGGAAACAAATGATCAGTGTGGTGTGAAAATACACAACCATGCTGACAAGAACATTTCTGAAAGGAACAATAAAAAACACATCAAACATGGTGACAAAGAAAGACAATGAGCAATGAGAGGGTAATTTCCCCTGAGACACATCTCAGTTTTTGCTCTGTAGAAATGTATTTCTGGCTCTAAAGAAATTACAAAAATGCGTCTTCATACTTTACTTAAGAATTTCAGACAGTGTCCGGTAACAATGGAGATTTTTGACAGCCTGTCAAATTTCTCCCAATGGAAGAATCTGTGTGGCTTTCTTCTCACAACCAAACAGCAGCAGAGGCTCAGTACCACCATCACTTTGCAGGGAGACTTGAAAATCTGCTGAATCTTTGTGAACAGTGACATACAAATAACCTGCAGCAATGCTTTTCTGCATGTCTGATTTTTTTTTTTAATGCAAGTTCTGTTGAGATAAAAAATAATAAAAAAAAAAGAATCCAATATAACAAAGAAGTGGCAAAGTTTGGAAAACCAATGTGAACACGGATGTTGTCTAGCGAGGGTTAAAACCTATCAATTACAGGAACGGTTCTTCCTGCACATCCACTTTAAGTATTTTAACCCTGGCATGAAGGTGTTTCGGGCACTTGACCTGCTTGTTTCAAGTCCATCCATCCTTTGTCTTTTCCCTCTAAAGGCCCATTTATCTCGACCAGAAGACTTACAGCTTCGTCATACGTAGCCACCTTCATACTTCCATGCATCTTTTATGTTTCCATGCATAACAAGTCGGTTCACCCACACGTGAGCAGTGCCGAGTTATGAGTGTACTTTTTGTACTTATCTTTTGCATCAAGCATGAATGGGCCTTAACTTAACTTAATGCAGCGTTGCAGGGTGTTTGGAGCCTATTGTAGCAGCAACTATTAGGCGAGACAGCCCCGGACAGGGTGCCAGTCCATCGCAGGGTACAAACAACCAGTAATGCCCACAAACACACTCCTAGGAGACGGCTGCAGCTGCAACTATTCTTCCTCGGGTCCGACACATAAAATGTAGAACATTTTCAACAATTATAAGCTAACATAAAGATGTATCATAGAAAAAGAAAATTTAAATAAAAGGTAATCCTGTTACACACTCAACTGTTATAATTTTGTGTGTAGTGTTACTACTGTGTTTATTTAGTAAATATACATATAATTCATAGTGTAGCCGTCTGGATATACCTCTGATGTATGGCATGGTTACCATGTCCTTATTTTTGGTTTCAGGTTGCTGTTTGGATTTTGTTTTTGGTCTGTTTTGCTTATTTATGACTTGCTTTTTTCTGTTATTTATGGCCCATGTTGGGAATTGGCATTGTGCGAGTGTGTGTCCAACATGTTTTTCTTCCTTCTGTCTCTTTGCTGTGGGGTGTTCAGATGTCCAGAGTAAATATTGATCGGTGTATGTTGGTTTCCTGTATACTCTTATTCTCATGCTGCCACCATCCCAGAAAGCTAAGGTTCCATTTGTTTCCTCCTCATGTGTGAATTTTATGCTCCCAGTGTTGTCGATGACGTTCAGGTGATCCATGAGTTCCTGTGTGTGTCCATTATTATTTTTTCCATTATGTCATCTATGCATCGTTTCCAGAGGGTGGGTCTGCAGTGTGTTGATGCTGTGTCTACAGCCTTCATGAAAAAACTGCTGAGAATAGCTGATCATTGGTCCCCTATGGCAAAGCCTTCCTTTTGTCTCTATATTGTTCCTCTGTATTGAAAATATCTTTTTGCTATGAACCTTAGCTGGGTGATGTGATCAGCTGTGAGGTTTGTGCGTTATTTGAATGTCCTGTCTTTCTGGAGTCGTTCTTGTACAAGGTGTATCAGGTGGAAATTTAAGCAACATAATGGAAAGTTTTTCGTCATTCACATCAATTACAGAAGACATCAGAGTGAGTCCGATCCACAGAGTCCATAACAAGTAAAGTCAGATTTATACTCGCCTCAGTTTCTGCATGCGGTCGGCTACAGTGTAGCTAATGCTGGTGAGTTTGCTCTCACATTCGAGCGTAGGGTGTATGCATCTCCTCCTAATCTGAAGGTTGCAGCAGTGGTGGTATCGGCCAGTAAACTCACCAGGTCGGAGCTCTTTTGATGGTTTGCTTCAATTGGGTATGTATTTTCTGTTTTAAAATAACAATGGCATTCAATATGGTACAATGTCTTTATTAGCTTGGGGAAGAAAATAATTCGATCAGCCTTTCATCAACTTGAACCATTTTGTGTTGTTTTTAAAAATGCCAGTTACTACACATATTCAACCAAAGATCCAGAAGTCTGGAAATCCCAAATTGACCAATCATGAAGGAAGTACTTCCTGCATAGCAGGGATGCATGTCAGGAGTATGAAGCCGCCTTTATAGCGACACTACTCCGGCAGATTTTCATACTTTGGTGCCGCTTAATGAAGGACAGTTCAGCATCCAACTTGCATCCTGTTGCTTCTGGGCTCTCCCCAACCAGTAAAAGCAGCCGGATGATGACTCCTATCTCTTGCTCTGTTCCTTTCGCTCTTTCAAAATTAACACTAACAAAATTACGTGTGTGGAATTACACTGAGCAAGTACAGAGCACAAAAGACAGATTTAAAAAGTTAGAAAAAAAGTAAATAAAAATCTTTGTCACTAATATGTTTTTTACTTACTAACTAATAGCTACAAGATAAGCTAATCTATGAGCCAAATTGGTTAGAGATGTTTCTGAGTTTACTTTTGTCCATACAAACATATGTCATATAGTTTGGCAAATAAAACATACAAAAGTTTCCATTTTGCATCATTTCTGCAAATGTATTTCTCTGACTGAGCTGATGGCTCATTTCTAATGAACTAATGGGCATCCACCTCAGCTTGTGCTGCACTTTACTTGTCACAAGGATGAAATATTGTTGTTCTGTGCAAGCCATTACAAATAATGAGGTTCCTTGTCCAACTGTGTCAGAAAAAGCCATAATACAGTTTTTTATTATGAGTCTTTGATTGTTTTTGTACCCATTTTTATTTTATTCCTGAGCTGATGTCTTCTTAAATTACCAATCACGTGTGTTGTGGATGTTTTCCTTTATTTAAATATTTTCCCAGCTCCCATATTTTGTGTCCTTGTTATCCTTCTTTGTGCTCGATTAACATTCCCTCAATATCCCTTTACTGGCTGTTTACAGACTGTCAGACTGAGCCACATTCAGGCACAACAGTGGCTGCCATGCAAGGTCCTTCTGTTTTTCTCCTCAACATATTCTAATGAAAAATGTTCTGTTTATTGCTAATATAATCCTGAAGCTAAAGCAGCTGTCATACAACCAGCCTGCAGCAACATTTTTTCTTTGTTTTTAAGGAGAATGCAGGTTGGATATTATTTGGATGGCTATAAAGGAAAGTCTGCAAAAGAGGATCCTTTTTACATGCAACAGCACATAGACATTAGGAGTGCAACAAAACAGATTTTCATCAACGGATCTACACAGTAAATAATGATCCCAGAGAATCAATCCTTATTGAAAATATTGATCAAACATGAAAACAATAATCATTTGTCATACACAGTTATTGCGCATATCAACATA
>JBAGKP010000014.1:25673993-25687894 GCA_037177255.1 Melanotaenia maccullochi | reverse complement strand
TTTCAAGAGTTATACACATATTCATAATTTACAGCTTGCAGGAAGGTGTGTGTGTGTGTGTGTGTGTGTGTGTGTGCAGCATCAAGCTTCAACTCCCTGCTGGTTAAGGAAGTACACTCCTGGTACAGCAGGGGTCCTTCTGCTCGTCAACTTTCAGGCTTTTGAGTGAAAAGGAAGAGGCAAAAAAATTGAAGTTATCTTGTTGCTCATCCAGAATTTGCCGGTACTGGTTCATTACAGAGCTCTGCAAATACATTCCTGTGTTTGTTGCTGTGTTCAGCAAGGAAACACACACCAGTGTTTGAGTTCATCTCATTTGAAGATAGGTAAATTAACTTAGATATTTAAGACATATTCATCCCAGTCTTATTTGTTTTGTAAAACAACTTTTGCATTTATTACATGTAGACTTGAGTATTGATAAGAAAAATAATACCTGGGCTTGTAGTAATCTCTGTAGGAAATGGTTCACCCCATACTACATAACCACAGAAATACCCCACCTCTGATTTTGTCATATTTTGCAGTATTTGAGATGTTTGGCTGTGGATTCTGATCAGTGTTGACACACCAACTGTAACACCAGGGTGTTGATTGTAAAAGCCTAGCAATCAGTTCAGATTGCCCTCCTCCCTGTTCACTGTATACAGGCCTGCGCTTCACACACACACACACACACAGACCCCTTCAGGCTACATCAGCAGAACGGTGAGTCTCACATAAAATCTCCCAGTATGGCACCTTCCATGTTGTTAGGTGCTGGAGTGAACTGATCTGTGAACTTAACTGCTATAAAACAGTTGGTAAACTGTTGTTTCTTCACTTTATTTCCTTGTTTTCTATGTGGAAGTAATCTGTCTCTCACTTCAACCTTGTGTTTTAGAGAAGTGGTTTTCCTGGACGGCAGTGCTGTGGCAGAGACAGTAATTAACAAATCAGTTCTTCTGTCTTTATCATCATTTTCACACAAGACAGCGAAAGAGCTGGTAGAAATGTAATCAACACCGCTAGGATTTGATGCAGCCATGTTTAGCTCTTATGTGGTGGAAACAGAAGTTGTCCTGCATTAGTAAATAGATGAAGAGGTTTTCTTCTTTGTTCTTTTTCCTGACAAATATGAGAAACCACATTTTCATTGGAAAGTACTGCATGATAAGTAGTCACATGTGTAAAGAGATGCAATTATAATTGTATTGTTGCTTTGCAGCCATTTAAATCAGAATCTAATAGAATCATGTTGTAAAGATTCCCATCCCTGGTAAAAATAACATGAACGATCTAGTAATGATTATAATATAAATACTAATCAAACAACCAGGAAGTGAAAAAGTTTTATATTAATGTATTGTGTATGCATGTAACGACGGCAACCAATAAAATGTCATCCACAAAGGTAATGGTAATTTTTGTTTTATTAATTTACCTACATGTTCTTTTAAACCCAACAAGGAAATGAGAAAAGTATTTTAGTGAAACTCTCTGAGCATATGTTGATCCCAAAGACTGAAGCCTCAAAGACTCGTCTCTTTAGAGGACACTGAGGTGTGTTGAATCACAGTCTTTACATCCTGCGATGGACTGCTGACCTGTCCAGGGTGTACCCTGCCTCTTACCTGCTAAATGCTGGGTTAGGCTCCAGCTGCCCTGCGACCCTTCATTGGACAAAGCGTTATAGATAATGGAAGGATAGACTTTACATCATCAGAGACGTTGTAATCTTTATACAGTATAAGCTCCTGTTTGCATGACAACACTCAGACAGTAAAATGCAAAAGAAACACAAGTCGAATCCTGTCAATAAATACTTGAGCTGGAATCTGTTAGAGACAATGACATCTATCACGGCATCTTGTTCTTGTGCACTCGCGCCAAGTTCACACCCGCAAACGGCACCTCAACAATATCGAACTTGCATGTTCTGTTTAAGCTGCTGAGTCTGAAACGTTATTTAACCTCTAAAAGCAAAACCTGCTCGTGCAGCACTTATGCATCAGCAAGATCGGATGGTTTACATGAGCTAGATAATTAACACACCTCTCCACTTCAGGTCTGATGAGGATGGGGATGATGATGCCCACATGGGGTGTGTCATTGCAAAGTTTCATTCCCCCACTACAGACCTAGCATGCACATAACACCGTTTCCAGTCCTTGTTGTGTTTTTTTTATGAACAAGCAAAGGAAAAATGTTTTGGGTTTTGCATGGAAATGTTGTGTGAACAGGGCGTAGATCATATTCCTGTCAAGGTATTTAAAGGTGAAATAAGTAGCACTGACACCTAGTGTTTCAAATCAGAACTGCAGTCGAAAAAGAAAAACACTGAGCGTTCTTCCTGACTTGACAAAGACATTGTTGATGAAGAGAGACAGATTGTTCATAGGGAAGCTTCCTTTTATCCCTTGCAACAAGTGAGAACATTTAAAATTATTTTTACAGAAAAAAATATTATTTAGCCTTTAAGCGAGCCGTACTTTACAGGAAACCATCATGATTCATGTCTAAAGATATGGACCAAACATGCATGCCCGCTTCATCTAGATGAGTTTCTAAATTATACCTTATCAAACTAACAGAAAAGACTAATTGTGGCTTCCTCTGATGTCCCAAAACTTTTTAAATAAGGAGAAATGTTGCATAAAAATTAAGCTACAGTAAGCTGATGCAACATAAAGTGTGCAGCAGCGGTACAGTGAGTGCAAATTGATTCAGATGAATAAATCAGATGTGTAAAGATGTGATTTTGTTTCATACACCAATTTTAATCATAATGAGCAGTTACATACTTAAAATAAATACAACTACAGAAATAAACTATTTATTTTTCTTTTATTTAGCAGTTCTGAAAATATTGTCTGTTTTGATTCAAAGTTTAATTGTTTGTCAAAATCCCCCAGGAGAGTGAAAGCTTGTCTTTTTGAGCGAAGATTTTTTGAAGTCCACGGTGAATTCATGTCCTTGTAGATTTGTCTTTCACTAGAATATGAAAGATTAATTTGCTCGCTCCATTAAACAGTAGCACTTGGTGGTTCAGGCCTCCAGAGGAAAACAATGACTGGATCCACTGTTGCAATTCTTCTAATGCTATCCACACACACACACACACACGCATACACACAACATATCCTCAGCCAAACATTAAAATATGAGACTCAATTAACTGCAGCACTTCACTTGTTAGAGCTGTCACTGTGTATGTCCTGCCATAATCAAACCTGAAGCTATTACTTTAATTTAATTTCTGGGTCTTACATTATGGCTTGATGAGATTTTTTTTCCCACTGCATGTGACATATGTCTTTATGTACACTGGCTTTCTATATGCATATGTAATTAAGTACTTATGAATAAAATCATGCATATTTTTGTCATGTTGTCCAGGGCTGGTTGAGTAGATAAACAAGAGTACAACCTAAATATTGTGAGGAGATTTACATATGCATGGAGTCTTTCTTATGAGATATGCAGGCCACAGTTTACATGTATATAAGTTGTGCCTGGATTGAATAATAAAACCAAACCATCAAAGAGCTTAAATTGTTTGTTCTGTGCTTAACTGCCATTTTTTTTTCTTCTTAAAAGTGACACTTTGATGAGATGAAATGTAACACTTCGAGGACACCTGTGAGAGAATTAAGTGGATTTCCAGCACGATTCATTAATCGCTGACAATTTGTCAACCTCATTATGTCATTTTGCAGTTTTTTCTTGTGAGCTGTATGTCGCAGAAAGTCCAGATGCCAAGCAGCTTCTGGTCACCTGTTCTATAGCGTTTTTTTTTTTTTTTTTTAGACAGCAATTAAGAAGCCTATTATTTCTGATTAGCACTCTTTTGCATAATTAATTAATAGGCAGTTATGTCCAGATGGCTATTTTGTTATAAAACCATTACTCATCTTGTTGAGCTGGACCTTCACAGAGAAGCTGTAAGTTAAACAGAACTCCTAGAAAGCAAGATTTACACATACACTTTCGCTTCAATCCTAACAGAGTAAGAAACCCTCATTTTGGGTCTTGTTATATCGAGAAACAAATGAAAGACAGCCCATTTTAATTTCTCATTAACCACCTTTTCTTGTCTCCCAACTCCTGGCAGTCTACACTTCCAAGCCCTCAGCTCTGTTAACCCTGACTAAGCTCAGTGGCAGTTTCTGTTTTATCACCTGAGGAAAGCACAAACTTCTCCTCCAATCCTTGCTAAAACTAATTAAAGTTGGAGCATAGGAAGCATTTGGTGAGAAACAGGAAGATGGAGAGACTGAGGCTGAGTGACTGATGTTAGGAAAGGAGAGATTAACCAGTGCAGGCAGAGCTCTGTCTCTTAGCCGCTAATCCTTAATGTCACAGATATGCAGTAAGCAGCGGCCTTTGTCAGTTAAAGACTCCTTTCAGATCTACCCTAGTCTTTGTCTGCTGCTGTGCATCCTCCACCCCTTATACCCTCTGCTGTACCCTGACTCTCCATACTCCTTGAATCAGGGATAAACATGGGAGCACTCGCTTTTCCAGGCGAGATGAAAGGAAGCTGGGGGTTGAAAGAAGGAGCTCATGCTGCAGAGACAGCTTGCCACAACGCCAGTTGGATAAAAGAGTATGTTGTGAAGGAAGCACAGGAGCTGTGTGAAGAGTCTCTATTTTTTCCCCTCTCACCGTTTGAATGTCACAAGGTGACTTCACCAAATTTGTTTAGCACCTTATTAAAAGCTCACTCTTAAGTTGCAAGACACAAAGTTTATATTAAAAGTGTAGGTAAAATTAAAATGTGAAAATTCAAACAAATGAGGCCTTTCATTAGAAAATTTTGTCATCCCTGTATGTCCATTTTTTTCCATTTATAAACTGAGCACATTCTGGGAACTTAGGAAAAATTAAATGACAAAGATCAGCTGTCCATTTTTGATGAGAACTGGCTGATTTCATAGGAAATATGAGAGAAAATCCAGCATTTGAAAATGTGTCCTAACAACAGTAGTCACACATTAGAAATATATACTGTGTTTTCAGAAGCGGGATGACTCTCTGTGAGGCAGCGTTTTAAGCTACTGTCAGCTTGTTTATGATTAGATGAGGCCAGTGGTTTCCAACCTATTTCCCTTGAGGACACCGTTCATGCAAACACTAAAAAGCTGTGGACTCCTGTCCCACCCTGTGCTGAAACCATACTTGGTTTGATGCTCTTATTAATAATAATAATAATGGATTATATTTATATAGCCCTTTTTCAAGGCACTCAAAGCGCTTTACATTGTATCCATTATTATCACTCATTTATTATCACTCATACCTGGTGATGGTCAGCACTTGTGTAGCCACAGCTGCCCTGGGGCAGGCTGATTGAAACATGGCTGCTAATCCGCGCCTACGGCCTCTCCGACCATCACTAAACATTCATTCACCAGTGATGCCAACACTGAGGGCAAGAAGGGTAAAGTGTTATGCCCAAGGACACAATGACAGATGACTGGGGGAGTGGGAATTGAACCACCTACCTTCCGGTCATTGGACGACCCGCTCTAACGTCTAAGTCACTGTCGTCCCATTAACAAGATTCTTATCATGAATACTGTCTTCTGGCTGAGTCCTGTTCTTCAGTGAAGCCAAAGTTAAATTAACAACACATAGTCTTAATTAAACAAAGGCTTTGGGCTCCCCTGTGCTCTTCACGGGACCCCTTGAGGGTGATGGGGTCAGCTCATGACTGATATGTGTGAGTTGAGTTTAACTGGACAGGAAACAGTTCAAGCCATATGTTCTATTTGAATGCTTATATCTTACAGGCTTTACCATTTTTCAGTCATCAGGTCATTTTTTGTTGAAATGGTTAATTTACTACGAAGCTAAAATGTCCTCAGGAGACGTCTCTGCATCATCATCCTTAATTATTCTGTATATATATCTGCCCCCCTCACCAACAGCTTCTACTCTGAACAGGTACCGACATCTTTGCCTGTCTAGATTCTTTAAAGTACTGAGGCAGAACTTGGCAACATGAATACATTTTACTTTTTCTCAGTCTGTCACTGTTATAGGAATATGATTGTAGAAACAGTCTGTGGATATACAAAGTCAGCTTCCTGTTGCTAATGGGTTGTTGCAAGAAATCACTACATCAGTTAAACAAGAAGCATTATTCAGCTGGAATCTCTAATTAGTACCAATCTGTGCCACAGTTGCTGGTGGTTATTATTGGTGTCCAAAAGCCTAGTCTGCAGGGTGAAGCCTTGGTGGCTGAGCTGAAGCACAGCAGAGAGGGACTGAACAGGTCACACACCTGAATGCTAAAGCTTTTTCTTTTGTTTCTTTTTTAAGTTAAGTCCACATTTCAAGTTTATTGAGACCTTTTTTTTTATTTGACCTTGTAAAGTACCTTACCTGATTCTAGACCTGTTTATCATAGTCCACAGTTTGTATTGACAGACTGTTAAAGCATTTCAGCATTAAACTCTGAGACCTTCACATACTGTCATATTGTTAAGTTAATAGTTTAAATTGGCTTGGTCTACCCACTACACCATCAAGATAATGTGTGTCTCCAGAGATACTACAAAGTGAAATAGCCTTCAACAACAATTAGCTAACTGAAGTGGATCAGTCCACAGGGCTTAGGTGGTTCAGGGTCAGTGCCCGGACATGCATGCAACAACAGTGAGTATATCAATAGCAGAACTGACAGCATCCTTTCATCTTTATATGGTTGCTTAGAGCAACTTTTTAAAAAGTACTTTATAGCTGATACATCTGTCAAGAGTATCTTTCTCTTAACTTTACATCTCTTTTCTGTACCTCATGCCCTTATTACGGTCCTGGTGTAACGATCTTGTCTGCTTTTCTGATTATACAGTACACTGCATAGTATGCAGTGATATTTGTTTCTGTCCTCAGAAAACATATCCAGGGTTTTTTTTTTTTTTTTTTTTTTTTTTTCATGCACTGTTAGCCATGAGGTAATCGTTCTAGCATCCACAGCTAACTGTACCAAGTGAAATAGCTTTAGAGATTTGACGAATGAATTTTTATTTTGAACATTTAAAAAAAAAAAAAAAAAAAAAACAAACAAACAAGCAAAAAAAAAAAAAACAAAACAAACAAAAAACAGCAACATGTGTGCCAGTTACAACAAAATGAAAAATAATTTTAATTCAATATACTCAAAAAGGACATATCTGAAAACCTCGCCTGTCTGCTACGTAATCAGTCTAATGGCTAGTCCGTAATGTTATAAAACTTAAAGCTATATGGAATAAATGGCCTGATGTCCTTATCCGGGTCCAGGTGTAATGACATACATACTAACATACATTTTAAGTGACAGCATATTACATGATGAGATGAGTTTCTATCATCACACACACAAATAAATAAATAAATAAATAAATAAATTTATCCAGGGTGTTTGGGTGCTCTGTTAGCAATGAAACAATCATGCTAGCATGCATTGCTAACTGTTTGCACAAGGTCAGCTAGCCACTGAGATAGCTGAAAGCATGACAGCTAAAACTCATTTTTAATCCGTACTAACCACTGAAAGCTAGTATCTGTAATAAATAAATGTCATAAATGTGTCAAATGTTGATGAGAACTAAAAATTGTTAGGAAATATTAATGACATTTAGATTTATTCATAAATAATTCAACTGGCTTAACTGCAGAAGTTTCACACTTTCAGGAAATTACATCTTTTTTTAATTTCATATGTCTAAATATCATGCCAAAAATATTATTCGAATTAGTGGCAGCTTTAGGATTGGTTATGTTCTAAATACAAAGAACCTTAAATCTGCCTGAGCCCTGGAGACCATGCACACCTTAATATTAAAACAAAATTATTTAACTTATTAAAAATGTACTTTTGAAATTTCTATTTAAAGAACAACATAATAGGTTTAAAACAATCAAATTAAATAATTAAGTGAATTTAAAATATTAAATGAAAGTCATCAGTTATGTGGAAAAGCCTGTTAGTGTTTGTGTGTATATGTACGCATTAATTATTTATCGGCTGTAAAATCTTCTACCTGAAAGATGATGGAGATATCGCCTCAAATAAATGAACCATGTTTTTTGATTAAAATGAGCTAATTAAGCCGCCAGTGCTGCCTGAACTTCAGTCTTTACAAAAACAGAAATGCATCTGTTATAAACAGGGAGAATGTGTACATGCTGATTAATATGTTTAGTATGAAATGTGATATTCAGTCCATGGTTTAAGGCCAATGTTTTAAATGGCATTTTTGAAATTGGTGATTTTGCCTCCCATCTTTTAGAATAATTGTCCTAAACACCACTCTTCTAGTCTTGGCAGCTTTAATTTAGAAATAAAATTGAATAGCAACACTAAACACCTTCACGTAATGTTTTATGTATCCCATTTGGGTAGGATAAACACTGGAGAATATTAGCATTACACTAAATATATACTGTTCTCTTTGGTAATTTAACTCCTTGCTTTTCTTTTTTTTTTTTTTTTAACTAGTAGGTACTGACTGGGGAAAATAGTAAAGGTTCCTCCAGGACAACACACTCAATGTCTTTCTTTCGTTCTTTTTTTTTCTCTCTTTTTCCATTCACACCACAAATAGGAACACTTTAGTGCATCTATTTCCCCCTCCCAAAGGTCAAATTCAGTTTAGCCCTCCATTTGCAGCATTTATAGCTTCAAGCCTCCTGGGATATGTTCCAATAATTTGTGTGTTTAGCCGATGGGAAGTTTGGTCTGGCTGGGTGCTGCTGGAATTGTTCACAGATTATGAATTAAATTTATGTCTGGACGTTAAGTAGGTTATTCAAAGACATTTGAATGTTTCCTCTTTAACTACCCAAGTAATACTTTATCAGTTTGCTAAGGGTCATTAGGCCTCATTCACTTATTGTTCTCACAAACAATTTTGTTGTTTAAGAAGATTTTGGCATTCACAAAAATCTTAGATTTGTTTTTAGCTAAGAACACCCAAATTTCAGTATGGATATGTTTGAACAAAATCTGCATTTGTGTTGTTTTCTGCTGTTCAGTTCATAAAATTCAATAGTAAAATTACAGCCATATTTTTTAAACTACTTTGGTAATTTGCAAAGCATTTTGTTATCTTAAAATAAATGGAAAGAAGTTGCTGGTCTTCCTAACACCATCAGAGCAATGGACTGCACACATTTGATCCATTCCCTCAACCAGAATATCCCTCCAATGTTATTAGTAAACCAAGGTTATACCCTGACCCCTGTTCAATAACACCACTGACCAACCATCAGACTCACCTGAAGGTTTCATCTTATCAGATGCTCTCCAATCGCACCGCATCTTAAACAAAACAATAATAAAGATGTATAAATGTGTGCCTCCAGCTACGGCATCCTTTTGTTTGTTTTTACTCCTTCTTTTGTTTTGTTTTATTTTGTTATTTTTCATGATCGTGTCTGTTTTCTCATGGCCTGTAGGTTTTGCCATTTTAGTTATTTTTGGGTGTTTCCCTGCAAAGTAGAGCTAGCTGACATGTCCTTTCAATTTACAGAGAGATTGGCAATCACCAATCAAACAGGAACATACAATCCATTTCACCGTCTACTAACACTTTCATAAATCTGACGGAGGTTTTCATATACAACTTTTTAAGCACATCTTAAGAACAAATTCAAGCAGATTCATAACAAGATATTGGTGAATGAGGCCCAATGTCATGCTGAAAGATCTTAGGCTCAGGCACAATGTCTTAGAAAAATTTCAGTACCTATATTTGCCACCATTTATTGTACCTTGAACAAATTTTAGACATCAATAAAAGAAATCAGTGAAAGAAGATCCCCACACCATGATGTTGCTACCACCATGCTTCACAGCTAGGATGGGGAGGTGTTGTGTTTCCCCATACACACTGCATTTTCAATAATAATTCAATGATAAGCCAATTAATTTAGTATCTAATTTGACCAGAGGACCTTCTTCTACATGAGGAGTCTGCCATATGCTTTTTGGCAAATCCCAAATATACCATCTTTTTTTCTTCTATCTCTTGCTTTAATCCGCCTCTGTTTGATCCAATTATGATCAAACTGGTAGGCACTCAAATCTCTGCTGTAGAGCTTTGGTTATAATTATCCTTGTTTCCTCAGACATGTATCAGCCCCCTCCCCACACTTAAACTAAACAAACTCTATTGAGCTTCTGAAGACTTGAAAGTGAAAAAACATTCTTAGAAACTTCTCAACTAATTACAACAAATATGTTGTGACAAGCGTGCTTACAAGTTAAAGACCGTTCAGCTAGAGGTTTGAAAAGCTGTAATTCGGGACCGCTCCATCCTTTGTTATCATTAGTACCAGTGTCTGATATGCTGTGCATTGTCCAATGATGTAGGTAATTGAGGCTGTTTCTATGCTCAGACATAAAACTAAGAGTGACTGAACAGCTCAGTGAAACTGCAGTTTGTAGCAGGGATGAAGTTCCTGGCTGGTACATCCCACTAAATATGCATTACGGTTCATTGGACACTTGAATGCTGTTAAGCAGCGAGGTGAGCAGAGTCATTTTTTAAATCTTTGAACAAGGTAAAAACATAAAAAAAAAAAAAAAAAGATGACATGATGGCATACGACTTTGATATATGTTTTTGATTATATATATTGCTTAGATTATTTCCTTTAAACATCAGTCCTCAGACTTTAGCTCCCAAACACAAGCAGGCACACACACACATGCTTTGAATATGTTATCAACTTATCTCTATAATTCAGTATCTCTGTAGAGCTCGTCAGCCTAACAAATTAAATCCCCTTTTGGCCAACAAGTATCTAAAGCTATTCATCACCCTATGATAAAATTTCTATCAGCAGTCATCTCATGAAGTATTACCTAAAAATCTCCTCAGATTAAATAAGAAAGATGAGTCAAACATTTTGCCCTACCGAGCTTGAGGTAGGTGATGCAAAATACAGACAAACCATTAAACTATTCCAACAGCAGAAAATGTTCCAAGACCAAGAACATCTTTTTCTATTCTTTTTCAAAGTTATTTTAGTGTCAAGGCAACTTTACACTCACACTTAGACAATCTTTGGGCCAGTTTTACATCTTGCAAAACACTTTTACAAGTATTACAACAACAACAATAATAGTAATAATAATAATAATAATGTTCATTGTGATACAATCAAGGTTTGTAATATAAATGATCGATACTCATCAATTATATTATTACCATAAATAAGTAAAAATGTGCACCTTGTTTAAATATGAATGAATGTTTGGGTTTTAGTGTATTTTGTGTTTTGTAACAGTCTGAACAGCATGAATCCCATTTTTAAATCAGACCAAAGTCGCTTTGATATGTGTCCTAAATAAGATACATATCCAGTGTTTGTCAAAGCAAACTCAGTCTGAACGGTCATGTCTCATTTCATCCGACTTCTACATTGCCGAAGGAAGACAGACATGACAATTTTGTACTGGTGGAGGCAGGATGCAGCATGAATAAAACTATATCACAATAACTGTCGGCTCGGATTGCACACTCACCGACATGTGTAGAGTCTTTATTTTCCTCTGTACACATATGGAGTATGACACTTAGACTGTTAATACTGGAGTCTGATGGTGGGCACATATTAAATTTTAATGTGAACTACTTTTAAGTAGAGATGGGAACACTGATCTTCAGTTATTGATTGTAATCTATAATAAACCTTTCTTTTAAGCTCCAGACTGCACTTTGTAGGAAGTAACTGTCTACAAGCTCATGTCTGACTTTGGATAATAGCATCATCAGACTCATCGGACTAATCCAAAGGTAGCCCGTGTTGACTCTGAACCACTTCCAGTGTACTTAGTGTGTTGTTCAGCTCCAGTCGTTGCTTTGATCCCATACTTTGAACCTGCCTTAATGGTGCTCACAATAATTTCTGTCTAGACTCTGAAACTCTTCTAGTTTTAAGGGATGATGAAAAACAATTGTTTTTATTCAAAGTTTTTATTGCAAAGATCATGAAAGGAAAGGGACACATGTGGAAAAGGCTCAACTGAAATAAGGAAAAAGGGAAATAAGTTGCCATTTAAAAGGAGATTTTACACGTAAGCCAAATTACACTATCCATTAAATTTAAACAGGAAGATTTGAGCTTGTTATCAGTCCTAGACTGATTGACAGATCCTTAAATAACATATAAGAACACTAATTACATGCAATACGCCTGCATCATAGTTTTCTTATTTTTGAGTAAACCAGACTAAATTACCACTTTTATTAGCAACATTTTACAAGTAAAAATCTATATGAAATTGTTTTGTGGAGCTCTTACTGAGGATTTGGTCAGGTGTGAGAATTAAACATCAGGAAGATTTCACACAGATAAGAGGTAGGTAGTAGATTAGATGGAAGCTGAATGCGTAACAAGCTGTCAGTGCTGTCTAAAGCATATCACGGCTCCTCTAATATGCAGCCAAGCACATCCAGCCCATAAATGACGGAGAACAACTAATTAAAAAGATGCATAAAATTTCCAAGTGTGCGAGCACAGATGGACATAATTATCCATAACTTGCTTTTTTTTTTCTCAAAAACTAAAAGACTGGTATGGCACTGTAAATCTTTCCTTTGCTAAATAATATTCATAATGGCCATGTTAGGTACAGTTCAGACTAATGGTGACGTTTCTCTTTCTTTAAGTTTTTTACATTTCTAATTTGAAAATAAAATAAAGACCAGGACAACAACTGGGAATTTTTTAATTTATTTCCAGTTAAATACAAGACTCATTAACACCTTCCTTACAGGGTTGAAAATTAAGTTAGCATTAAGTAAGCATAAAAATTTAAAATATGTTTTAATCATTGCTCAGATTTTATATTGCATGACAGAAACAAAGGCAACAAAACGTCTGCTTGCAGTTTAATCATAGTAGATACATTTTCCCTAGGTTAGGCCCTTTAAGCAACTACAAACCCCCTAAAATGCTATAAAGACATGATTGCTTCAGACAGTTGCTTGTTTCAAGATCTGTTCAACACATTTAAGAGTAATGATTGTCCATATCTTCAATGGAAAAAAATTAATTAAAAGAAAAAAAGGTTGCACCAAAAGGAGACAAAGGAGGATTCATAAAATACATGAGTAAGTCCTTAAGTTTCTACAATCAACAGACTGATTTGTGATGGGTTAGAGTGTCAAGATTGGATATGAAAAAAGCATTCATCTAATCCCTTCAAATGACGATGGGTCACGGCTCAATCCTTTGTCCAAAACTCTATCAAAGAATCACTTTGAAAAGTAACTTTTGTTTTTTTCCTATCTACAGTGCAGATTTTGTGAGAAGATGTATGTATGCAGATGTATGTAAGCTGGTGATAGCTACCAACTGGAGACTGTGATGGTCAACAAACTACAGAAGAAGGCAGCGGTGATAGATGTAGCAATTTTGAGCAATAGCAAAGTCAAGAAAAAGAAACATTATAAGCTTCAAATATGGTGTAAAGATGAAGCTAAAAAGATGTGGGGTGGGGAGGTGTCAGTGGTGCCAGTAATAACTGGATCACTTGAAGCCATGACCCAAAATTGGAAGAGTGGATCCAACAAAGAGCAGAGATCTGTCCAGAAGAGCACAATCCTAGGAACTAAGATACTACAAACTAGGTCCGATAACAATACCAGTCCGATACTATGTGTGTGTATTTGTGCTCTATACTAGTGTTCCGATACCCCAGAACCCCATTCCAGTGTGAAAAAACTAGGACCTTCAAAATGGACATGTTAATACAAACTGATTAATTAATCTTTTATATCCTCTGGCGTCCAGAAAGAAATTTTAAAAATCCAAATTATCTCTTCAAGAAAAGCAGATTATGAGTAGGGATGGGTACCGATACTCGGTATCATAATGGCACCGGTTCCGACATAAACGGTAGTAACCTGACCGAAAAG
>JBAGKP010000014.1:25661220-25673893 GCA_037177255.1 Melanotaenia maccullochi | reverse complement strand
TAAGCACCGGTATCATTTAAAAAGTACCGGTTTGGCACCGGAATCGGATAAAACCTAAACGATACCCATCCCTAATTATGAGTGACCTGTCACAGCAGTGAACCGAATCCACCCAAAACTACTTTATCCTCATTCTTTATGAAGATTCTGATATTTCTCAAGTCTTAAATTTTAAGCTGTCATTGATGGTTATCCCGAAACAAGGTTATTGCTGGTGTTATTTTATAAATTCAAATTTGGGTTTATCTCAGTCAGAGAAGCTGATTTCATGCATATACAGTAGGTGTCCACCAAATTATCCATAAAGATTCAGACAGTTTGTAAGCCTTACATTTAGAGGACGACCATAGGATAACACAGTTAACCACTCACACCTGGCTTTCTGATCCACAATCCTCACTGTAATGGGGTTTAGTAGTACTTGTATAGGTACTCAGTAGCAGCAAGCAATCAAGTGCAAGTACTTGTACTCACTTTGAAAACAGTGATGCATCTTTGCATCCATAATATATACTTCAATGTTGTCACGAATGGCGGGCGTCAGAGGAGGTGAGGA
This sequence comes from Melanotaenia maccullochi, assembly GCA_037177255.1. Classification (NCBI taxonomy): domain Eukaryota; kingdom Metazoa; phylum Chordata; class Actinopteri; order Atheriniformes; family Melanotaeniidae; genus Melanotaenia; species Melanotaenia maccullochi. Next base: position 25,673,337 of record JBAGKP010000014.1, on the reverse strand, counting down.
CCCAAACGCAGGCAGTCAAGGCAGGAGGCAGAACTGTGCTGGTGACACATGACAGGGGAATGTACCACATGTAAGGATCTGACAGGAGCAAACTGAAAACCATGGGGTATATATGCACAGGAGGAGTAACAAGGAACGGGTGAAGTGAATGAGTAATTAGACCAGGTGAACTAATGAGCCAGAAACAGGAACCACAGGAACACAAGAGGGAAAACCAAACATGACAAAACTGAAAACCTAAAGCATGAACATAACAGAAACTGAACATGATAAAACCCAAGAACTATAAACCAAGAGCAAGACCGAACTAAACATGACAAGAACCAAAATCCTAAACCATGATCAAACACACACCAAAACCCAGAAATCATGACACAGTGTAAAACAATTTAAAGCAGTAAACTCAGATATGGCGTAAACATCTCACATTAGGAGATCTCATTGACACATGGAGTCTCTATTTAAAAAAAAAAAACTCTTTAAAATAAGCATACAAGTCTGAATTTTGAAGTATATATTGAAAAAGCTGTGTAAACACTTTATAAACAAGTACAAACTCAAACTAACCAACACAAGCCATGATGCATAACCGGTTTTAGATTTTTTGTCTTCCTCTCTCACACACACCTATACCTTCGCAAAATACACTGTTGACCTCTGGCACTGTGTCTCACTATAACATCTGCAGCTTTTAACTGTTCAGATTCACGATACAGTTTGTATACCACATGGAATCAGTCTCAAAGCACAGCAAAGATAAGACTGGGCCTGTTTTTCCAATTACAATGTGGCAATTTAGCTTAGCTACTGTTTTTCACTCAACGCAATATGCCACTGTTAGCCTTGAGGCTGAAACGCCATTTAACCATGCCCTTCTACCGTCTGGTGGACAAGCTGCCATCATCTGTCACTTATCTAGATGAGCTGCCGGTCTTGTCATTGGCATCGAGCTCCCTTTGTAGAAAGCCAGCATGTGAGAAAGTAAATGACAAAGGAGCTAAATTTAACCACAAAAAAGTAACCTTTTTTCTTCTTTTTCTGTATTTGTCTTGTTTACTTGACAGGTTTGCAGGGAAAATACACACCTGGACAGTAAGAATGTTTTACATACAACACTTGGGAGGAATGATACATTTTTGTGTCGTAGCTTGAGGGGATATTTCTTTTCAAATTCACAAAATATAAGTTTAGAAAGTAAAGAGTTAGCAAAGTTTTCTAAATAAATTCTCCTCTAAAGCCTCCAAAGAATAAGACTTATCTGGTTATTTGTTCCATGCAGTCACACAAACAAAGAAAGCTCCAGATGCCAGTAAATGGTTACAGTTTTTTCTAAATAAACTCCACAAAATATTTCTTTAACCATACATTTGTACTTATGTTTAAATTTGATTCATAGATCATTTGCTTCAGATCAACTTGATAATAATTATACTCTGATTAAGTTAAATTGATAAGAAACCAATTAAAGATTTTTTGTGATCAAGAACAAAAAAAACATGTAATCATACTTCCAATCTAAATTAAAGCACTTGTATGAGCCATTAAAGGAACTTTGTAACATTTGATTTGTTTTAATGTATTTTTGTATTTATGTAGGAATCGGGAAAAAAGAAAGAAAAATAAAACTACTTTTTCGGTAAAACCCAAATTCAGTTTGAGCTCTTGAGAAATTGATTTAACTTCTGCTTTTAATGTGAGACTTAACAGTACCATCTGAAAATAAAGCATGACACCAACATAAGCATGCAGACACACATTATGCAATTAAAGTGCTTTTGTTTTCCTCAAACTTGCAGCTGCTCAGATCAGCCACAGATCAAGTTTATTAGATTCCCCTCATTTTTAGTAATCCCACAGAAAGCCCCGGGGTCCAGTATAATCTCTGATCTCATAGGTTGTACAACAACACAGATTAAGGTCACATCAAATAAAGAGAGCGAGGAGAACAGATTTAGATGATTGTACTGTTAAAGGATGATGAGCTACAAGAATACTGTTTTATAATACCTTTCAAATTAGTAAATGGGGCTGTTAGGGCAGTTTAAAAATATGTAGATTTTAGATGATGGCATTACATCATAGTTATAGTTCACTATTATCCATATAAATATTGAAAAATTTCAAGCCATTTTAAATATAACAAAAGCTGAAAAAGGGTATAAAAATGAAAAAATTAGCTCTGAAAATATTTGGCAGAAACTGTCTTAAATGTGAATTTATTCATTCATTTATTTATTTAAAGATGCCACATTTGTGGAAAACTTTATTCCAGGAACACCTTGTGCTTTACCTGTTGCAGTGTGGCTGGATAAAAAAAATGGTGAAGGAGTCTTGTGTTCAGTCTAGACCAAATATTTTCTGAATAGATATTCTTGAACCTTAGGTTGGATTTTTGTTGTTGAATGTCGATCTATCTCTAGCCGATCTGTCTCGAGCAGTCAGGTCAAGAAGCAACTAGGAAGACTGACCTGAAACAAAGCTGCAAGTCCAGATGGTGCCAGCTCCAGGGTTCTGAAGACCTGTGCAGAACAACGAACCTCAATACAGCACCTATTTGAAACTATGGGATATTTATGGGATAGTTGTTGAAGATGCCATCATCTACCTGCTTCCGTAAGCCTGATCTCATCTGGACTGGGCATGATGCTCTTGTTCTTTAGTCTTTTAAGTGCTTTTAATACAATTCAGCTGCTCTGTTATGTCAGAAGCTTCATAAATTCCAAGTGGATCAATACACAACTCTCCGGATTTATGACTACCTAACAAACAGACACAGTTTGTGAAATTAAAAAAACAGTGTTTCTGAGAAGGTTAGTCAGCAGCATAAGAGCACCACAACTGACTGAGCTCTCACCATCAGACTTCCAGTACAACTCTGAGTCCTGTCATCTGCAGAAATACTCTGATTACTCTGCAGTTGTGGGGTTTATCAGTGATCCACAAGAAGCTGAGTAAAGAGAACTGATCTGTCAGTTTATGAGATGGAAATATGCAAAGTATAATTTGCAATGCATCCATCCAGAGACAGAGACACAAAGAAACTGAACAAACTGATTAAGAAGGCTGATGTATTTTATTGAAGACTTCTCTGAAGATGGTGGAGCTAAAAAGCTGCACAAGTCACTGAACATGATGGACAATTCTTCACACTGGCTACATAACACAATGATAAACAATGGAGTATGTTCACACAGAGGCTCCTTCAGGTCTGCTGCAACAGCATGTGGTATAGGAGGTCCTTTTTTATTGGCAGTAATATTGCTTCATAACAAGATTTTTTTATTAGCAAATAATTATTTTTATAATAAAAAATTAAACATAAAAGTAAAATCTATATAAGTTTTTGTTTGTTTCATTATAATTGTCTTTTTTAAATAATAAATACTCTTTATATACAGAAAGACATTTTTAATATGAAAACACATCTAATTTCAGCCACTCAGACCCTGCTGACGATCGTTTCTATGATGAAAAGAATAAATGTTGTTAAAACCAGTAAATCTGTGTTTTTTGTTTCCTGTGCCAGTTTAGGAATTTAGGTCCCAAAACAATTTTTTGGGCTCAGCCCATTTTGGAACAAAAATTCCCTTCTTGTTTCTTCTACCACAAAATGAATGTTTTCAAGTTTTCAAGGAGGAGAAAAAGCACTCAAAGTAAAAGTACACAAATAAGTCCAAATGTTTTTCATTCAGTCCAAATTACAAAAAAAAAAAAAAAAAAAAGAAAACAGCATCCATCTGTTCACCTATTTTTGAAAATACTCATCTCCTCCTTCAAGGCTGCAGGGGCTGAGTTTATTCAGACACACATTGGATGGGAGGAAGGGGGAGCAAACCCATAATATATATAATATATACTTTAATTCCTCATCTTTTTTTTGTATATTTGTTTTGGATGTTGTATTACATTAAAAATTAGAGCTCTTTCTCTGTCAGATGTTTACACATACCAAGATGACTAAAACTTATATTTAAGAGGTTATCAATAAAAACATGTATCTGTGCCAGGGCCATTATTACAACCAGGTCCTGCAGGCCGTAGCAGACACCATCTGCAGAGGCAACATCTCTCCACCCCTCCAGGCAAGAAGGGGGTGCTTGCACCAGCAAGGGAATGGCGACTATTGGTCAACCTTGGCAGACAGGTGAGATTCCCAGACATCATTGCAGTAATAACACTCCAGCCAGACATGGTCGTGATGTCCAGGGCAAGAGAGCAGGTGCTGCTACTGGAGCTGACTGTCCCCTTGGAAAATCAGACAAAGGAAGCTCAAGAGCGGAAAACGGTCAAGGATGCTGACCTGGTGGCTTTGCAGGCAAGTCTCTACAAGCTGTTAAAAACAGGGTTAAGGAGTTGGAAAGGCTTATCATTGGCTCTGGTTGAGGAGGAGACATGCATGGCGTAGTGCACTACCTGGACATAAGTCGGGACTGATCACCCCAGGCTGGATCACTTGGGTGAGGGTGTGTGATGTAAGAAAAACACCTCAGAACCCCTGGTATGTCACTGAAGATGTGTCCAGGCTGCACTGCAAGGTGTGTCTTAGTACAGGATCTAAATCATCTAATAAAATCTAAGCAATAAATAAAATAACTTGTTGCCTTATATGCTGTTTTGATAAAGAAATTGACAGGCCATTATTTAGTCTGTTTTTTGTTGTTTGTCTTTAATAAGGTATGACAAATGTTAAAACAACATTACACATCTTTGTGCATCTGAATTGTTTTGATGGCACATTGACAATAATTATGTTTTATGGAGTATTGCCCTGCAGTGTCCTAGGACTGACAAACCACACTTCACAAATTTGACCCATTCTGGAGCATCATTTTATAGCAACACTTTGCTTAATGGCACTGCCTGACATGCCAGCAACTGCATATAACAAACTGTCTGATTCATCAAAGAAATGTAAGAGACATGATCGGTGGAAGTGAAGACAAGAAAGAGAGAAACTAACAAAGCAAGATAGAAGAGGAGACAACTTTGGACTGACTTTTACTGCCTGACAAGAGCTCAGAAATGAGACTGGATGCAGGACGGATGCTGATTAGTTGTCATTAGGGGGTACCTTTGTGACTTAATCTACCAAAGTTCAGTACTGGGGCTTTAGGAATGGACTAAAATATTTCGTAGTACTAAATCAAATGTTGATTTAACAAAGCTGAAAATAGTCTCCCATAGGAGAAGTGCTGCAGTGCAGTGACCAGCCCTTTATTACCAACTGGAGCGTCAGCAATCCCATCAGTCTTGTTTCAGCTGACAAGTTAGATAACTGCTACAATAAGCAGCTTCTCATTCCTGAAACAACTATGTTAGAAGATACAACTGGCTGGCGTGAAACGGGATTAACAAATAATTAGTAACCATTAAGCAACCGTAATAACTAAAGAAATTTATTAAACTAAACTACTGAAACTGGGTTATACTTGGGATGTCCAACATATTGAAAACTTCTACTGGATATTGGTAATTATCTTACTGGAAGAAATGTGGTCAGAAAAAAAGTTTTGAACAACTGTGATAAGAGGCCACATATACATCAAATCAAAGAAATACAACAGCAGAGCTCAGAGCAATGTTTAATAGTAAATGTATTTATACACAAACTAACACGCACACAAATAAAATAACTTATCGGTGAGGAAGGACATGTAATCCCTACAGCATGGAGTGGATCTCTCCCAGGGTCCTTTCCCAGCTGGGCTGGAAAGGACTAAGATTATGGGGTCCCAGAGCTGCTGTAGCAGGGCAGCACATCTCTGTATAACCAATGTAAGTGTCTGGATCCTTGCTACAACATCAAGCTCATGTATTTATTCTATTTAAGCTCTATGTAACCAGAAAAGGGTAGTTGAGAACCGGTTCTCATTTACAATGACCACCTGGGGCAGAGGGAACGTTTACAGTGTATGCTGGACTCCACCAGGACTGTTTATTGTCGGCGATCACGTTGACCGACCACAGCAGGAGGGTAATAAAGTCCTTTGATGTGTTTTTACAACTGTATTCACTCCCAGAGGTTAACCTTAGAACAACAGTGTCCTGTGTAAACAGCTCTGGTAACAATCACTCTCTCACAGATAGTCACTATCTCATCAATACAAGATTTTTCCATCAGTCTTCATGGACAGGATTTCCAGGTGAAGTCGGGGAAAGTAGGGTGTCTCAGAATTTAATCTCTGCTTGGTCACAATGATGCGGTTTTGTTGTTGTCTTTAAGCAGTAACCTTCAGTTCAGTCTGGATCATTTTAAAAGCTGGCAAAGGATGTCCTTAGATGGCACAAGTTGACTGGCTGAGCTTGAAGTGTGCTGGAACCAGCCAGAGATGAGGGCTCTTTCTTCTGAATTCCTGCTCCAGTAGTGCACAGCCAAATAGTCCTGCTCTGGGACAACCACGGCCTCTGGGAATGCTGTACAGTAGCATCTGACTTGTTCCAATGCCAAGGCCAAGGGCTCCAACGGAGGTCGAAATGCATCTGTTGAACAATTTCAAAAGTTGGACTGGAACCAGCAGCCGCAGTCCTTGGATGAGTATCTTATTCTATGTAGGATGGCTCTGCACACTAATTTGCCAGACTGTTACAGGATGTTGCTTTCTAACTTCAGGTATGTTGTTGAATAATGGTGCATCATTGCCTAGGGTCATCATCTGAAGACTGAAGTTTGGAGTTAAGAGAGATGGTGAATACCCCAGCGACTGACCAGGATAACAGCATCTCTGTCTGCCTGAGTTTTTAGCAGCACTAACCTCCAGAACCTTTGCACATGTTGTTCATGGTGGTCAATGTCAAATGGTTGTTGTTAATATAGACCTGTGAACTTTTTCTCAGAATCCCCACACTGGGTGGCGATCTAAAAGAAACTGAGAATATAGAAACACACACACATATACACAAATCCAGATATCTAGGGAATACAGCTCAAACAGGAGGAGATGGGATCTGCTCCCACTGAGGTTTGCCCTGGTCCCAGCCTGCTATTGCATACAGAAAGAAATTACACCTTTGTCTAAGCTCATTTTGTGAGTTTCTGCTGTTTCCTGAATCACTAACTGAGATCTACACCTACAGCAGAGCACCTCTCACTCCCCATCATGTTGGGGTTGAAAGCAAAGTAATTACAAGTTATGAGTTATTGTCTGAGATATGTTAGTACCGTTTTCTTGGGAGAGAGGAATTTTCAATAAATTATTAGATATAGAAAAGAACCTCAATGCTCTCATAACATTTGGCAACACATACCATCTTTTCAGCCCAATCACAGGTTGCTGGCCTCTGTAAACTGGTGACAAGTGTAGGTGAAATGCCCACTTTAACCAGCAGCTACCAGAACATAAACAGCTCAGGAATTCTTCGGGTCAAGTTAGGATTCACTCTTTTCTTGTCATAATCAGAGCTGACTCACCTCTTTTTTCCGTAGCTTACAGGACCACCACAGCTTACTTTGTGGTTTTTGTTTTATTTTATTTATTTATTTATGTTTAACAGCTTGAAGTTGGCCTGAAAGGCTGCGTTTTTATGTGTATTTACAATCAGTAACAAGTATTAATGAAGTACAACTTCAGGTTAACAGACTGTTAGAGATGATATGAAACATAGGATGACAGTGACATGAAGTTGGATGAACTGGCTAAAATACTTAAAAAGGTTCAGGTAATTTGAAAACTACTGTCTCTATAGGGTTGTTTTATATGGAAGCTAAGAACAGACGGGCTCGACTATAACGAGGGATAACGAGGGCCATTTTCTCGTACAAAAATAAAACAGGATAATTAATCTAATCTCAAGAAAATGAAGTTTGGCTTCTCAAAATAATGATATGATTGGGCGCAAAAGTTAGTGTTACTGTGTACCTGATCTTTTTTCTTCTTTTTTTTTTTTTTTTTGAATCGAAACAGACCCCATGACAGCTGGGGAGGGAAATTGGGGTGTAAATGTTAAATAAATGATTGGTAAAATGTAATAGTCAGACACATTGCAATTTCAGCCCTTTTTAGACTTGATAGGCGTTAAACCGGATCTATCGATCAGTGATGGATGTTCCTCCATCTGACGTCAGCTTACATCCGTTGCTGGCATCACTGTACTGAGGCATCCCAGTACAGAACAGCTCTGTACTGGGATGTCCCTTAGACCCACCAGTTGAGGTGTTAGAAGAGAGGAGGATGATGACTAAACCTCTCATCCATGTTGAAGGACAGTCGCCCTCACCACCGCCCCACACAGTGGCACGCACAGACATTTTGAGAGGCAGGTGCTCATTTTAAGAGAAAAAAAAGGGCACTTTGCAGAGCGCGTGGAACCGCCACCCATGTTTATTTATAGTGTGAAAAAAAAAAACATTACAGGCTTTTATGTACTTGCAAATTTATTAAAATATGTTACTGTACATGAACTGGGTACTGATCTGACAGTGCTGTCCCTATCTTCCTCAGCTCCCATGCTGGTAGATAGTCTACTGTGGGACAGAAGAGAGAATAGAGTGATGCATCTTTGAGTAAGACTGCTTAGTGACAAGACTCAATGCATTACACCACTAAGACTAACACCAGTCTGCAACTGCCATAGTCTGACTTCAATGCCTCACCACTAGCTGTGTTCTGCAGACAAATTCTAATTGGGTATGATGGTCAACATTTTATTATTAGCCTACAATGGTAAATACAAGACAACTGTGAATTTTTTAAGGCCTAACATGGAAACAACAACTTATATTTGTGGGGCTACAAAATAATGTACTGGGCTGATATAGCTTGTACCAGATTTGGCACTGCCAAACCACATTGTGGACACTTTTACATGCTAATGCTTACAATGTGCCTTGTTGGCACCCACTTTGCATGATGACATTGCTAAAGAAACGACGGGAAGGAAACGGCGTACGTGAGCATGCATGTGTGATCTTGCAACATAGTGGGGATTTACATATTCTGATAAAAAGGGCAGTTTTTCAGCCCCGATGGCAAGGACCAGTGCTTCAGCACCACGTCCACACCAGTGGCCCCACACCCCTCCTGAACACTGATAGTCCTGCAAAGCTCCTTCAGAGACAGACTGCTGCACTGACAGCATGGAAACCAGCACTGATCCCAGTCAACCACAAACATACTCAATAAAATCCTGCAATTGAATACATTATCTTGAGGAAACAAAGTTTGTTTTCTCAAGATAACGAGATAAATTATCCCGTTATCATGAGAAAATGGTGTTAAACATGCGAGTGGGGGGTTAAATATTACAGAGTAAATTTTTTCAATCCCTTAGTGCAGTGATGGAAATGGAAAGAGGTGAGGAAAGGACTCCCTAAAAAAAACCACTGGACAAGAGTCCTGCAGCTTATTGATGACCAGTTAAGGCAGCAGCTCACGCAGTGCGTTGCTAGTCTCAGTGTGCTGGTTACCAACATCAAAGTTCCAACGCCCAGTTAAGGCAGCAGCTGAGAGTCCTTTTCCTCTTACTTACCACCTGTATGTCAGCTGCAGTAACAGCTTATCATCAGCACTAATGTGCTGGGAAAAAAACAAGACCAAGACACTATCCAGAACAAAAGAACAAGGCACTACCAATTCCCATCCAAAGTTATTTAAATTCTGTACTGGTTCCACCAGCTTATACAGTCGTACAGGCTCATAGGGCTCGTAGGTCTCACTATTACTTGCTGACACTTTCCTGTCATCACTTTGCTGCTGCAATTCCTTCCACCAGACCAACCACAGGCTTTACTATTGCTGGCTTTACTAAAATCTTCTTTATTCTTCTATCTTCTTTTATTCTTTATGTCCCATTTGTTTGTTATGTAAGAGGGATTAGTTCTTTCAGCAGAATCCTCGTGGCAGCTCAAACTTTTTTGACAGCTTTCTCCAAGAGCAGGAGCTTCTCTGTGAAGTTTAGTCATACAACCATTATGTCTAGTTCCTGTGCAGGGGTTTCTGCTCCTCAGAGGTTTCTTTCTGTTGTTGGATTTTACTCCCAAACTGAATGCACTTCATCCATGACAACCAAAGAAAAACAGCAATATAAATGCTTCATCTGTGTGCTTTTCTTTCTTTTTTTATTGTTCAAATTTCTTGTTCAACCATTAAACATTATTTACTTTTTATGTTAACGAAAGTTAAATTTGAAAGCTGTTTTTGTTTGTCAAATAAGTCCAGAATAAGTACAGTAAAGTAAGCAAAAGCTTATTTTTTAAGACAACAATTTCTAACTTTTTTGTTTTACCCTTATGTACCTAAGAAATATTGCATTATTTGTAAAGCATGCAGAGTGGAGACAGTCAGCTTTGCTGCTTGCTAATTTGTATTCACTCAGTGCACAGAGGTTCCCAGGTTGCTCACTATTAGGACATATATATATAACATTTACAGTGATTAAATGGTGTAATTTCTCATTTGGGTTACGCTGGTGACTGACAGTCTAATTGACAGTCTCCCTTCAACAGCACCCTGTAAACGGCTGCTCGTATCAATTACATGAGAGTGGACATGACTTCAAAGAGCTGCCAAGCAAACAGGGAAAAATTGAGAGTCTGCATTTTTCAAGGAAAGTACTGCTGTGTATCTATTAGAAATATAAGTGTGAATCAGAGGTAGTAGCAGCTTATGTTTAAATGTTGGTGAAATGTTGGAATTTGATAGGTCTTATAGACCATATTCCACAGTTGGGGGTTTTAATAAGTAGTAGTTCTCCTTCAAGAAACAGACCCCAGGCAGTTCTCTGCATTTAACCAGTCATTGGGTTCTTTTTCAGCAACATCTTTAAATAATGAGTTTACCTCAACAGGCTGAATCTGCTCTGATGGGAAGATTAATTGGAGGTAAGAAAAATACGCTGGGACGTCAGTTTTGGTGACATTTCAGCAGAACTTAGGTCAGGGGTGTCAAACTCTGGTCCTCGAGGGCCGGTATCCTGCAGGTGTTCATTGTTTCCGTGACATGTTTATTATAAAAACGTGAAACGTATCATGTTATAACGTGATACTTTATTGTAAAGACGCGAAACTTATCACGTTATAACGTGATAAGTTTATTGTAAAAACGAGAAACTTATCACGTTATAACGTGATATTTTATTGTAAAAACGTGAAACTTATGATGTTATAACGTGATATTTTATTGTAAAAACGTATCATGTTATAACATGATATTGTAATGTAAAAATGTGAAACTTATGACGTTATGTGATACTTTATTGTTAAAATGTGAATCTTATTATGTAACAGCGTGATACGTTTTGTGGTACAAACGTGGAATATAAATTTGTCGTTGTATGGAGAAACTGTGTGTGCTACGTCCAGAGAAATGCCTAATTTACTAAATGGGAAGTTTTACTTCATTGGAGAGATTTGATGAAGCTTGGAGGACACTGTGATATTGTTGACGTTGCACCCTAAAAGTAGACAGGACCACATTCTTGTGTCTGCAACTTATTCTTCCCAGTCCCAGCGGTGCATATAGCCTTTATAATTTAAATTTTTATTTATTTATTTTTGCGGTGTTCAATGAAAGCGCTGTTTTATGGCACTTTAACGCACATTAAAAATTGTGTTTTTTGCAGGTACAATGCGCATAAAAAACAGCGTTTTGTTATATTATAATTATCCCAGCCCCCTTTTTGACCTGCCACTGAATTTGAACCGTGATCATCCAGTCAGTAAAGACTAAGAGCAGGCAAAATCAGTTTATCACCGATTTACTTTGCTCTAGGATTGGATGCATTGTTCTAATAAGCCTGTTCTGTTGTTTAAGCTGTCTTAACAAACTGCAACAAAATGCAAATGCACTGCCAAAATACAGACTCAAATATAGACAGAAATACAATATTTTATTATTTTTATCAACATTATTTAAGTATTTATGGCCCATTTAGCATTTACTACTTAAAGAACAACACCTTAATGCACAATGAATCAATTGAAATATGTAACGTATTATATATAAATATTAGTGCTGGGCAACGATTAAAACTTTTAATCGCGATTAATCGCATGACATGCTGCGATTAATCGCGATTAATCGCATTGTTACGCGCAAAATGTCTTTTTCCTTTAAAAAAAGGCCTACAGCTATAAAAAGAAAATGCAGTAAGTTTTGGTTTACTAACACGACATCAGGGGTC
>JBAGKP010000014.1:25554704-25576021 GCA_037177255.1 Melanotaenia maccullochi | reverse complement strand
AAATGTAAAATTTGATTTTAAGGTGTAAAGCACTTTGAGATGCTTCATGTGTGAAATGTGCTATATAAATAAAGTTTTATTTGATTTGATTTGATATAATATTAATACAGTTTACCTTATATTGTGGATTTTTTTTCCTTCATACATAGCAAGCCTCTTAACAGCACATTAACCTGATTTAACAGATGACGTGATGGAAGAAAATAAAACTCTTGCTGAACATTTCTTTAATAGCATCAAACATGATGTAATTCCATTATGATGGGGAAAAGCAGTTAGATGGGACTTTAAATCAAATTTTTAAAAATCTGATTTTTATTTGGTTATAATAAAGTGAAATAGTGTAGTTGCAAGTCTGTGTAGCTCCATATATAATTCACATGACAAATGCTTTGAAACGACATCTTTGTGTTGGTCAGATTTCACCTAAACGTCATCCGTCTTTCAGATCAAAACAGCAAGAAAATGACTGAGAAGAAGTGAGTGAAAAATTTAATCTGTGATTTAGCTGCAGGAGGCACCATCACTGTATCACTGCCTTCTGAAGATTTGTTAAGCTGTAACTCCTAATTCTTTATTTCTCTACATTTTCAACTTCCTCCTTTAAACCATCCCAGAAGTAGAGCACACCTGCACACACCTATGCTCACCAGCCACATGATACAGAGTATTTCACTCATAAACAGGAATCTGCCCATTCAGGTGAATTCATATTGGATGTTTGGTCCTGAGTTGATGGTGTTGGAGGATTGTAATATTTTGATTCTCGAGCCGAGTGACAGAAGAAGACAATAAAAGGTCAAAGAATCCATCAGGTGATCAGCTTAAAGGAACAGAAAGAGGAAGAGGGGAGGATAAAGGCCTGCAGGTTAAGCATGTAATGAAACAGCCTAGTTAATATGATTTTAAGCCTTCTGCTAATGTGGGTTTATTCTAATTGAAATAACATTTCGTCATATATTTGCAAAACTCAGCTTAATTGATGAAAAGCAAAGACCTCAGGCTGGGGTTTGTAAACGACCACAGAAACTGGACAGTACAGGACTGGAGAAGGTCATCTGCTCAACAATGAATGAAAACCAAACACAACCAAAAACAATAATTATGATAGATAATAAAGTCTGTTCTGTAAACAAAATTGCCCTTCAAAAAATATCCCAAAAATATTAAACATGGGGCTCAGACAGGGAAAACCAGTAAAACTGCCAGTTAGTACCATTATATAAAAAAAAACTAGGAAAAAAAAAATACTGCGCATCGTTGATGTTTGTGAAGCTGAAATATCTCCCCTCATCGCTGCGTGTCAGACTGATCTATGAGCAGTGAGTGAACCGTGCTGCTGCTGCGATGCGATGATGCCCTTTTTCACATAGGACATCGGCCCAAAAGTAATGCGGCCCACTGGAAATCCTTCCCAACCTCTCGATTAGCCGGCATGGCTCTTGATGTGTATTTCAGCGTGAGAAATCGGATGTTTAGCGCGAGAGATTGAGAAGCCACTCAAATACGCAAGTCTCACAGCCAGTGCGTGAGAGTTGGCAGCCCTGTAAAACAAACACAGCATACCGGCCCACACAGGTTAAATGCTTCACCACGGTCTCCTGCTGCAGCATGCTGCTATCAATTATAACATGAAAGAGATCACTCCGCAAGAAACAAGAACGTTCAGTCTAGACGCTTCATAGCGAAACCTGTTGTCATACACAGTCTATGGTGAAGTAAGATAGAAAGGAAAAAAACAATAAATAAAATTATTGCTGGTGGCAAACTTATCGCGCTCATCTTTTCTTACCGTGCAGTTAATTGACTTATTGCTTATCGCGATTCACATCTTTATAACTTATTGTTGCTGTGAAACATAATTAATGAACATTTAAACAGTATTTGCACATTTCTAAACCAAAACTCTTATTTTGACGATAAACAGAAACTGTTTAATACTCCACTTTTATTGTGAAGGGTTTACCGGAAAACTATGATTTTTGTGGCTTCTTACCTGTTGGAACATAACAAAAAAGGCACTTAGTGGCTGTGTCTCGTGTGTTGCTGCGTTGTACACATCTGCCTCACAACCCACTCTACTGATGACGTTGTGTCGGCTCACAGCAACACCAGCCCACAGTTCCCTCTGTTGGCCAAATGTTACACTGCTCTTCCAACATAAATTAAATCACACAAACAGTAAGGTTAATTAGCAATGGAGTCATGTGTACCAGTTTAAATGGGGGGGGGGGTATTTAAACAGGTCATTTTGCTCAGTCTGTATAGTCTTTATAAACACATAGTACCACAATAAATATTCATCACATCATTTGCATGATGGCTTGGGAGAGGAAAAGAGAGAAGAAGATGAATTTTGGGGGGTGTGAGACAGAGATCCTGATGGACCACGTTGACAAACATAAAAATGTTTATTTGGTGGGCACGGCATTAGCATTACTTGTGTCAGAAATGCTGAATAGTGGCAGCAGGTGGCAGATGCTGTCATCACAGTGTCAGAATGGAAGACACACCAGAGGCATCGAACGTGCGACTGATATCTCAGCCGGTAGACCATCCGCCTGCCATGTGGGAGATTGAAGTTCGAATCCCACAGGGGTGAACAGTAACCGTCCAATTGGGGCCAAAGGGCAAGACACTACAGCCCACAGTAAATTGTTTAGAAGAAAAGTGTATTTTAATGTATAAAATAAACATGTACAGATACATCTGAGATTAGTAGCAGTTTATTTAGTGTTAAATATTATTTCTTTATAGGTCCTGGGTGCTCCAGCTGGGTCGGCGGTGCTGCATATGTGATCGATGAGGGTGATGTTAGAGACTCCACGCAGCACCACGGCAGCCGTGTCCTCAGAGGAAGTCCTGCAGGTGTAGAGGGACACAACCACAGCTATTAACAATGTGGCCAAGGAGTTGCAGGAAATGGAGACTGTCTTGACGGAAATTGGAAATTTCATCACATCTAGACGCTCCAGCCTGTCCCACTCTGCTGGATCTCTGAATAAATGACCAAAGCTACTTTTCACTTTTTTTTTTTACTGACTGCTAAATATAGGCAGCAGACTCTCCACCTCATCATGTCCTTGACTTTATTCTATACCGTCGTTGTCGCAGTTTCCTGTTTTCCTGGTTTGTGTGCGTACGCCTGGGTCAGAGTTTGTGTGGAGGTAGGAACCTTCTCCTGCCAAGTTTGGTTTTTATAAATCTCAAAAGTTGACTCTATTTGGCGTATGCCTGCTTTTGTACCTACGCCAGCTTTATAAATGAGACCCCTGGAGAGGCCTATTAGCCAGTGTCTCACACTCACTGTTAAATGGAGATAAGGATTAGTAGCTATGTTGACATGGAGCGCTTTTGATCCGATCGAACATCCAATCAGAATAAAAATGCGTCATGTAAACATGTCAGGTGATCCAGCCGGCCTCAATTGGAAAGAATTTTCAGGTTTAAACCTTTTCACGATTGGATTTTCTGTACATGCTTGAACCACGTGGGGGTTACATGACGTAATGAGTTTCAGGGAAGACTTGAAAGATGGCGGCAGCAAAACAGAACAGGACTGTGGTGGATACAACGTGTTTGTTAGAAACGGAAGGCTTTAAGGGTTATTGATTATTTTGATGGCCAAAAGGATAAAAAAAAATAACTTCTTCCGAATTAGCAGGCACTGCGCATGTCAAAAGCGTTATGATCATATTAAATCTGTCCATGTAAACAAAACTGATTGGATCACCATCCAGCATCCATGTAAACATGTCCGCAGGAATCTCACTCAGATATTTATGTAAACGTAACTAATGGGGGTGCTTCAGCAAGGCTGGAATCAGGCAGATGTTACTATGTTTATGTGATTAACACTAGAACCGCCAATATTCCAGTACTCCTAGAACCACCCCCTGCTGCAACAGCGCAAATAACGCAAAGATACATTGAAGTTGTTTGTTTACATTTATTATTTTAATAATAACACAATGGAGACAGCACATATAAATAACAACATAACAGACTTCAATATCTTAGTTAATTTTAGAGGAAGATAATATAAATAAATGTTGCTGCGAGCCCTCTGACTCACACGCACATGCATCAGACTCCTCAGTCGTGTTCCAAGACAGGTTGGGTGGGTAGCTGACATCGCTTCAGACCCTTTGCGTCCTTTGCGTGGGACGATCCTCGCCTTGGCGGCGCGATGCGGTTGGGGCCCACTGACAGTCTGCTGCGGTCGACAGTTGTGCTGGGGGTGAATAAAATAAACTAATGTAGAGTTGGCTCAGCTAGAGCAGATAATGTTACCAGGATGATACAAAATGATATGTCATCACCTTCCACCGCAGGCCCGTCGGCTACCAGGGCTGAGTATGTGTGGTGGGTGACTCCCCAGTTCTGACCAGAAGCCGGGACCTTTTCCTTGGTCTGCGATCTTTCATCACTTTCTCCCCCCACCGATTCCTCCACCGTCTCGTCAGAATCCTCCTCACACACATCCAGAGTTACTTCTCCTCCCTTTGACTCTTCGTCGTTCAGGTCTTGGAATAATAACCAAACTTTTTTGGCATTCATCCATCTCTTATATTTATCCGTTTGTCCGTCATGGGCATGACGTGAAAACATCTGACAGCTGAACACAGTGCATTAAATTAGACAGTAAAAATGACCTCCTTGGCGGTTCTAGGTATATATACTCAGATTTCTTTTTTTTTGTGATCAAACACCAAAATTCACTGTATGTTTACTGTACCCATTTCAGGAAAAGTCACGAATTGAGAGAAGTAGGGATTTTATTTTAACAGAGATACAAGTGTTTGAAAAACAAAGGAGCTAAAATTTACCCCCTTGGTGGTTCCAGTGTTAATAAAGTCACATACACGATTATCCTAGAAAAATATGTGCTTTCTTAGGCTAAGACTGTTCTCCCCAACTCAGAGGATTACAGCAGGACAATCCTTCATGTCACAGTCAGAGGAATCAAGGTCTGGATGGAGGATCTCCACATCATGAGCCATGGCCAGCTCAATCTCCAGATCTGAACTCTGTAGAAACCTCCGGAATGATATTAAAAGGTAGATGGATGGTTACAAACCATCAAGGAAAGATAGCAGTTTGAGTTTTCTTGTAGTAAGAGTGGTAGAAAGATACCCAACAGCAGTGGTATTTTTATTTAAATATACAGCTTTATATATATATATATATATATATATATATATATATATATGTGTGTGTGTGTGTGTGTGTGTGCATTTGGGGATTGTTGTCCTGCTAATCTTTAAGTATTCTCCATTGTTAACGTTGCCGTTTTTATTTCATTTTGGTACCTAATCCATGTTCAGAGTGCCTTAAAAGTTTTATTTTAGAATAAATCAAAAGATACTTCAGAAATATTTAGAGCTTCTTCTGCCCCCAACCAGAGTGAGAAACCTTTTACATCCTTTACCACAATCCAACTAAAATTACTGAGTTGCTACCATGTGATTAGCTGATTCTGATTAGCTATTTAGATTAACAAGGAATTAAATGTGTGTACCTAATAAATTGGCCGGTGAGTGCCATTCCACGTAATATTTCATATTTCATTGTTAAATCAAGATCTCAATATTTCAAACCACGAGTTGGTGCACTCTATGATTTTATAATGATTTCTATGATATGTAAATCAAGTAATAATAAAGTTAAACTGCTTGGGCTGACTGAATGCAGTGTTGAATTCCACCCAGTCCTGGGTGGGATGAGCTGTTAGGTACAAATAACATTTTGATTCCATGATTGTGCCATTTAATGGGACCACTAGCAGTGTTTTTCATTTGTTGAAGAAAGTCTGTCTGGAGTTTTGAGGTGTTTGAGGTGTAAGTAAAAGTATATGTCTACACTTATATGTAACAAGAATATATTGCATCATCTGAGCCACAGCAGCATCTAGCAGGCTTGTCACTAAGCTTCAGTACAGTGTTAGAGAAAATGACAAAGGCAAGCACATGAAAATGAGCAGAACCAGGGCACCCTCTGCAGGAGAGCTGGAGAGGAGAATGCCATCTCCACTCCTCTGCTATCTTCTTCATAATGGAAGAAGAGGCACATTCTTTGAAGGGAATGAAACAATAGTACTGGTCACAAACAACTATAGCCAAGAATGAAAAAGAAAGAAGAAAACAAGTTGTTATTTGGCTCATTCTACACTTGCAGCACAAGCTTTATAAGCTCATAAATAAGGACTGCAGTTGTTAACAGGAGCTTCGGTTTGATATTGAATGCTGTCATGGTGCTGGTGTCAGAGTCTTTATAATTTACCACAATTACTATAATTATCAGACAATGCTAGACTTTTTGTATCTCGCAGCCACAGACACACACTTTGCTTGTTAGGACCAGAAATCTGCTGCACACTGACGCTAGACTTCCATAGTGAAAACTTTTCCTGACAGACACACAAAGCTCTGTAATTGCATATTACAGCCTGCACACACATAGTGACAGAACCAGTGACACACAAAGGCATCGTGGTTTGTGTGTCCTCTAAAAATCCTACATCTGATTGAAAATCTGTACACTTCAACAATAAAAAGAACTTTGCTCCACATTCAGATAGTGTGCGCCTTTTTCAGTGTCACTCAAACCCTCCGTTTCTCCTTCTGTCTCTCATCATCACGTCACTCTCATCGATGCAACAAAAGGCAAATATGTCTCTTAAGTCACGGAGGCACATAGGATTCACTTCCAACGTGGAACAGATCAAAACCACAGAGGGTTGTATTGCAGACATTCTCTGTAATACTCATGCAATCAATCACATTTCTTTGTCTCTCTCTTCTCTTGCCGACTTTCTTTTCTTGGCTCTCACACACAAGTACAACCAGTCCTTTGTAGCCCAGCTACAGCTTTGGTGGACCATGTTCTCTTCCCATGAAAAACTATGGCAGGATACTGTCTGAGCTAAGCATGATGAATGGGAAATTGAATGCACCATAGGGGGCTTTTACTTACAGTACATGTGTGAGAATAGCTGGAGTAGAAAGAAGCAAAACATATGTGTGCAGCACAAAGAAAGAGTGGGAGGTTCAGAATGATTTTTCCTCCCGGTGGGACGTTGCCCCATACAAGGATAACTAATACAGAAAAAGACAACAGGGAGGAAAAAACATTATTTTCCTTTGTCTTATTAAGGGTTCAACTTTCCACTGATTTTGAAATGGCTTTAAAAAAAAAAAAGGCGTGACTTTACTTATAGCTGAACGACGTACTCTCCTGCTGATTTTTAAGCAAACAGAAAAATCTAGACCTCACACAGGAAAGAAAGGAGGCAGAACACAACGTTCCCTTGTATCAATTGCAAACTGCTGACAGTTTATCTATAGGTCAGAGATTTTAGTTCAGTTCAGCGTTATTTATATATATAGTACCAATTCACAACAAAGTCATCTCAAGACATTTTAAAAGATACAGTTCAATGTGAGTAATCAACCCAATTCATTGTAGTCTAATTATAATTAAATCAATACAAATCCATTACATGATCTACATTAGCCCAGCTTCTACAAGTCAGTTAATAGAAACTAATTACCTAGCTGAGAACCCAACTAAACTCCCTTTAATGCCTAATGTGTCATATTTGATAAATACTGTTTTTAAGACCTATTGTATCACTTAATGGTAAAAATTTATGGTTCAGAACCCTGTTGGACACAATCTGATATTTATCTTCTGCCCCCTGGTGGACAGCTTTTGCACTACAATTATTCTAAAATAGCATATGTAACTAGTGATATTTATTTATATGTTAATAAGCCAAACATACATTCATACATATATACATATATACATACATACATACATATAAATCTATTATCACTACTCCTTATTTGGCATCCACTCTTCCATGGAAACTATTTCTGATTAAGGCTTTGGCCAAGAATAGATGCATCAATTGAAAGGACATCTTTCTGAAATCCATTGCACACCATACCACCATACACACTATGAGTTATACCAAGAAATTATCTCTTCTAACTGTATTATTGTTTGCATTTTTATTGGTGAAGTGAAACAAATTGAAATAAATTATGTGTCTTTGCTACAAGCAGACAACTAGAAACAAAATATATTCAAAACTGGTTCTTCGCCAAGTGGTCTGTTATGTGTAGACACTTCCTCTGAGTTAGGGCTCCTTGGTTTTTGGCTTTGGTTTACTTTTTATCCATTTCTGTTTCTCTGTGTTTCGCTCACATTCCTTCTGGTAAAGTTCAGTGGAAACTCTTAATTTCTCTTTGGTAAGAATTCATTTGGTATGGTGCCCATAAAGACGTAAAGAGCTAATGAAATTCATTTTATAGGAAAACAGTTCTCGGATTTGTTAAACCCATACATACAGATCCAACTTCACACTAGACATTAGAGCAGCATCAATGAGAGGAGCTGCAGCAGAAAGCAGCACTAACACAGCTGTTCCACTAGATTAGCTGTGAGAAGTATGAAGTTGCAATGCAATAGTCATGATGTACACTGCCATGATTATTTTTGGATGTTACCAGTCTGCTAGAAGCCAAACAGGAGATGAATCAGCCAGTAGTTGTGAAGCATGAATGATGCTGATGATACAATTAATCCAGAACCAGTAGGGTGAGTAAGTTAATCCAGGCATCCGTCTTCCCAGAAACATTTTCCAACTTCTAGTTAGGAATCCTGAGGCAAGCCCAAGTGTTGAGGGTGATTTTTCTAGTTTTGTGTAGGAGGTCTTCTCCTCACTAGACATGTTTGGAAAACCTCCAAACAAAGTTGCATGTTTAGCATCAGATGCACAAAACTCCCCAGCTGGCTTTTCTATGCTTGATAAAACGCCAACACTGCTCCATGCTCCCTCCAGATGTCCTTATCCAGTCTGCAAAGCTGTTTTGACAAGAACACTGGGCTATGTGTGTAGAATCAGGCTGGCTATTCACACACTTTCTGATGGGAAGTTAATATTCGGGACAGACATCAGGGTACATTGCACAGCTTAGTTATCTGTATAAGATATTGTTAATACATGAGGACATTTCCACACATTCTCAACTGGAAAGATTTATACAAGCAAGCAGAAAGGAGTTTAAGCAGCAACTGTTAGCATCACAAACTCTGGCATTGTGTAATTTTTCTAGAGCAGACTTTACCAAACTAGAGTTCCTGACCCTCACTGGGCTCTGAAGATAATTTCAGGTTACCGGATGGAGCCTACATTTATCAAAGAAATATGGAATTTTATTAAGGGCTGTCAAAATTAACATGTTAATGTTACTAATGTTGCATGTTAGTGCAACTCTGCTGCACAGCATGAAAATGATTAGAGATGGAGATCATTTGAGTTTTGTGACATGGTGCATTGTCCTGCTGGAAGTGACCATCATAAGATGCTACACTGTGGTCATAAAAGGATGGACATGGTCAGCAAGGATACTCAGGGTGTGGTGGTAAACCATGCCACGTTGGCATTAAGAGACCCAAAGTGAGCCCAGAAATGATCCTCCACAATAATTACACCACCAGCGGTTGTTGAATTACTGTTGCTTTTCTATCGTCTCCAAACAGTCTGCCCATTCCCCTGAAGTCATTTTGGTCCAGACAACTGCTTCTCACTAGATATTTTATCTTTTCAGGACCATTCTCTGTAAAGCCAGATGGTTGTGTGTGAAAATCCCAGCAGATCAACAGTTTAAGAAATACGCAGACCAATAACCATGCCACGTTCAAAGCCAATTAAATCCCCATTCTTCCCCATCCTGAAGCTTATTCTGGACTTCAGCAAGTCATCTTAACCACCTCCTGGGGTGGCTGTAGCTCAGGAGGATGAGCAGTTGTCTTTCAACTGGAAGGTTGGTGAAATGATTCCAGGTTCTCCCTGACAACATGTGGAAGTGTCCTTGGGCAAGACTCTTAACCCCACATTGCCTCCCAAAGTACCTATTAGGGTATGAGTGTGTGTGTGAATGGATGAATATGGCAGGTAGTGTAAAGTGCTTTAAGTGGTCAAGCTGACTTGAAAAGCACTGTATAAGTACATGTCCATTTACCATGACTACATGACTAAATACAATGACTTTATTCTATTCTACAGTCATTTAGCAGACGCTTTTATCCAAAGCGACTTACATTTGAGTTGACTTGCTGTCATATCATTGGCTGGTTAACCATTTGTGTAAAAACCACACTACACAAGTTTCCAACCCTAAAACCCTGTGCTTCTGACTCATTTTCATGGCACAGTAAATTCATTATGTACGTTCTTGGAGCCATTGTTGCCCTGTAGTGTCGCAAGGCTGAGAAATTACTCTTCACAACTTTTTTTTTTTTTTTTTTTTCTGGGCTGCAGCAGCATTTTGCTTAACAGCACCGCATCATGTCAGAAACTGGTTGTTAACACACTGACTGTTTTGAATGCAGACCACAGCTGATTCATTAATAAAAAAGCGCAGAGGACATAATAGAGAAGAAAATGACAGAAGATGACAAAACAAGAAATAAGACAAGCGTCAATATTGGACTGACTATCACTCGCTGGAGAGAGCTCTAATTAGAGGTAGGAAGCAAGACAGATGCCATATTAGCCTTCATTAGGCAGCGCCACAGTGAGAAAGCAGGGCAGCTTTAACAAGCAACTGAACATGTGAACCTAATAAAATGGAAAGTGAGTGCATATCCATCCCTAACTCAGGAGAGTTTCAAGGCTTTCATTCTGGCCTTGCCATGGTGGATAAAACTACCCCAATGAAGTCAGTACAGCAGAGTCACAGCTTGTCCTCCATCTCCCACTTTGGACAATATTCTGCTACAAGAATCCAGTATGTGCTGCATGTATTTTTGACAACATAAAAGCAGCTTTATATTCACAACAAAGGCCATCCTGTGGTGCTCAAAAACACATTTGAATGCCGGTATTTTTACCCGGTATACCAGTGGGGGTACTCTGTGTTTGAAAGACAGCAACCTTTGGGAGCCAGAAGTAGCAGTAAGATAAACTCTAAGAAGAACAAGAAAGAGCGGCTCTATTAAAACAGTCGCTATGACAGCAGGAGGAATAAGAGAATATACAGGCTGTTTGATCGATCACAAAGGTGTTGATTTCCAAAAAACTCTGTCTTGAAATGACTCACTTTGAATGACATTTTCAGAGTTGGGAACAAAGTCTATATCCCATTTCCATGCTGTGGTAATACTCTGAAGAACACTGAGCACACCAGATAGGATGATGGGAATCAGTTTTTATACCCTCGTTGAAAGCTGTTAGCTGTAGTTACTGGTTTTTTATAACCAGTGATGCATTTTTTCAGTTTCCAGAGTTTCTGGTGTATTACTGATGCTCGTTACCTTGTGATTCATTTCAAGTAAAGACATATTGGGTTGTTTTTTTTTTATTTAAATTATGCCACTGTGTGTCTGTTCACATGAGGTTGTTTTAAAGACGTTGCACTGACCAAATGATGTTATCGTGTTGTGGTAATAAAAACAGTAAACTTGAGAAAGGACCCCCCCCCTCAATGACTGCATGTCAAATACATCAGCATCAGGACAAATATGTTTGTTTGTTTTGTTTTGTAAATAAATACAGTGTAC
Organism: Melanotaenia maccullochi; assembly: GCA_037177255.1. Classification (NCBI taxonomy): domain Eukaryota; kingdom Metazoa; phylum Chordata; class Actinopteri; order Atheriniformes; family Melanotaeniidae; genus Melanotaenia; species Melanotaenia maccullochi. The sequence continues at coordinate 25,564,447 of JBAGKP010000014.1, read as the reverse complement.
TGGGTTATGTTTCTTTGTGTTCGCCCTTCACGTCACAGTTGAGGATTAGGATTAGGGTTTTCTTTAAGTCCCATAACAGCATTTCAGTCAGGTTGAGGTCTGGACTTTGACTGAGCCACTTCTACATCTTGATTCTTTCTTTTTTTGGCTTTAACTGATAGATGGCTTTGGTACACAGAGGTGTTCATGGTTGACTCTAGTGACTGCAACGTGTCCAGGTCTTGTGGCTGCAAAACAAGCCCAAATCATCAGCCTTGCACTACCGTGCTTAACAGCTGGTATGACCAGTGTTACAGGTGTTACCTGTTGCCCTAGTCATCTTTCTCCCTGTGTGTGCAAATGGTCATGTTTCGTCCCCTGGCTGGGATTAGCACGACCTTGATACACCTTTAACACCTGCTTCCTGATTTACCTGTTTACCTCCCTCTGGACCAATCGCTGCTGCCTCTTCCACGTTCCAGAAATAATGGCTCCGTCATTTCGTCATTCAGTGGCAGTATCTCTTTGTTGGACAGCTTCCCCACTTCGTTGTGAATGCCCCATGTAGTACTGGAGTGTGTGTGTTTGTAACTTTTAACAGTTAACATGCTAACTGAGGCCCATACAATCTGAAATTAAGCTTTTTTTTGTTTGCTTTTTTATCTAATGGTAAACTGGGACCCACTCCTGGGAAGATTAGCACCTGTCTTAAATCTTTAATACTTGTGAACCTTCTTTCTCATAGTAAAGATAAGGAAGCAGTCAGGGAGGAATACACCTCCTTGCATGATCTGATTTTAATTGATCTCATGTGGAAGCACTGTTAAAACATAGAAATGTTTTGTACAGCAAGGCATGAAGCAACACTTGGGAAATCTTACTCATTTAAAGTCCACAGACAGGTAGTAAAATGATTCAACTTTTTGCTCTTAGATGAAACAATGAAACATATCCTAGAGAGAACCTAGGAGAGAACCCTAGTTCCCTTTTCCACCATACGTTAACAGCTCTATTCACACCAGCCAGTTTTAGGGCTTGGAGTGACATAGCCAGCCCACTTCACCCCTCAGCTTCTTCCTATTTTGAGATCAGTAGTACTCAGTAACCCCTAAAGCGGAGCATAAACAATAAAAGGGCTTACAGTACCACCCACAGCAAACCAAGCTCACATTAAAATAAGCCAAACTAATAACAAAATACATAACTGTCAAATTTATTCTCAAACAGTTATTTTCATTTTCAGTGGCCAGTTTGTACTGATCACTGTTTTAAGTAAAGTCTCATCATGAATCCTGTGTTGAACTGGTCCAGGTTGTTAAACACAGCACATAGCAATGACTGTCAACCACACCCAACATAATTCCTCTATAGCCCCGTTAACCCTGGGCTTCACTTTCAGTATTCCTCTAGGTATTGGTCAAGGTTTCATCTCTAAAGGCAAATGTTAACTGGTGTTTATGGGCATCTCAACCAGTCTAATTGAGTAATGGCAAGCCTTTGATTATATATTCATAGACAAATGGTACAACAGAAATTCCACTTTCCAAATGGGGATGAGTTCATGTCCACCAATTACAAATCAGATTTCCTTGCTGGGATATAATACAATAGACAAACACATGGTTGAAGGGTATTAACACATTTCTTGTAATTATTTTTCTAAATGATGATGAAAATTTGTTGTTAATAGTAAAGCAAAGAGGAAGAAGAAAAGAGTTTTGATGGCAACTCCTGAGGAACTTGGAGCTGGGTTGTGATTAAGTTTGGGAAGCTGGATATTTCTTTCTTGTATTCACCAGTCTGCTTCTATAGGATGTTTGATAGAGTCCTGTGTGGCAATGCATCTTGATAGCATACCATTAAGCACTGTCTTATGGTTGTATGTCATCCACAAATGAGTCTGTTCAATATTCAGCCAGCACCATGTGCTCAAATCAACCATAAAAGTGAAGTCATCCTGCTGTATCTCTTGCAAAGAGACAGTAAGGATTGATGAAGCTGAAACCAAACTGCTAAAATGATCACATAAACAGTATTAACGTCACTCCTTGCCCACCCCTGCTTTCCATCACTCGTATTGTCTGTGGCATAATTTGCCATCTGATATGCTGTTTAACAACATGCATTTCATCACACTCATGATTACATGCAAAGATGCAGGGGACGCCCTACATATGCTCCATTGTTCCTCCATAAACGTGTGATAAAGCCTTGTCTCACAAGAAGATGATGATGGATTGTTAAACAAGGCAATAAACATGACAGCATGTAATGATTGTTATTGACCCATCGCTCACTACACAGCTGTGACAATCAATAACAAAGGACCATAGCTAATAAATCTGCTTTGCTACCAGTTTAGTTTTGTAACATATCTTTAAAATGATGAAAGAAAGTTATTTTTTACCTTGGTTTAATCATAATTATTTCTGGAGCTATTTCTCTTTTGAATAAGATAAGATGAGATTTCCTCTTTTGTAAAGTGCAGGAGTGTTCAGTGACCAGTTCAGTTTATTGTTCAGGTGAACCCCAAGGTACTTGTAAGATGTCACCATCTCTATGTCCATTCCCCGGATATTCTCTGGTGTTGGGGGAGAATTGGCCCGCCTGTATAAATCCTCCACCAGTTTTCTACCTGTTGATGTGAATGTAGTTTCGCAGGCACTAGTCTACAAAATCCTGCACAAGTTCTCTGTACCCCCCATCATCCCCATCTTTGATGAGGACGATGATAGCAGAGTCATCAGAGAATGTCTGCAGGTAACAGGTTGAGGCGTTGTGTGAAAAGTTTGTAGTGTTCAGAGTGAAGAGAAGGAGCCAGGACCGTTCCCTGGGGGGGTCCCTACACTGCAGACGACGGTGTCTGACACACAGTCCATGTCCTCACATACTGTGGACAGTTATTCCAGAATCCAGAATGTGAGGTGCGGATCGACCCCTGTCTTCTCCAGCTTGTTCTTCAGCAGTGCTGGCTGTATAGTGTTGAAAGCATTGGAGAAATCATAGAGATTCTCACAGAGCATTCAGGCTTCTTCAGGTGAAAGAGAGCGGCTGTAGGAGGAAAATTATGTGTCATCCACCTCCAGTCTGATAGGCAAACTGGAGTGGAACCAACGATGAGCTCACCAGAGGACAAAGATGAACAAGAACCAGCTGTTCCAGGGTCTTTATCACATAGGATGTCAGTGTCACTGGCCTGTAGCTGCTGAAGTCCTTGGGTTGCAGCATCTTTTGTACACGTACCAGGCAGCTGGTGGGACCTTCCCCAGATTCAGGGTAATGTTCAAGATGGTCATGAGATCAACAACTGTAAAAATTACCCAAACTTTTGAAGAATGACTATGTGCAAAGGTCTAGGGTGTGTTGGGCGGTTGGAAACAACTTCATAGCGTTGCATTACCGCTAGAAACTGGTGTCTGAATCTGACATTGCCTCGCGGAAGTGAACTCTAAACTCAGCCCTGCTCACTATTGGAGGAATTGACTTAACAACCATGGCAACGCACAACATGCATAGACGTATGAAGATGGCGACACATGACATTTGAAATGGACGTCGCTATTAACGCAAGTCGGGGAACATAAATGGTCCTTGAGTCTGGTGTCTGGAGTCAGGTGCCTTGTGAGTAGATAGTTTTAAGGCCTCTTCAAACTCCACTGATGTCATTGTGTTGCAGCTGCTCTTCCATCTTCTTCTTGTAGTTGTTTTTCACCTCTCTAATCTTCCTTCTCAGCTCTCTATGTACTTCCCTTAGCTCATCTCTATTTCATGAAGGCCCTCTTTTTCTTGCAAACACTGATGGGTGCAGTGTTTTCTACACAGAAGTTGATGTAGTCTTTGATCCAGTCCGTGATACTGTCAATGTCTTCCCCATGGGGGGCGTAAAGTTCCTCCCACACAGGTTGAAGTAGTCCCTCAGAGCTTATTCATCTTCCTCAGTCCTCCTTTTCATTGTGCGGGTCACAGCTGGTTGCCTCTGCACTGGAGGTTTGTACACAGGCAGCAGATGAACCAGGTTGTGGTCTTAATGTTTTCCAAGAGGAGTGGTGAGGAGTTATACACTTTCTTGGAATTGGCATATAACAAGTCCAGGTTTTTATTGTCTCTGGTACAGCATGTAACATTGAGTGAAGATGAGAAGAGTGGAAGATGGAAAGGCATGATTGAAATCCCCAGAAATCAGAAGGAGGGCCTGTGGGTGAGTGGATGATGTCACAATCTTCACAATCACATAATCAGTGTTGGCAGACAGGGGTATGTATGCTGTCATTGCGAGAGCATGCGAGAATTCCCATGGCAGGTAAAAAGGCTGCATGCTAACAGTTCAATGTCTGCACAGCTAAGTTGCTCTTTGATAGTGATGTGACTTCGTCCTTCGCTGAATTAAAAACAATTAATAAAGTAGCTTACACTGCCATCCTTAGGTGACACCACAACAGCCTAATTAACTCTTTTTCCAGCATTTGAAAACACCAGATATCCTTCGCTATCGAATGGAAATCCAGCTGTTGACCAATAGGAGCTGGCATTGCCACCTTTGTTTTACTTGTAGGCAGAGTATTCTCAGCATTCTTGTTAACCAGCCACTAAATTCACAAATAACCATCTGGTCAGACATGAAGGCACACCGTTTGGTCCTTTTGTTCTTTCTCTTCTGACCAAGGAGACCTGGGCGTCAAAGTTAGTCTCCTTGCAAAGTTCACATTTGCATTTTGTAACACAGAGGGCACCACTTTCCCTCTACTAGCCTCAACGGAAGGCAGAGCAACATATTTGCAAAACAACTGTAACTGTTTGGTCGGTGAATTGAAACTGAGACTCACTCTTTGTATAGCAACACATTATATGTTGTCTCTAACAAGAATAAAAAATGTCTTTAAGCATTTTGAAAGCAGCAGCTTAACATGAATGTTACAGAAACATATCTAAACTCATAAGAAATGAGTCAGACAGAAAAAACAATTCTCTTGTTTTTCCTCCATTTTCAGTGTCACCCCAGTTTGCATACTTCTATAATTACTTTAAAATATTATCAACAGTTCAGCTGGTACTCCGTGTGAACGTTTTGCAAAAAGAAACAAAGGTCACAAACATTTGCAAACAAAAGGGAAAAAATGTGCATAATCTAACTTAAGCAACCGAGCCAAGCCCTTTTCTTTTTTGTTTTATTTAATTTTTCTTTAATCCTTTCAAACCACAGAGCATTTTATTTCCAGTGCTCTGACAGATGAAATACTGAGTGAAATATTAAAAGACAGGTGGCTCATTATCCATATCATCAACAAAAAGAAAAATGACCACCTAGGATTATGACAGGATGCAACACATTTTCCTTTTCAGAGGTTTTTTATTTTATGCTAGTAGCAAGGGTATTGTGTGAAAGCCCTAATGATTCATCCTTCTCATTTCTCGGTCTAGCTATGCATTGGATTTTTGCATCTGGGATGTTAAAGGTTGCTAAGGTTAGAATATGGTCCTTTTAGCTCTGCAAACCTAAGCTGATAAGCATCCAAAAATGTCAGTATGCAAAACACTTTTCCTAGTTAAAGGCTAGTTTTAGTAAGTTGCAGAAAACAAATGAGGATTGATCGCTTGGGAGAGATGTGAAACTGTGGGGAATATTTATGTTTCACTATGATGAATGAGGAATGATTCCTACATGTAAATTAGGAAGTGCATTAATAAGGGGAGTGGGGTCTTCAAAGAAAATGTGGGTTTTCAGCTTTGTGATCTGACTTAACCTAGATTCAGGCTGGTGCCTGACGAATGCTGTGCTACACGCTACCAGCAGAGTTTCATAATGAGGAAACCAAAGAGGCTAGTAAAAAGAAAGGTAAAAAAGCTGCTCTTACAAGGTTAATCTACTAGAACTGCTCTTGAATCACAACCTCTGAGGTAAATTACACTGTTGTTTGTGTGCAAAATACATGTTTTGACATTAAGATTTGTATCAAACAAATTTTTAACTTATTATGAATAACCACGCAATTTCACAAAGTGTGTTTATATAATTAAGACTGCCCACTGTGCACTAAGCAGCAGCTGCCATATCATTTTTGAAGCAATGTTGCTTGTTGAATTCAATATTCAGCAAACAATCATGATGTTTAATACAGAAATAGTTCCACAAAGGCTCATTCATTTGCTTCTTTGCAGTTTAAAAGATGTGAACTGATGTGACCTTCTGAACAGACTCTTTTATCTGGTTTATATATAAAGGCTGTTAAATGATTGGAAACTTTTATTCAGATTAATCACAGCTTACAAATTAATCATGATCAATCACCATTCGCGACTCGGCCTGAAATTTGCTCATTTTTACTGTAGTGTATCAACAGAAAGAGCAAAACAATGCTCACTTGTTTTTTTTTTTTATTAGATGATCACTTTAATAATCAGTTCAATACTACATAAAATCAAGACCTTATAAAGTAAATTGTGCTAACCTTTTCCTGGTCAGTGCCCCTGCCTGGGCCCCCATCAAAACATTTCTAGACCCGTCCCTGCATATCTGACATATAAATCCTTTTCTGCTACCTGTCAGCTACTTTGTTAGACATGGGTCCTGCTCTGATTTGTATTTTAAGGCCTGTTTATAATTTCTCTCACCACATTCATGGCCCCTAAATTATCAGACCCGTGTCTCCATTATCTGCACAGCAGCAATGATTTAGAAAAGACATCTCCTGTTTCAGTCTTTCTAGATATCTGAACCTCATCTATCTTTATAGATGAGTGCATGGCTGTCTGATGACTAGTACATGTTAGAGCTGTATCACTAGCAAACCTCATTAATACCGAGAAGTTGTAGGAAATAAAGACAAATAGTATCTTACTGAAATAGGCTGTTGCTATCAAAATCTTTCATTCTTCAGCTTCACGTGACAGTAACATGAGTCTGACTGACAGGGGACTGATAGATGTAGGTTAGTACTGTCTGTCTGTACTGCCAGTCAGAACCAAGAACCGCTAGTTCTCTTTTCAGCTGAACGATGAACAAACGAAACAAGAGAGACGGTGAGACAGCCATCGTGATTTAGAACAGTAGAGGGGGAGGGGGAAGAGGAGGCTGCCGCGATATGTTGTAAAGCTACAGAGACCACCGGAACAGTAACGTTTGTGCAAAACTACGTCAAAACTCTTTTTAAAATACAGGAAAAGTGCAGGTGTTGAACCCTTTCACCAGGGAAAGTGTGGATGTTAAAACATCCTCATCCCCCACATGTGTGGCACCCTAAAATCCATCCATGAGTGAACCATTTCACCTTTAGATATATCGCTGACATTAATGACGGATGCGTTAAGTTGGTTAAAAGTTTTAACACAATTAATTACATAAAGTAGTTACAACCTTTAACATATTATTTTTGACAGCCTTTATATACACATATATGTATATATATATATATATAAAGTCATTTCAACCAAAACATTAGCTGCTTGAATGCAGCAAATTGGAGAGATAGAGAGAAAACACACATTTAAAAAATCATCAGTTCAGCAACTCATCGTTTATATTTGCAGTATCACCCAGATAAATCACTGGAACAGTGTATGTGGGAAAAAGCCAGCGTTTGGATCAAAGTAGCAAAGAATCTGAAATATCTTCTTTCTAAATTTCTGTTAGACTTTTAAAACCTGACATTATGCTATCACAGCCGAAAACATATTTGTTTCACGTGCAACAAGACTGAAAGTCAACAATCTCATCTTCATCGCGTCTGACATCCTCTCATCTAGCTTGTGGCTAGCTTCACCTTTTAGCTTGCACTACCGTCACAAATTATTTATTTTATTGTTGCACATAAATTACCTGTAAAGCCCTTTTCAGCCAGTACTGAAAGTTGGTTCTTGACAAAGGTCCCCAGTCACAGCGTTGGTGGCTTATTGTCTTGATAATGTCATCAGGTCAAAAAGCAGAGAGGGGGAGCTTTGCCACAGCAACAATGGTGCAATCTGTGGGCAGATGGCAGAGATGATTAAAAGCTAAACACAACAGCGTCTTTACACGACAGACAACAATAACATGGACAAAAGAAAAGCAGAATAACAAAGTACAAAATGGATAAAAAGAAAGCATAAATGTTTCAAAAAGCAGATACACTACAGTTTGTCTTGAAATACATCTTTGCTAAGTTCAATTTAATAAAACTTCTAGTAGCTTAACATGATTTCAGTATTTTTAAATTAATGTTTTTATATCAAGCATAATTTAAAATGGTTAGATTTATTATTTAATTTGACAGCTTTGGATAATCTTGATAATATTCCAATCTGCTCTCATAAGAATATGTAAATATTGCAGCTAAGTTATGTCACATGTGCTCGGTGTCGAGTCTTTTAGTTTGGCATGTGGTTTCATGCAATATACTGAAAGAGACATTTATCCTGGCTTGAGTCATTTGGCAAATTTACGCTGTTAACATGACATGCTATCAGCATAAAATGTGTGTAAACATAACTCAAAAAAAGTAATTACATGTATTACCATAAGATCATCTTCAGTATACAGTATGCAAATGCACAAATACAAATTACACTTCAAAACCTTGTTAAACTTGGCTAAATTATAAAAGCCAGAAGTTGTGATAAATGTCAGATTATCTGGATTGTTAAAAATAGATCATGTGTAACACCATCAGGCCAGAAAGACCTACAAGGGGAAAGAAGACTAACACGGATTTAATAACAATAACAATGACATTTTTATAAAGTCTAAGTAAAGAGAAGGTGAGAAGCAATGCGTACTGCATCGTGGGAGGTGGCAGCATAACGAGGGATGTTATATAGTCATATAAAATGAAGGTTTGAAGCTTAAACCTAAAGGTAGAGAAGGTATCTGCGTCCTTAGCCTATAATGAATCCTAATTTAATAAGGAAGATGCCTAGTAGCTTAAAGTTTTACTTTATTAGTGGTTCCAAGGCTTATTTTTACATTTGGAAACACGTCTGCGTGTGATTTTCTTCATAGTTTTGCTTCTCTCATTTACAGCAGACACACTGCACTCCCCCAACCATCCAGAAAACTCTGCTGCACCCACGCGTGACATGGAGTACACAGCTAGCTTGCAAGCTAGTTTAAGAAATGGAAGCTAACTGTGAGACGTCCTTTTCTAAAAAGTTTTATTTATCAAACTTTCAAAAAAAAAAAAAAAAAACACATTAACATAATAGCGCAATAAGAAATAAATACACTTACAATAACAAAAAAGTAACAAAAAACAGCAAAAAGCTGCCAGACACTGAGAGCAAAATAAAACAAGAACAATACTACAGTTACATAAATATATTTACAATAGAAGACAGAGTATAAAGTGTAGGCAGTGTGCATATAACAAACAATGTCTACTGAGGAACGTACGGTCCAGATATGACAATAATTTCCATAGAAAATAAATTAATGCCTAACATTTCATTTTTTACTTTAATGAAGAAGACAGAACTTTTAAAAAGAAAACATCATGGGTTGAAACAGAGATCAGCAAACAAAAGTTGGCCATGGTGGGAACAATATTAATCCCAAGATTCAATTCAGTTTTTTTAATTTGCAAAATAGGAATAAAAAAAAAATTTAAAAAAAACTTGTTTTCTGGATCATCTGCAGAAGATGAGGCCGTGAAAAACAATCCTAACTTCATCCTCTCATATGATTGACCAGGGAGCCCCAAATTTCTTTTATTCTACTTGATTAATCCCAGCTGGGAAATTCTTTCTCTGCATCCTAGTTGCTAGGAGCAGTGGGCTGCCAGATGCCAGCGCCCGGG